>JAGFMF010012074.1:10277629-10319851 GCA_019455555.1 Galemys pyrenaicus
GGTCTGCCGCGCCATGTGGGTCCCCTCCCTGGCCGGCAGCAGGAATCGAACTCGTGCGGTGGCTGCTGTTTGCTTCATAGTGCGTTGCTTAACCCACTGTGCCACCGGGGAGGCCCTCTGTTAGCCAATATTTGTACCGACAGTCTGAATCTGCCAAAGGTTCTGCTCAATTTCCTAGTTTCTCAGTTACCACCATCAAATCAGAAAGTCAGGAAAAGTGGTCCTCAATGTCAAGTTTATAATATTTCATCTGTAGTATCTGTATCTGACTCATCTTGATATGGAATGAAATATCTACTTAATCTAATTCATTATAAATACACTATGACATCAAAAATCTTTTAAAAGAGACTATGTAGAATCAGCTAGTGGTAGTAAAAGAAAAATATACTTTGAGAGAGTCCTTTAGGCCCTCTTCAAAACGATGACCCAGAGGTTGACTTGTCTCTGGAAAAGTTGGCCCGGAAATGGGTGGTAGAGATCTGTGTTTACAATAGTGGCGCCTGGAAACCTATGAGAATATCTGTTTCTTTGTTACAAGTTGTACAGTGTAACAACTGTGGTTCAGAAACTGGTGCTGAAAGAACATAAATAGGTACCCTTTCACAGTTTGAATTTTCCCCATGCATTGCTTTGTCTCAAATCTTCAATAGTGATTTAAAAAACAAACAAACACAAAAACCACAGAGGTTATTTTTGAGGTCAAAGCTATGTGGTTAAGGAGAAGCCACATGTCAGTGGTGTTGCCTTTGGTTCTCAAGGCAAAACAGTATCAATCTGGTGTATGCCATACCCTGTCACTCTCTCAATTTTTCTACTCACGTTCAAGCCTTAAGCACATGATATTAGGATGAGTGGGGCATTAGATTCTGGCTTTACTTATTGGCACATTAATGTTTTCATTTCATGCTCCACTCTCAGTAAGAATAATGCTGAAAATATGAAGAAAAGAACATTCTGCATCCATGTATTTCTCTCAGAGACTTTCATATTTGATATTCTCAAACATTAGAGAAAATAATTTGGTATATTTTCTCCTTTTATGACCATTGATAGTACAAATTAACTTAAAAGTATATAATATAAAAAAAAAAAGTTACCAGATTTCTGAAAGTGTGGTCTGCAAACACCTGCAGAGTCTGAGGGTGTGCAGAATGCATATCCAATATTTAAATTTGTGGGTCTCATCCCAGATGTGAATCTGAATTTCTAGAGAAGGATCAAGGGGTTGGCAATTTACAAGTTTCCAATATAACCATGATTCTTATACATATTACTCCATGTTTACAGTGGGGAGTTTGGTCACAAGGATTTCCTCGGAGTGTTCTAGAACAGTTATGATTATTTCTAATACCTCAGTAGAGAAATGGAGACAGAAAGAGGTAAGCCACTGAAACATTCACATATAAATTAACATGCCATACCACCTAGTTCTCCAATACTAGTCTTAATATATAACTTAATTCCTGCAAAGGATATCTTAGAAAAGAGATTTCACTTGACATATAACTTCCTAAACCACATTAAGCTCAAATAGTCTAATATTTGCTCCGCAATACCAATTACTGAGAAAGTGTACTATTAACTTTCAGCACACATACTGGGCTATTCATTTTCAGAGTGTCCAATATTGTCAAGCACTTTAGTGCTTGCTTAAAGGTCCTGTATAAAAGCCATGGCCTGGAGAGAGTGTGTTTAACACTCACAAGTGATAGTGCAATGTGAGGGCACCGGGAGCATACGCCTCCACCTTAGAGCAGATCTAGATGAGTGCTAACAGCCTTTGGTGAATGACTCAGCCTCAGATCCACAGAGGTGATGCTCATCAGAGCCACTTAGAATTACTTTCTATACCAAACTAGTAGAATTGACATTTTCCTATCTGAGATCTTCGTAGCCCAGCAAATAATTTTGCTGGTAACAATAAGTTTTTGACTAATTTATTGGCCTGACTGGAATTTGGGATATTATTTTATTTTCTCATGTAGATAACAACCATGGTTACTATTGACAACTGATACTGAACACCACACCTAACTGGACCCAAAGTTGTATAACAACTGCCTTACTTTACTAGTCACAACAAGCTTATTATTTGACTTTATAAGAGGAAGCTAAAAACTAGAGAATTTAATAACTTGCTCCTGGTCACCCTGGATTATTAACCATTGCTTATCTTAATGTAGAAACCACTAACTTAGCCATTAAATTACATTTCTCCCTTCATGTATAAGTGTATTTTGATAAGATGTAAATGTGTCATAATTTAAAAACAGTAGAGAAAAAAAACTACGAAAACATCTTTTTTCCCAGTTGAGTGAACTTTTCTAGTAGTATTGTACCAAAAGCAGGTTCTCACATGAACGTACAGAAGTTGGGAGCTGGGGGAAAACACATTTATTCTTCTGTCCCTTTTGCATTCTTGAAATATTTGAGATAATATTAAGTGGTCATTCAGACTAAGGAGACATGGTAGCCAGTAATTGGCTCCTGCATCTATCACACCAGGTGACTAGTATAACAATGAAGGTTATAAATACACCAGAAAAGGCAAGGAACCTTAAGAATTAAGGAAGAAAAATGAAGACCCCTAACAAAGCGAAAGAGAAAGCAGTTTTGAGAGTGTATGCTACTAAATTCAGGAGAATAGGAACACAGAGAAACTGGGTCCTACACAGCTAACTTTAAGTTTCAGATAGGGAGTGCAAAGGAAAAAGAACAAAAAAGTCAGTAGCAGCAAAAGTATTCTCTTGGGAATTTTCCATATCTGTATTAGTAGGCAGAGCCAAATCTTCAGAGGGAATTAGTTATAATTTAGGGGCTACATGCACTGAACAGTTGACTCAAACATGTTGGAATAATTTTGCCACCCTGCTGGGCAACAGGAGGTTTTATTCTTTTATAGTATTGTTCTCTGAAGTTATATAAATTATCTATTTGATAAAGTTTTTTGGTATCTATACTTTCCACAATGACTACTGTAGCACTCAGATAGTTTCATACAATTATGGTAACATATATTTTTTCAGATAAGAAATTAGAGCAGTTTATATTCTTTTTTTTTTTTAACGATTTATTTATTTATGCATACAAGCACTGGGGTACAGGCCAAAGGTGTGTGGGGGGTGAGGGTGAGAGGATTCACCACAGACAAAGCAGGGAGCAGAATAGGCAGATCAACTGAAGTACACTGCTGAGGGGAGTAGTGTACGAGGCAGGAGAGGTCTGCTGCACCATGTGGGTCCCCTCCCTGGCGGGCAGCAGGGATTGAACTCCTGCTGTAGTGGCTGCGGTTTGCTTCATAGTGCGTTGCTTAACCCACTGCGCCACCAGGGAGGGCCCCAGTTTATATTCTAACCATCATAAATACCAAAATGTTGGTACAAAGAGAATAAAATTTCTTTTGAAAATTTGGATATAATGGCACACCATCATTGCTATAGGGGATTTTGTTCTTAGAATATTATATTTCCAAATGGTATTAATGTATCAGTTAGCTATTGCTAACCTCCTTGGAATTTCATAATTTGAAAAACAACCATTTATTTGCTCAAGTATTTGTGCATCAATCGAATAGATTTTCTAGTGCGGGTCCAACTTCTGCAATTGCACTCAGCTGGTGCTAGGGATTGGGCTCAGAAGGGAAGACTATAAAGCTGGCTGGATTTTACATGCAGTTTACAGGCAACATGACAAGAGTGCAATCCTCAGTGCCTGTCAAGCATCTACTGTACCCATTTTGTCCCACTGAACAAAGCAAATGATGTGGTCAAGCCCTCAGTCAATAGAAGAGAGGATAATGAGACTGTATATACCAGATATAATTCATTAGAGATCTTCTAATTTTATAGGGGGAATTTTAACCTAGTATTTCCACTTCAGATGCAAGAGTAAGTAATGCTTAAGGACTGATAACTATCCAAATGGAAAATACCTAAGTCTTATGGTTGAGGCAAAGACACTTCATTTGTCAAGTTTCCATATGATTATTATTGCCTCCACCCCATTCCCCATTCCCTCATTCACACCCTTTCCCACTGACTAATCACTTGCAATACTTTGTAATACTAGCTTTACAATAGCAAATTTAAATCTCTTAGGTCTTATCTACATAACAACTCATGTGACACTGCTTTTTTTTTTTTTTTCTTCTGAAAACCCTATGCTGTTTTCTATAAATTCTAGTTTGGCTGCCTAATTATTACTCCATATAGCCATTAAAGCTTACATTCCTATGTTTTGCAGACTTAGAGGCAGGAGCTAGTCCTGGAAGTGTCCAATTTTTAGGTTAGTTTACTGTCATTTCTTTTTCCAATAACTACAAATGATTAAAATCATGAAACTGATTTTCTATCAAAATACCTGTTTAAAAACCTGACATGGTTGTTATTTTCCTGAAAAGACCCTATTAAGGCAGGATATAAAGTATCCTGCCTTAATATATAACATCTAGTTCACTATAGCAAATGGAGAGAGAGAGAGAGAAAAAGAGAGAGAGAGAAAGTGTGTAGCTTACCTGGATTTGGGTGCAGCCTTAGTGATACAGTTCTGGTTTTGTTTTTTTTTTATCCATAGTTATCTTTCCATCTATACATTGATTCATTTCTTCAACATATTATTCTTCCCGCTCACCCTCATCTGCCATTTTTTAACATCTCTCTTAATGACTACTTTCATTTTTCCAGAAACTTAGGTCAAAGCCCTGAGGTTAATCTTGACTCCTATTTTCCTCTCACAGATCATTCCCATGTGTTAGTGAATCAGATTGGTCTCCCTTCACAGTCTTTCCATTTCTTAACACTTTAGGCTAAGCAGCTTCTCTTTACTTATGACTAGATGATGCTAACAACGGTTATGATAGTCTTTCTTAGAAATGAGTAAAAAATGACATATAGAATTTAAGTGAAAATGTTCTTTATTTATTTTTAGTGCCTTCTGGCATTTGCTTTGCCCTCTGTCTGTAATGGTCTCTCCTGGAAGCCACCCAACTTGTTCTCACAGTTCCTTCAGCTCATTACTCACTAGTCCACTTCTAGTTCAGCCTCTTTTGGTTACCACTTCTTACATTTAAATGACCATCAATTTTATGGTTTTTTTCTCTTGTAGAATTTTTTATTTATTATTTGTATTCCCTTCATATAACAAGTCAGATTTATGAATAAGTCTTGCTCATTTTGTTCCTAACAAATTATTTATGAATAAGTCTTGCTCATTTTGTACCTACTCATACCATTGCCTGGTATGGAGTGTATATGCAAAATTATTTGGTGAATGATTAAATATTATTTATTGATATAATTACTTGGGGAGGATGACTATATGTGTATATATATACATATATATATTAGTTTGTATTTCAGCTTTAGAAAAATTTCAGAATGCTTTTCTTTCATTGCAAATAACCACTCTAAGATATTTTAGAGCATCAGAGGAGGGAAGTAAAGTAAAATATAGAGATGAAAAATGAAAGCGTATTTCTAATAGAGAGGAATAGGTTTTATAGGGACATAAAATTGAAATGCACACTTTGGTAGTTTAACAGGAAAGGTAATTTTCAGTATGTTGTAATACTTGAGATCCTCTTTCTTCACAGAATTCAGAGAAGCTTGAAAGGTCTAAGGCTAAGAAGCAAGTGAAGATACTTTCCATCCTAGATTGCATTAAAGGACATCTTGGTGTCTAGCAACAATTCTAAATTGAAAAGCATCCAATTAATCTTCTATCAATTGGAAACAAGCCCAAATTGTCATATAATAGTCTTAAAAGTTGCACAGGGAGTAAGCCAGGGACTGACGTTGCACTAAGCTAGGATTCTAAATAAGGGGCTAACATTTTAAAAGTCTAAGTACAGGGGAAACAGGGGGTCTTAGAGGCATTCAATTGCAATTGGGTTAATGCCATTTTCTAATGGACATGAAACATGAGATGTGAGTTGGACTGTCTAATTCTTCAGGATAAATGAGATGTAAGGCATCAGATATGATGCCAAAGATATGGTTAGGTAGAGTCATCTAATATAATAGATAAGAGAACCAAAATGCACTTTTAGAAATCAGAAGTGGCAGTTACTAGTCAGAGGGTGAGGGTATCTGTCATTTAGCCATAGGTCTAGATTTAGGTTCAACTCCCCAAAGTAGAAGTGCAGGAAAAAAAATATCATAGAGTTAGATCACACAGGAAAACCTGTCAGAAAGTAAGAAAGTTTTATCCTGACTTTTTCTTGGAGATTCAGAAATTACATTTACCACATTCACTGAGCCATTTGGATGTAGGAGAAACAGACTATGTTTCATAGTCCACAGAAGTTATGGAACTGCTGGTATCTCACTTGGTCTCCCTCTTGCTGCTCCACTGTGTGGCTTAAATGAAACTCCCAAATCACTACTGATAGCCATTGGGAAAGATCAGGAATGAGGGATTGATTCTAATACCTGACTTATTTAATAAGATATGAATTTTAGTTTTAGAGTGATGATAAATGCCTCAAAAGAGCAAAAGTAAAAATAATAATAGTGCTTAAAATATATTTTTACAAACTATATATAGAAGTGAGGAGAAAAAGATTTGCAAAACATTCTGTATAATGTCAACAGGGTTATCACTGAGTAATCTAATTATATATGAATTTACTTCTCCTTTGGATCATTATTTCATAAGAGTTTATTCTTTTTCTTTTTTTAAGTTGGATCTGTATTTAGTCTACTAGATTCCCAGTGCCACACATTTGCTGTTCCATAAATACAGAGGAGAGATCTTGTTCTAAACCCATAACTAAATCATCAGTATGAGCAGGGGATTTACTGTGAACCCATGACATGGGCAAAAGTTCAAGAGCAATGGTTCTTCCTTAAAAAAAAAAAAAGTAGAGATGAGACACTTTTAAAAACTGCATGTCTGTAAATGAATGCAAAGTTTTGCATAGAATGTAATGGTGTTTAAAAATCCCTGAAATCCAACTAGGGACTATTCTGTACAATACAGAGTAAAATATAAAAGATAGAGAAAAAGTGAAAATCTTAAATCTGTTCTTCATCTTTGATCTATTTATAAATAAAAGCTATAAAATGTTAAGCAACAAGGATGAAGCAAATGTATGAGTGAGTGAATAAATAACGGCATATATATGGACATGTATATATTCACATATACATGCATATTATGTATAAAATTCTTACAAAGAAGTACACAGTTAATAGCTAAGTTAAAGGAACATGTATTAAATGCTAACAAATTAAATAACAATCGCACAAAAGTACAGTTGTATATGCTAGGTAAGTCTACATATAATATAGATTAATCCACTTATCAAAATTAAGTTTTCTGAAGAAAACAACCTAAACAGCACTTGAAATCCATCATAATTTCCAAGAGAGGATGATTTTACTCTGTTATTGCTATATGTAGAATTCATAAGAATGGGCACAATAAATACATTCAATCTATTTTTGACTTTGACTTAATATGGTACAGTAAAAAGAATTTGGAGTAAAAACATAAATCCAAGTTTTCTCTTCTACCACTATTTAAATATGTTTTCTTGGGAAAATCTTGACTTCTTAGCCTCAATTTGCTCATCTATACAGTAGGGATATTCTGGCTATCGTGTAATAAATTTATTCCAATACCCAGTGACTTAAAACAATAGCCATTAACTATTTTATTATAGCTCATGATTTTTTGAGTCATCAGGTTGGGAGGGCTCAGCAGGACACTTTCTCTGTTCTATGAACTGTTGACTGTGATCACCGAGTGGTGTTCATTTGGATGATTGTCTGGTGTGGAGGGTAGTAGATGGCTTTACTCCCTGTCTGGTTGAGGATGACTCAGCTGGGATTAGAAGAGAGGGCACCTAGCTGGGGCCTCTTTAGCATGCAACACTCAGGGAGGTTGCACTCCATTGCAGTTTACGGCTCTAGAAAGAATTTTCTAAGATAAAGGAAATAGAAGTTGTCAGTCTCTTAGGGGCTTAGCTTGGAAACTGGTACAGCATTACTTTTGCTGTGTTCTTTTTATTAGTAGTCACAGAGATGACCTATATTCAAGGTGAGTATATAGACTCCATTTCTTGCTGAAAGGAATATCAGTAAGTTTGTGGCCATTGTCTATGTGTTTCCGGGAATAATATTCACACCTCATTAGAATTACAAGAGTCAAATAAAATTTAATATATATGAATCAGATTTATTGAAATACTTAAAACATTTAGAATGCAAACATGCTCTGTGATCTCCCAACAACTGCTCCTACAAACTGTCATTATTACTAGGGCCCGTTTATCTTTAATCTTGTATGAAACCTCCAACAAATATCATATAATATAGTTACTATCAGGTATTCCAAGAATACTTTCTTTTACCTAGGTGTTTATAACAGATCAGTCCACAAGAATGTGAAACACTGAATTCTCTTTCAATTAAAATCTCTTCTTTCCCTGTTTCCTATAGTGGGCCTGGGTAGGATATTATGTTTGTAATTTTGTTTATAATTTAACATCTTTAATACCAGATATCTGTTCTGTGACATAATATAGGAAATGGGTGGAATAAAGGTTTTTTTTGTGCTTTTATCTTTAGTAACATACTAGACATATGCTGCATGTTCAAAGCTATTTATTTATTTCCTATAAGACTTCCATAAATCTCTAATTTTAGTTTCTTGGTGCATGTGATAATTTTTAGCTGGCCGCATTCATCTCTCTAGTTTTGTCACTAATACCTCCATCTTCTTTATGCCAAGGAATCCATTATCTTTACGGGAAGACAGGAAGAGTCATTTTCAAGAAAAATCATATGTATCTCCAATTTTTTGACATATGTAAAGCACATAGGCCTTCTTGCCCAAGCATACTCTAGAAACGTGGTTTGCTGTCAGAGAAGACTATTATCTGCTTCTACAGACTTCTTCTGTTAAAGATACTGACCTTTAGATTTTTTTTTTAGGTGTGATTTATCAGATTCTCCAAACTCTTAAAGTATTTCTTCCTCTAAGATAAAAACAAAGAAATCTCTCTGCCCCCATCTTTTTCACAGTGATTGACATGGGGCAGAGGGAAAAAGAACACACTGATACTTTCTCCAAAGCAACCTAAAGACTACTTTCTCGAACTCCTTACATCCCTTTTTTATCCTTGAGTTAGGTGATGAGTTAAGAATTTCAATATCACTGTTATAAAATTTTAAAAACATGTCTAACTTATACTACCTAATATTTTGAGTTTTTTGAAAGCATGGTACCAAAATATTAAAGCCCATTGAATGGAGGGTCTGTCTCTTCTCCTTAAATATGGGCAGGCTTTGACCAATTATATATAGTGGAAGTAACACCTTGTGACTTTTGATGCTGGTTCATCAAAGGTGATGTAGTTTTTGTCTTGCAGAACACTAGTACAGAAATCTTTGACCTCTATGTGAACAGTCCAAATGACATACTGTGAGGAAGCTAAGCCCGCTGAAGAAGTCACAAGTAGTAATGCCAGTCTGCAATTTTAGCCTTCGAGTCCTTCTAGCCCAGGTACCAAACACATGTATAAATGTAACATTAGATAATTTTGGTTCCCTTTTTTTTTTTTTAGTTACACCTAGCCTTAGAGTCAACTGATATATGAAATATTATATTATTGTATACAAATTATTTACCAACAGAATCTATGAATGTAATAAAATGTACCACATTTTTAATTTTTAACTTAATTTGTTACAAAGTAGTAGTTGGAACAAGCAATGTGTGTGTGTATGTGTGTGGGTATGTGTTTTCTCCAGCTTTAGGATCTTAACCAAAACTGAGTAAGAAGGTTAATGAATATATTAATATATAACACATGTATAACATGTATAATACACATACATAATGCAACAAGGTTTTTATATTTTTGAATTTATAATAAACTATATGAATTATTTTATCAGAAAATATAGCTATTTCAAAAATTTTAAAAATATATTGCTGCCACAAAATTGCAGCATAATATAGTTAAGTTACTCTATTATTGTCTGTTAAGAGAAAGATGGCTGGAGTTCTGAAATGGGAAAAATAAAGAGAGCAAAGAAGAGAAAAAAGATATGAGTGATAAAGTCAGAGAGAATAAAAAGAAAAAAGAGCTTTACTGATTGAGTTAGCTATATGAGGTAATGGGGTGATGGCACTTGGAACACATGTACTTAAAAAAGATAGCACTTGGAACACATGTACTTAAAAAAGATAGCCGCTACCTTGCATGAGAAACAGAAATCTTTGAAAGATTCCTTTATTTTTAATATGGCAGTATCCTTTAAAGCCATTTGTGAAAGCATGCTAGAAGAAATATGAAAGGACTACTCATACTCTTCTTTTGGCAAAGGATTTACTTGTTGGTGGGTCAGCACATCACACCATTCATATGACATGTGGCCTGCCCCATGACTAAAGGATCATACTTTTACTCCACACTGCCTGTGAAATGCAAATAATAATGCCCGAGAGAAAACTGCGGGACTACAACCAAAATAAACATAGAAAAATCTCTGTAGATCAGAAGACAAAATGCCAAAAGTAAAGGAAATGCTTAAATAGCATCTGCTTCCACCCACATCTCCTAAGTCTAAAGAATCATAAAATCACAGGGAGCTCTGCAGAGGCCCATTTAGTTCTTGATTACAATTAGTCAAGTCTTCAAGACCTGGTGATGGAAATTCACATTCACCAAGGGAACTTTCCTGTATAAGAAATAGACCTTGCTTTGGCAATGGACTTGCTTCTGATAAGTTGTAAACAAATGGACATTTTGCAAATATTGTCTGTATCAGAAGACCATAGTAGTTCAATAAGTATTCATGATTTCAATTAAGTGAACTATTTCAGCAGTTTGATGTATCTGTATTTTCCAAAGTCCAAATTCCTTGTCTTATATCAGATTCTTTTGCTTGCATAAGATATTAGAGGAAAATTTTTCATTTTTTCACCACTGAATATGAAGTTGACTGTGGTATTGTCTTATATGGCCTTTATTATATTGAGGAAAGTTACATCTTTGCCAGGTGTTTTAAAGGTCTTTTTCATAAATAGATGTTAATTCTCATCAAATGCTTTCTCTGCATCTATTGATATAATAATATGATTTTTATCTTTGCTTCTAATAATGAGATAACTTAAATGGATTGACTTTGGGATGCTGAACCACCCTTATGTCCCTGGTATAAATCCCACCTGATTATGATATATGACCCTTTTTATTTATTGTTGCATTCACTTTGCTAATATTGTTTTCTGAGGAATTTTGAAATAACTTTTTTAAAAAGGTATCTCTGTAAGATTTAAAAGTGTTAGACCCTTATGACAGCATGAAATTTCAAAAATTTGAATCTTGTTCTCTTATTTAATATTTATCTCTATTTTATAACTTTATTCTGTAATGTTCTATATACTAAAGTCTACCCATTTCAAATGGGAATAGAAGGAATCTATCCCAATGTAATATTACATATCTATCTCAATATATTACAAATCAAGTGAATATAATATATAACAGTAAAAAAAATGAAAGCTTATCATTTAAAATCATGAACAAGACAAGATCACCAACTATCACCATTCCTTTTTGGTGCCAGGGGTTTTAGCTAGAATAATCACACAACAGGGAATAATAGGAATCCAGTTAAGAAAGGTAGTGAAACAATCATTATTTGCAGAATGATACTATATAGGAGAAACCCAAAAGACTCCACTGAAACAATAAATGAATGTAGCAATGTGGCATGATACAAAATAAGCATACAATAATCTGTTGCATTTTTGTACACAATGAACTAGAAGAAAAATAAATTAAGATAATAATCTCATTCAAAATCACTTTAAAAGAAATAAATATCTAAGAATTAACTTAACCAGAGATGAACAACTTAGAAAATGAAAACAGCAAAACCTTGAAGCAGACTATAGGTCATGACATAATGAAATGAAAGACATTCCATGCACATGGATTGGAGAATAATCAAAATGATTATTCTACCAAAAGTTGTATATAAATTGAATATAATCCTTATTAAAATACCAACAGATCCTTTAAGTAACTTGAAAAAATTATCAAAATTCTTCTGGAACCATGAAAGGCCTCAATAGCAAAAGAAATACTGAGAACAAAGGAATGAAATGGAGATACTTTGGTACCTAATTTTAAACTCTACCATAAAGCTACAGTAATTAAAACAATATGGTGTTGGCATTAAAAAATAGAGATATGGATCAATGTAACAGAACCAAAAGCCCCCAAATAAATCCACATGTATGTAAAAAGTAAATTCATGATAAAGGAAACATGACCATACCATGGGGAAATAAGAGTCTCTTAAATAAAAAGCCTGGGAGGTCACACATAAAAGAATGGAGTTGGGTAACTTTCTAGATTCATGCATAAGAAAAAAATTCAAAATAGTAAAGAAAAAAAAAAACACTAGATATAAGACCTGCACCAATGAAATGCATAAAAGAAAGTATTTACTATACCTTTTATGGCATCAACTTTTGGAGACTCGACCCCTACAGCAAAAGAAATAAAAGCAAAAATCAACAACGAGGATTATCTCAAATAATAAAGCTGTTAAACAGCAAAAGATAATATAGAAAATTAAAAGGATATTCTCCTGAATTGGAGAAAACATTCACACATTACACAAATGACAAAGGATTAATATCTGAGCTATCCATAAACTTATTCATTAACAATAAAAAAGCAAGCAACCCAGTTAATAAATATGAAGCAGATCTGATCAGACTATTTACCAAAGAGGATATCCAGAAAGATAAATGGGAAAATGTTCATCATCACCTTTAAATGAGATACCTCATATCCTAGAGGATGATACATACTGAAAAGTTCCCAAAAATAAATGCTGGAGAAGATTCAGCAAAAGAGGAACCTATTAAGCCACTGGTGTGAATGTATACTTACACATATGCTTTGAAAAGTGATATAGGTTTACTTTAAAAAAGTAAAAATGGATATACCAAATGACCCAGCAATCCCATTCTTGGGCAGCTGAGTACATGAAACCACCAATTTAAAAGACTATATGCTCTAGAATGTTTATTACAGCACTATTTACAATAGCTAGGACACAGAAACAACCTAAGTGCCCAAAGATAGAGGATTGGGTGGAGAAGATGTGATATATTCATGCCATAGGATATTATGCAGTCATAGAAAGATGAATGTTACCATTTACAGCAAAACAGAAGGAGTTTGAGGGAATTGTCTGAAGTAATGCAAGTGAGAATGAATAAACTAAGACAATGTTGGACATTTATATAATGGAACATTTGATAAAACAAATGCCTATAAAAAATAATGAATGCAATGAATATTTTAAGGATAAACAGAAGAAGGTAGGGTTGAAAAGCCAAAAAGTTATAAGGAATATTGTTGAAGAAAAACAAAAAAAAGTTAATAAATTCCCAAAAAGAAGGTATTAGATACAGAGAAAGTAACTTCTTTTTCAGAATAAAACTGGAGATGATATACTTTGTGATGGCAGAAGCCCTGGGGATATTGTGAGTTTGTGTTGAATCAAGGTCCTGAAAATTGTCCTCAGTTAACATACAAGTATATGTATTTTTCCAATGATTTTTTCAAATTAAATTTTCAACACCCTAATGAAAAAAAAAACAAAAACAGCTCTCTCACAGATGGATCAATTGTCCCTTATCTTTAAAAGACATCTTCAATCAACAATAGGAGAATAATGATTCATAAAAGTGATAAAAATCTTGAAAGACATAGCAAACATTTTTATATTAAACTTCAAAAAAGCACACAAAATAAGTTAATTTCTCACACATAAAAAATTGTACACATTTTATTTTTACCCAATCGAAACATTGGAAGAAAAACAAAACAATTATGAACTTGCCTTCCAGTGGAAACTCCAAATGTGTTTATTCTGACCCAGCAGTCCCAGTTCAGGAAATTCATCCTATAGAAACACCTCTACACTTGACATGTGTGCATGTCAGTCCCTGCAGTCTTCTTCATAAGATCAAAAGCTTGGAAGCAAGGTTTCTTCAGTATGGCAGTGATCAATGAATGATAACTATACACAAGGTGAATGACAATGTAGTGGGGCAAAAATAAATAAAATGACTGAAGGCAGGAAGCTCTTGAAGGACCAACCTGGAAAGCTCTCCTGCCTGGTCCTGATTGTTGGCAGGGTTGACACTCATTGGGTCATCTTAGATTATGAATTGACACCTAGAGAAATGATCTGACCTCTGTGTCATGTATGTCCTAATCATCAGATCCACTTTGTGTTGAAGGCCAGTATTTAAGTTGCAACTCAGCTACTGACCATAGGGAAGTTGGGGGAATTAGATAATGCCCTCTGGGTAGACACTGTCTAGTTGCCCCAGTGATCTCTGGTGCTCTGGTTGTGGTTCTGCTAAATGTAGTATACCAAATCCTACAAGGCTCCTTTCAAGTCAAACAAGAGCAGGACTCTTGATTGTCCTGGGGCAATCGGTATACACCATGAGGTATGACCAGGAATGCCTGGGGAGCTGTTGACTGATGTATGTTGTGTTCCAGAGACTGATCAGTGGAACACCTTGTTAATAAGATTGGAGGCATGGGTGGGGGTCAGGAGTATGATTTACCTGATCAGTTGACTCACTTTTCCTAAAGCCCTAAATAACACTTTTTCAGTTTGACCCACCATTTTCTCTTTGTTTGCCTATCAATAAAATGGGCAGGATCTTACTCTCTGAGCAGCATCCTACATTGTACAGCTTGGTCTATGACTCTCATATCTTTTCTTTATCAATGAGGTGTTGCTGATGCAACATCTACGTTAACAACGTAAACAAAAGGAGCAAGACTGACCTCAAACCTCAGACTGGTGGGGCATAGTGGAGAGATGTCCTGCTGTGGGTCTAGGGCTGGGTTTCCCTGAGGCTCTGGATTGTGATCACTTGGGAAGGCACATGGAATGTAGCCATGAGGATGATTTCTCCTCTTGAGTCTCTTGCTTTATCTCAGGAAGTAGAGCTGTTTTAGCTATAATAACTCTCACAGGCCAGGAACCTGGGGCTGCTGCAGAACTGGGACTAGAAGAAACCACAGCTCCAGAGCCATGCCAGACCCGCCATTAGTTTTTGAGCTGCCACTAGCAGCAGGTGACCTAGAGGACTATGAGATCCCAGCAACCCCGTAGGGAGATCCAATACCTGCCTGGGCTCCTATAACATAGTGATAGGCATGTGAGGACCCAACACCCATGCATGGCAAGACTGCTCTTGATCCACTCTCATGGTCAGATCCCAAGAAGACCTTCTAAATCCCTCCTCCAACAGAATTTTCTTTCCCCTCCTCTTTTGCTATTTGTTTTTCAATCTCATTTTCTTTATGGTTTTATCTACTTTAGCTTTTAAATGTTAAGTAAGTAGACTTCTGAGATTTCTGTTGACTTAATGTAAATTGTATACTCCATGTGCATTAAGTACTCTCACAATGTTGGCATCATTCTATCTAATTGCAAATTGTGTTTTTGAAAGGGCACTCTTAAATAGTATGGTTAATAGAACTGAGACTCAAAGTGAAGACTACCTAAAGCTAGCTAAAGCAAAAATGAAGAAAAAGAATCATTACACCTGTCCCTTGGAAATAATATTTACCTACTATTTTTTTTTTAAAGATTTATTTATTTATGCATACAAGCACTGGGGTACAGGCCAGAGATATGGGGGAGTGAGAGGATTCACCACAGAAAGCGGGGAGCAGAACAGGCATATCAACGGAAGTACACTTGCTGAGGGGAGCAGCGGGCGAGGCAGGAGAGGTCTGCTGCACCATGTGGGTCCCCCGCCTGGCTGGCAGCAGGGATCGAACTCATGCTGCAGTGGCTGCGGTTTGCTTCATAGTGTGTTGCTTAACCCACTGCGCCACCAGGGAGGCCCTATTTACCTACTATTAAAAGATCTCAGTTCTTAATGATATAGCAACATGACTGAATCTGAAACACTGCTTCACAAAAGAAGGTAGACACAGACATCCTGAATGATTTCATTTGTATGAAAGTTTAGAAAAGACAAAATCAGTCTCTACAGACAGAAGGCATATTAGGGATTGCCTAGAGTCATATACAGTTGTGATGGGGATTGACTACCAAGGAGTAGAAAAGAGTATATAAGTAATGGTGGTGGGGAGCAAAAATAAATAAATTCAATACATTCTGTACCTCATTTTCATTAACTGCATGAGATGAAAACTGATTAACACTTGTCCAATCTGACCACCAATTTGCTTACAAGCTAAGGACAAATAGCTGATGCATGCAAAGCACTATTTAAAGAACAAAGCACTATACAGTTATGAGATACTTTTGGTTTAGAAATTTGAAGAATGGGACATTTTGTTTTTATAAAGGATCTTTTTATAGAAAATCCTTATAAAAATTTTCTTTAAAAAAACTCCTTTTTATAAAGGAGTTAGCTTTATTTTAGAGGATTGGTGAAGCATTTGCCGACAAAACCCATCATAAACCTCTGGTCTTGATTCAAAATTGAATCAAAATTATGAGTTACTTTTGGTTTAGAAATTTGAAGAATGGGACATTTTGTTTTTATAAAGGATCTTTTTATAGAAAATCCTTATAAAAATTTTCTTTAAAAAAAACTCCTTTTTATAAAGGAGTTAGCTTTATTTTAGAGGATTGGTGAAGCATTTGCCGACAAAACCCATCATAAACCTCTGGTCTTGATTCAAAATTGAATCAAAATTATCCTGATCAGTTTTTAAAAAGAGAACAAAATAAGTGGTAAAAAACATTCATTTTCTAAAATTTGACTACAGAGGAAAATTATGAAAATGTAAAATTCATATATTATTCTTATTAAAATAATCTTGTTTCATCATTATCAAGAAATTTATAAACCAATTGCTATTCATAAAGTATGCTTAAAAAAGAAATATGGGACATTTTTTAAGTTCAAGTTGAAATTAATTTTAAGCATTCATGATTTAATGTTGCAACCATAATATGACAGCAGTTAGGAACCTAAATCTAGAATAATGAATTCTCTAGCAAGTATTTATTCATTGTCAGTTATCTATACCATAGTGTAGATATCCTACCTTAGGATAGTATGGATATTTTGAATTAGATTTCTATATACTAGCATAGGAACAGAAAGAAATGTGAGTGTAACTTTATGAACTCCAGACGTTCAGATGAAATGGTTGAGTAAGCAGAATAGCACCTCTAGGAACTATTCCTGTTTGCTTCTAGAAAAGTAAAAATTGTAAAAAAAACTAAAACAATATTCTTAAATTACACTTGTGGTCTTGTAATGTTTGGTTTGTGCCCGTTTCCTGTCGAAAAGTACATTCATTCTCTGAGAAGAGGCATTGCAGTTTTTCATTGGTAAATTTTCCATAACCTAGATTGTAACTCCACTATTGCAGTTATCTCAAAACTTAGCTTCATAAAGCTACTGAGAAATAAAACAGCTGTAGCAACAGACACTCAGAAAGTGAGTTTAAGAGTTATGAATGGAGTACAAAAACCCATATCATAGTTTATTATAAGAAATGTAGATATTACAACAAAACAGATAGTAAATAAACATCATAGGTTCATTTCTTCCAGCAAAATTAGAACATCACTTGATGGGAATGGGGGTAGTGTAAGGTTAAGGGAGAAGTGGAGGTGTATGGTATCAAGTGAAGGAATTTTCTATGCAAGATAATGAAAATGGTGATATAGAAAACAGATGTAGAGCAAGACTCTTAACTAAGTTCCCTCTCTTTTGACCTATTCTGTAGGGTAATGAAATAATCTCAGTTTGTGCTTTTCCTTTTATTATTCTATTGTGGTGGAGCAGTACCTCACTCCTTCTAAATAGACTTTCTTTATAATTATTATTATATCCAACTAGATAACTTGGAGTACGAATGTTCTGAGTCATGAAACGTGATTATAATTCAAATATATCTTGTCTTCTTATAGGGTAATCTTGTTTCCATTATTTCAAGTTTTACATTTTCTTAAAAATTACAGATTTTTTTAAGGTAAGGGTGTTATCATTTTTTAATTTCTCATATCAAAGAAGTCAACAAGGTATGATTATATAATTGATCACATGTAAAAATCATTAATTTATATACAAAAAATGAATTACTTCCTTATCAGTTAAAATACATGTAATATTGTGAAAAAATAAGAATAAAAATATATAAAAATAAATAGTTCCTGAGTAATCACTTGTTTGAAGTCATCCATGGTGATATATATGATTTATATATGATATACATATAAATATATATATAATCACTTCAATCCTTTTTCTCATGAGTAAAACTTTAATTCTCTGTATCAGTCAAGGTTCTATTGCATGGGCCAGATAGGCAGAAAGTAAAGCATTTGGTAAAAACTTGTGGAAACATTGAGGACCAATGATAGGTTGAACAGCTAAGATTACTTCTAGAACACCATCCTTGAGACCACTAAAGGAGCTGCTGCCTGTCTAATAAAGATGCCCTGGAGTCACGGAACCGCTGCGATGACTATGAACTCCAGAATCAACACAGCTTTCCTGAGGGCTGCAGTCTAGTTGTTGGCACCAAATTCTCAACTATAAGACCCTCCCACCTCAGCTAGAGATATAGAATAAATAAGATACTGTCATAACAACTGCCCATAGTTCCAAGAACAAATCTTTGCAGCTAAATTTCTTTTCAGTACATGTATATACTTTAGGTTCTTTGCATTCTCCTCTAAATGTCTATACATGTGGGGATTAGTTATTGAAACCTTTAATAAAACAAAGAAAACTTAAACTCCTTCTCATCCTTGAAAGCCAGCAAAAACAGAACTCCCAGGTGGGGTACTCACCAGTACTTATTCCTTCCAAATCTCACAAGGGTTAGCAAGAGCTAGGGCACATGTGAAAATGAGATCTCATGAAGTCTTAAAAGCAATATTGCAACTACTTGAGTCAGGAGAGACAACTAGGACACAAAGCCAAGGAGGAACTCATTCCTAGGTGCTAGTCTGGTATTCATATAAGCCTTTGGGTGAATGCATCAATTAAGTTTGAGGATGGTCACCTTACTTGGCTCACTGTAGTCCTGGCCATGCTAGGTTAAGCTAAAGACATTAAAGCTAATGTTTTCAGTTTGTCAAATAGGCATGGAAGAGAGTTTATAAGCCAGTTTGCAGTATTGGTCAAGGTTTGTACCTTGTCTATTTAACATCTACCATGTCTTTCCTGTGGCAAAACTACAAGCAATCTAATAGCATCACAAAGTCACCATATGTGTTGCTGTCTATGATAATGTAGGTATATTGCAAATAAATAAAATCACTCATATTTTCTTCATTTTAAATAAGACAAATGTTATCTCCTGTAAGATATCCCAAATCCCAGAGGGGGGGAAAAAAATATCCCAAAGAAACCAAATACACTGAGACATTCAATATTCTGCTTATTTTATTTTTGTTCAAGAATCTTAGTATCCATAGAAACATGTTTCTAATCAATCTGCTTCAAGTTAAAAAATAACTTTTGCTACTCTATATATGACTTTTTTTAGCTAGGAAAAGAACTGTATTCTCATCTCATTGAGAGAAATCATTATCTCATAGATGAGATGTAAATAAAAAAAGAATGAAAGAAAAGAAAGGAATTAGAACCATGACTTAGCCTGTGTGCTTAGTAGAAGAAATTGCTGCCAAGAACCACAGAAAAATAATCCCAGGTATTTTGATGTCACTGAAAGTTACTTGATGTATTTCTCTCTTTTGATAACACTCAGAGAGCTCACCCAAGATGATAGTAAGCATTTAATGGAGGAGGCAGAATCAAAACTATTTGCCTCTGAAGTAATTTCTCAGTTGATTTTTTTGTAAAAGTAGAGATGTACACTCAAGGAAAATAATTTAATAAGACTAAAAAGAAAAAAAAATCATACAATATACTACCAATAAATTTGAATGGCAAAGTAGTAAAGTGAGAAAGACAGGAAATGTCAGGTGAGGGAAAAATTGTAATTTTAGGTGGGGTATCCTGACAATGCACTAACGAAGAGGGAATTTTCTGGTAATAACCCAAGATTAAAACAGGAAGGGGTAACTCATGTAGATACCTTGGGGAAAGGGCAGAGGATTCAACAAAATCATTCAGGTAAAAGCAAATCTGTATGGTCAGGAGTGAAAAAGAGTTCCGTGTGCCTGGAGTTGTTGGAGGAGTGAAAAAGGGAATGAGCTGGAGGAATCAATTTCAGATAGAATAAAAAATTAAATAGGAATAGTAACCTCTATATAACTACTACAGGACATTTAATTTTTTAAACAGAAACTGGAAAATATAAATCACAAAGTCAAAGCCAAAGATCAATACAAATTTATTATTACTATTGCTAATATTAATAAATCTATGTGGTCATCACAACACACCATAAAGATCACAAAATACGTTAAGAACTAAAAATTTTCACAACATATATAACAATGAAAGATTATTATGGCAATCAATGAGAAAAAAGGAAAAAACTAGTGAAAATTGAACAAAAAGTAAAGCCATTTCAGAGGTACATGAATGACCTTTGAATACAAGAAAAGATGCTCAAACTCATTAGCAACCCAAGGAATGCACACTGACAGCTCAATAACACGTTGTACAACACTACGCATTGGCAAGAATGGGGAGCAACAGTGATTCACTGCTCATTAAGTGAAAATTTTTGCAAACACTTTGGAAGAGGGTTTTCCAGGGTGTAGTAAATTTGAATGGAACAATTCCACTTCTAGATATACATACTAGAGAAAATCCTATATAAATGCAGAAGATAATTTACATAGCAGCAATGTTTGTAGTGGAAAATAAATGTTGACATTTTACATGTTTGAACAGTTGTAGAACTGATTAATAATTATGCTATATCCATAGAACGCAATAATAATTAGCAGTGAAAGTAAGTTAACTACAGCTATAAACTGGGTCAATCCAAAAACCACACACAGTATGATCCTATCATTAAAAAATTAAAAACAGTAACACTGGGGCCTCGCTGGTGGCGCAGAAGTTATAAAGTCTCAGTGACTATCAAGCTATCTCCAGCCACTACAGGATGAATTTGATCCCCCACCAGATTGCTAACCCACATGGTACAGCAGACCTCTCCTGTCTCAGCCATTTCCCCCCTCAGCAGTGTATCTCAATAGATCTCCCTGTTCTGCTCCCCACTCTGTCCCTGGTGAATCATTTTGACCGCCCCCCCCCCCACCCAACTCCTATACCTTGGCTTACATCCCAGTTCTTGTATGCATAAATAAATAAAAATAAATCTTTTAAAAAATAAAAAGGAAACACTAATTGTATATTCTTTATAACCACTAATATATATATAAAATTATTTTAAAAGGCATTGAAATAAAAATGGTGGTTTCCTCTTGAGGCAAATGAGATTGATGTGTTTGCAGAGGAACACATAGAAAACACATATCTAAAAATACTAGTTATACGTTTTCTTAACTGGGGTTGTGGGTCTCTAGCTATTCCTTTAATTGGTAGTTTTTAAATTTGGATGTATGTTTTAAAAATCTCCAAAACAAAGGTATATTTAACACTGAAGTATTTTAACAAACATAAGTAGATGATTTTTTATTTGTTACTGTAAAATAAACAGAGTTTTCTAAAAGATTTTGTCATAAGTCTTTTCATAAAATTTTGTGATTCATTTCACACAAATCTTCAGCTTTATCTGGTTAATTTTAATTTACATGTAAAACTTTACAAATTTCCCCAAAATTCTACATCTACTTACAAAATTGTAGTCCTTGACCACCTAAGAAGATCATTAACTGGAAAAGGAAGTGTCAAGTGATAGAAATTTTATCAGCAGGCAGTGATTTTCAGTTGTGCCTGATTCAGCAAGGAGTCTGAGAACTGCTGAATTCTCCATCAGATACCCTGCCAGCTATTTACAGACAGTATCTCAATAAATTCTCATGAACTTCTGATGAATCGTTTATCACTTGCATTTTGCACAGCTAGAAACAGTCCTGGGACGATTAAGAAATTCGTGCATGACTACTCAGTTAATGAAGGGTAGAAGAGATACCAATTCAGGTCTTCAAATTTTGAAGCCCAAGATTTTCTCATTCCACATGGCAACCCCCAAGGAGGCTGGTGTTGCCAGGTGCCAGAAACCCCAAGGACAGTGCCTTTGATAGAAAAAGAGATTAATAGATATTTCCGGAATGAAGAAAAGAATAAGTGAAAATATGAATAAGAATAAATGAAAATACCTACTTCAACACTGTTTTTTATTTTGTTTCTAGTCTATGATCTCTTTTCTATATGCAATAATTCTTCTGTATAACCTTGGACCACGAAAGTTCATTTAATTATTGAAAATCACACTTTCTCATAGATGGGGCATTTTGGACAATTTGTTAAATAAGCAATTTACTATAATCCAATTCTTTTAACTCTTTTCTTCCCCCCCCCCTTTTTACATGATATTACATATATATATTTGATGATATTATAATAACACACTTAACCAATACTGGTAAATACTAATGTTATGCAGATTTCATGAGATAAAGGTTTCAAATTATATGAGATGAATTAGGTTTCTGTTACAAATTCTATAACTTCAAAATGGAGCAAAATATTTATATAATAGTTATACTGTGCTATATGAAGGAAACTTCAACTTTTTAGTATTAGGTTTCTTTGAACTCAAACTACACTTAGTTTTAGAGTCTAGAGACTATCTCTCCCTTTCTCCTGAATTAGCTAAGCATGTTATATAATTACTGTGCTTCAAAAGCTTCTTAATTTATAAGCAAGATTAATTTGATAAGCTAGCATCTGTATTATTCCCCATTACCTGTATCCACCAGCTTGGGAATGTTTTGCTAATAGAATCACAAGGCGCTCATTGTAGAATTAGTGAAGTAGAGAAGAACATTTATTTGTATGTCATACACACATAATTTTTTAAACCTATAATTAAATAAAATACTTAGATATTTGTCTGAAGGTAATTTCTAGGTGATACAAGGGAATTGGTCTGAGAAAGAACCTGCTCAGGAGCTAGCTGATTGTTTTCATGGTGATTATCATGAAACAATTACAGATTAGGTGTCTTCTGTAAGATGGAGAAATATTTTCTAAGTAATTATATTTAATAGAGATGAAGTGCTAAATTTGAATAATTTCACAATAGCTTCTTTTCTCTCTCTCTTCCCCCACTCCTGCCTCTCTTTATAATTATTTCCTTTCTTTATTCACTCTTATTTTCCTCTTTCTTTTCATTCTTTTTCCTTCCATTCCATTCTAAGAGGAGAAAAATAACTAACACAATCTTTCTAAAGACCATTCTTGCAAGGGAAAAAATTCCTCTTGTTTTGAATAGTGGAGTAACTTTAAGAAAAAATTATCCCTGACAGTAAAATGTTGTTTTAATTTTTCAAAAATTTTCAGTAACACACTCTGGAAATACTAGAGAAAATTCAATATACTTACTACCTCTAGGTAGGAAGCAGAACATACATCTGATGCGGACCCTAGTCTCTGTCCTTTCTAGTCAAATACTTTAAGATAACTGCTTTTGTTTTCTCATCTACAAAATGTTTATTAAAGGAAATTCAGATGAGATTGTTCATGTCAAAAGAATTTAAAAAAATAAATGTAAATCATTATTATTTGAGAGCGAGAAAATGTCTCTTTTCTAAAAACCTGAAATGTTTGGAATGACAATGGCAGTAGTAGTTCCTAACTTAGCTATAATTCTATTTGGCTACTGAGAGTAGTAATTTGAAATTACTACTCTTCCAAAGTAATTGGCAGTAATCTACTAGTAATCAATCTACTAGTCTTCCAAACTGGCCTTTTGAGTAGAAGCTGATATATTTGATACTGAGGGGTACTACCTAAGGCAAACTGGCAGAATGTTTTGCCTTACAGAAGTAATCCTATTCGGTATTCAACTTGTCAGCTATGTCACAATCAGTAATTTTAAAACTGATTTTATATTAATTTCAAATGCATAGTATATAAATACTTATCTAAGTCATCAAATGAACTAAGTTTTTTGAGTGACAGTAAATATGTAGAGATATGTAGATATATCTCTATATACTTATGTATCTTCCAAGAATAGAACTATTTTGCTTTTATTTTTATTGTGTTTCCATCATCATCTCTCATTTAACTTGCTTTAACTTAGTTTGTTGTTCTGCCTTTACAGGTGAGTGAAAGCTTTTAGTCTTTGGCCTGCCCTCTCTAGACCTTTAATGATCAATAAAAAATATTTGTCTTAAAGCTGTTTCTTTTCAACCAGTGGAAAGCAAGTGAAGTGTCTGGAGTTGGAGTTAATATATTCAAGGACACTAATGTCTGTTTTTGTCCTGCAAATTTGACTTGTGAATTGGAACAGACTCGAAGGGGAAAAAAGGTCAGACAGTTGGTCTCAAAAAATATATTATTGAGTTCATAAGAGCATCATTCATAATAGCAACTAAAGATGGGAGCAACACTAAGTATGCAATGACAGATGACTGGATAAGTCAAATGTGGGATATACAGACAATGGAATATTACTCACTTTTAAAAAGGAAGGAAATTATAACAAATGCTACATTGAATGAATGTTGAGGACACTATGCTAAGTGAATTGAGCCAGGTACTAAAAAACATATATAGCATTATTTCACTCATCTGATAATAATAATAGTGGTTACAATCATAGAGACAGAAAGTAGGATGATGTTTGGCTGTGGTCTTGAGGGAAGATAGAGGCGGAGTTATTTTTCAGTGAATTTTTCAAGATGGAAAGAGTCCTGGAGTTATGGTGATAAGGCTGTCCAATAATCTGATTATACTTAGCCACTGAGCTATATACTTAAAAATGGTTAAAATAGTAAAATTTTCTATGCTTACATTCATAATAAAAGCTAGAAAAAATTACAGAGATCAGTAAGACTATATTATGACAAAAATCATAATTATTTATTATTACCCAAAAATTCTTTCATGATTGTATTTGCACTGAGTAATATGTTTAAATGTTATTTTCTCCCCTAACCACCTATGAACCCTGGTGGAACTTTCAAATTTTAATTTTGTTATGTAGCACCATAAAATTAGGTGAACCCCATATATTCTTTGAACTTTGACTTCACCATAAATGTAACACTTAGCTCCAGAATGATGGGAAGATTTCTATCATTAACTATGAAAGCATATATTAGAAAGTTTTAAATGGATGAATATAAGGGAACCAAATAAGGATCAAGGAAAAGAATAACAACAACAATAATAATAATAAAAGCACAACAAAAACAAAAAGACAAGGACAAATTGGGGACACTTGGTGGGGAGAGGGGAAGAAGAGGGTTGAGGACAGATAAGAGCACAAGGGACTGGGGTGATGGTGCACTGGTGATATGGTGATGGGGAATAAATACATGGGGATTACAATTGATGTCAAATATATATAAGTTAAAAAGGAAAAAAAATAAATGGTTGAATAATTCATTCCCTATATAGATTTTTTGCATTCATATAAATGAGCATTATTCCCATTCTGGGAACTACCAGAAATAACTTGCTTCACTTGAACAACCAAACAACTTGTTAAATTCATTGTAATTTGATCAGAATATGTAATTAAAACTTGATTAAAACATGAAATGAATAAAACAATAATGTTGCAAGCACCCAGAGAAGGCACAGATTCAGAATACTACATGCCTGGATCACTTAAACGAGAAGATCTATTGTTAATGCTAGCTTTTCTGCCATTGTCTAATAGAGTGTACTTTGTCTCCACCTCCCTCACCACTCTAAGAGTTTTTAGTCATAGTGCGAATCATGTCTCCATAGGTTGGCCAATCAGGAATATTCCTTCTACTTCAGTCAATTTGATAAGTTGAGGGTTGCCAGTGGGGCCTAAGCTAGATGAAATAGACTTCCTTAAAATTGGCAATTAATAATGATTAATTAGAATCCATTCCTATAACCCATAATAATGTCTTTAGGAATTGCATACTAACCTTCCTATCTTAAAGAAAATCAGAAAAGATTGAAATAGTGATGACTGATAACATAGGCAACAAGAATGAAAACTCATGGTCACAGTGGACACTATCAGTAATTGTAATATTTCATGTGGAGCACAATGAAGTTTTATTTCCATAGCAGGCATGGCTTGTTATGCTAACTTCTTTAAGAAGTTAAATTTATTAAACAGAGATATTTGTCTCAAGTTTTCCCAGGTTAGGGAAGTCACTCCTCACTTCATAGTCACATGGAAAGAAGAAAGTATGTCTACCTATAAAGACAAGTGACTTATTCTTATCCTGAAGGAGTAACTCTCTAAACACATGAGGTATCCAAATGGACTAGGAAAAAGAATAGTCCACATCGAAGCTACCCTGTATTTTATCTGCTCTGCAATCTCCATCCAAAAACTAGTACACTTGAATTTTAATAATGCCTTCATTTGTAGAGGAAGATATTCTTGTCCTAGCTTCAGATTCTTAGATTACAATACAAAAGAGAAGGGAAGGAAAAAGCCTGCTCTTCTATCACAGCTATTATTCACCCCCATACAGTCATCCATTCCATTTATTTTCCTTGCTAAAGTACTTCAAGGTATCTTCACTTACACTTTTTCTCCAAGAAATCTCATTAATTTCCTGGTCTTAAAACTTCTCTATATACTGATGAAATTGAAATTCACAATTTCTGCCTATAAATTTCCCTTAAATTCCATAATTTTGTATCCAACTTTCTAGAATTCCACTAGGACTTTGGGGTGCAAATAAGGAAATTGAGATGGATATACAACTAACTCAATGTTGAGTATAGCTCATTTTATTCATCAGTTTTCCTGCCAGACAGCTTGTCAACTTTGGATTAGTTCATGCTACCAATTGATAGAAAGAAGGAGACATCTAAACTCTTTCCTTAGTTCATACATCACACATTATATATTATACTGCACAAAAATGGAGTGATTTCCAGTTTTTTTCTAGATAATAAAACAATAAAACTAAGAGCCTTTATTTCTGGATAACTACCTTAGTATCAATAGACACTTCTTTAGATTTTTAAAGATTCTTCTAACCAGAGTTGAGTTCTATGTTATTAATCAGTTTTGAAGGCACATAATGATCTGCTTTAGATTTATCCTATACTATTGCTTAATGTTGAATTTATGTAACTGTTTTACCATATAATATTTAATTGGTATCCTTTGCAGCTAGTAGTAAATAAAAATTAACATTTAAAATTGCTAAAAAATAATAGCATGTTCTAAAAGAGCACTTCTCCTAAATTTTCTTTTGCAAAGCAACTACCTTTCTGTTTGTACATATAAAGTAGGAAAATTCTTTATTCTTTTTAATCCATTAATCTTACTGACTCTATATCTAAAATATTCTACTTTCCCCCTCTTTCTTCAACAGCATCCCAAATACTCATATTCTCATATCCCACATTCTCATTACCAAACCTTCCAGGTCTTCTACTTGCTTCCACTCAAGTCAGCTTTCTTCACATGGTTATCAGAGATCCTTCTCAAATATCTGATAAAATGTAAGTTTCTAATGATTTATTTTCTTTCTTTTTAAAAAATACTACTTCTGGGCCTCCCTGGTGGTGCAGTGGGTTAAGCAACACACTGTGAAGCAAACCGCAGCCACTGCAGCATGAGTTCGATCTCTGCCACCGACCAGGGAGGGGATCCACATGGCTCAGCAGACCTCTCCTGCCTCGCCTGCTGCTGCCCTCAGCAGTGTGTTTCAGTCAGTCTGCCTGATCTGCTCCCCACTCTTGTCTGGTGAATCCTCTCACCTCCCGCGACTCTGGCCTGTACCCCAGCTCTTGTGTGTATAAATAAATAAATCTTTAAAAAAAAATTCAAAAAAAAATAAAAAATACTACTTCTCCACATGACCAGTAATCTAGCCTCAGTGAAGAATATTCATTTCCTACAAAGTAACGAGTCCTTTTATATAAATGCTAAAACTTATGCCTGAAATTATCACCTAATCACCAATCTTCTGACTTGAAGGACTCCCAAGTTCATTTAGAACTCAACTCAAGCATCAATTCTGAAAATGAGCCCTGAACTTCAATAGCTACCTCTTTTGTTGCCATAGCATCTTCTGTTATTTTCACTTTGACTCTAACAATATGGAATGTATCTCTTTCCTCTCTGTCTCATTAGACTATTAAATCTTAAATACTATGACTTTTTCTTTACTTATTCTTTTTTTATTTGCTTATCTTTAAATCAACAACAATCCAGCACAAAATGAGACAAAAGTTCATGCTCAGATAATATTTTATGAAGAAATAAATATTACCACATAAAAGCATGGTCATTATCTATCAACATCATGAACTAATTAACATAGTTGTATTAAGTAATCTACCTTCCTCTGTTGACATCTTCCCCTTTAAATACCTGACAGACAAATCTATACTCTACAATACTTTCTTAGCTTTTGTGTTTTTGTAAAGAGTTGAAAAAAATGTGTTTGAAAAATGCATGTGAAAGTGAACTGTTAAATCTATATTATAGTTTCACGGCATGTTACCTTTACCTGTGAGTTGAGGACTGGGGTATTTTCATAGTATGAGATTTAAAGTCTATGTTTATAAATAGAGAGATATGCTAATCATCTATAGTTAAACAAGGAAGTGCCAGGGTTGAAGAAAAAGTAAGAATCTTTGACTCCATTTTTACAGCTGTCATAATTGCTGAAGAAAATTAAGATTAGAAATTTAAATTTGGAAAAGTTTCACATGCTAAGAAAAACATATTTTAAAATATTAGTGAGAGAAAGGAGAAAGTAATCTGGGAAAGGAACATAAGACTGAAAGCCAATGGACCCTGATTGTGCACTTAGCTTATTTTGGGCCCATATGCAAATCCACTGTTTATTTTAATGACATAAATACAGTCAGGTAAGTCTGCCTTCACTTTCTACCTCATAGTGAGCAAAGCCTAAGATGTAAAATATTTAATAATACAGTTCAAGGAAAGCAAAGCCCTTTTCTAACTTACACAATTCTTGTTGTTGTTATTGCTATCATTAATAGTAAGAATAAAAAGATTAAAAACAAAATTAACAGCCAATATGACTGATGGAACTAAGGTTTATGAAGATTCTGTCAATGGAAACTAACTCTAAATGGTCAAATTGCTCCCCAGATACCTGAAACTATCTTATTCACCTTTGTCACAGATTTATATTCTGCCATATGCTCAAACTCAGAACATTAGAGAATTTCACAGCTCTTGGGAATTGCAGAAGTCATTAATCTAATATCTCCTCTATTTCCTAGTAAAAGGAAGTATAAAAAAAAAGAAAGATTACATAATTTGTACCCAATCACCCAACAAGTGAGTTCTGCACCACTAGAGCATTAATTTGCCAACTACCAAATTACTACCATTTCTGTGCCATAAGTTTTCTGTCTACTTCTAGCATACAAGGAAGAACTAAATCCCATTACTTATTTTCTCTGAGCCTCAATTTTTCATTTGTAAAGCAAGAATAATAAATGGAAACATAACGAGACATTACAGAATGTCAGATTTTGCACTAGGTTCTGAAGAAACACATTTGACTAACACCCAGATCAAACTAAAGATCTCATAACTTTATAGATCTATGCTTCCTGAACAGTATTCTGTAACATTGTTATTCTATAGAAGGTCAATGATTGAGTATTGGAAATGATTAATTTTATGTCATCTCTTCAAGATTTTAATGCAAATTAGCATACTGAAGACTTCCAAAAATTCTGCAGAAGTCAGTTTAGTATTAACAAATTAGCATCTAAGATAATATTCATGAAAGTGCCTTAAGTGTAAAAAGGAAGACAGATAGAACATTCATTATGCTCTTTTCCAAATTCTTATTAATTACAATTTATCCAACTTGTCTTTCTCACTTCACTAATTTGTTCCTATCCTTAGTTTTTGTCTCCTAAGAAGTTAATCATTTATGGACTCTAGAGGCATACTCACATTCAGCTAACAGTATTTGGTGGCACAAAGCTAAGCACATTCGCTATGCTTTCTGGCTCAGCACACAGTAATCAGTGTAAAAAATGACTGCTGCTGTGGGGATGCGGTGAACTACAGATGCCTTTGATTAACCAGGAGCTGGAGGTCAACATCCATGGTATCATGGATGAATCAGAACAGTCGTCTGCGATAGAATCACACTGATGTTCCTCTCATCAGTGCCTATAAAAGTTGGTTCTGGATTAAATATGTAGGATTTTTGTTCTGAAAGTCTTATTAAAATAAGAATAATAAGAATCTGCCTCAGAATGTTTAATGTGCTCACAGATGAAAGGCAGTTATCTAAGATCAATGGAACAGTACTGAGACCTCTCAATAAACCCACTCTTATATGTGTAGTTAATTTACAATGAAGGAGTCAAGAACGTACAAAGTAGAAAGGAAAATCCTTCCAACAAACGGCACTGGGTAAAGTGAATAATCACATGGAAAAGAAACTAGACCACTATCTCATGCCACATAAACAAATTTAATTTTTTTTAAATTTAGTATCCTTTTACTATTTTTCTATCCTGAGTGTCAGTTCTCTTTTGTTTATTTTTCCACTTTCAAGTTAATAATCGCTAACATTTGACAAACTTAAAATTTATTAATGAAATGGATATAATTCTGAGACCATCAAATACAATGAAGAAAACATAGGCAAAAGATTCCATGCCATTGATTTCAAGGACATCTTTGGGAATGCTACAAAAATGGCAAAGAAAACAAAAGCAAAACAAATAAATAGGACTACATCAAACTAAAATGTCTTCACAGAGTAATAAGCTTATTAAAATTAAAAGACACCCTATAGAAGAAGAAAAAATATTTACACATCAGACATCCCACATGGACTACTATCCAGAAACTACAAAGAACTCATACAATTTAACAAGAAAACAACTAACTCAATCAAAAATAGGCAGAAAGGCTAAATACAAATTTCTCCAAAGAAGACATACAGATACATGAAAAAAGGTTCATCATCACTTATCATCAAAGAAATGCAAATCAAAAGCACAATTACAGAAGTGCATTATTGGACTCCACCCATAACATAGCAGAATAGAGAAGCTGGAAATACCTTCTCCCTTGAAAACACCTACATATTAAAACAAAACAAAACAAAAAAATACCTTATATGTGCTCCTACAAAAAATCCAAGACACTTTGAACTTTCTATACAGCCCTAAGACTACCTCAGAGAACTAAGGCTTGTGGCTGCTGAAGGAAGGAATAAGAAGAGGGGAAAATGTGTTTGGATTGGGGGTTGAATTCCCAAACCACATAGAGGGAAACCAGGACACTGAAATTCTCTAGAGGAATTTTCCTGATTTGAGAGTGGGTCCAGTCAACCAGGAACAGGGGGAGCTCAGTAGATCCTTGTTGGGAAACTGGGATCCCAGTAATTGGGGTGCTTAAAACTCTTTCTCATCCTTCCTCCTGGAACAGATTAAAAAAGACAGGCATAGTCAGACCAAACTCCATAAAAAGAGCTACACAAGAAAGAAGGACTTTAGAGGGAACTCACAAATACCCCAAGAAGGCAAACTAAGGGCTGGAATGCCTGCAAGTCCTTGCAGAAATGTCAGCTTCAGCAAGAGTGGGGCAGCTTCGCCCATGCTACACAGACACAGTGTTTAACTAGGCACAGGTGGGCCCACTGCACACACAATATCACATTTGAGTCAAGCACAAATTATTACCGGGGTATGAGTCAAGTGATCATTGTTTTCCTCAGTGGGAGGTCCAAGCTTCATAGATCATGAGCCTCAAAAGGAAGAAAGGAACAGCAGCGAGATAGGGTGAGAAACAACAACCTAAGCACAGACTACAGCTTACTGCAGAACCAAACAAGAGGTAGAGATAATTAATGTCACTCTTCAAACCTAGACCAAGTATTAAAGTCCTAGGCACCCTACCTCCCCCTCACACCAAGGTGAACTAAGAAGTGAACAAAGATGAATCCCCAGCACCCAATTATGTACACATGCATAAATAGCAATAAATAAGGCAATATACATGCCTTGAAAGCAAGGAACATCTCAACACAAGATGGAAAAGCAAAGTGGGAAGGACAGAAATCCCAGGCCAAGTATAAAGGAGACAGAAACAAAAAAACTATTTGACAACAACCTCAAAACAACAATATTAAAAATGTCAGTCAAACACAGAAAGTCAGACACAAGAGCTCAGAAAGGGGATCCGGGAACAAAGAGAATTCTTCACTAAAAGATTGAATGTATAAAAAGATCACAAAAGGAGATTTTGAATGAAATGTAGACAAACTTAAGCAGCGCTTTAGATAGTCAAAATAGCAGAAGAAAGAATTTCAGCTGTAGAAGACTCGAATGAACAAATTAATCATTTAGAAGAATGTCAGGACAAAGAAAAAAGAACTCCTACAAGAAATAGCACATTCAATTAGAAGAAGAAATCTATGAATGATCAGACTTACAGAATGGGAGGAAAAGGAAATAGTACTGGAAACCGTAATCAGAAAACCAATATATGAGAACTTCCCAAACCTACAGAATAAATTAAATATGCAAACCTACCAAGCAAAGAAAACATCTACATTCTTAGATGAAAAAAGGTCTATACAAGACACATCATTGTCAAACTATTAAAAATCACAGACAAAGAAAAAAAATTACAGGAAGCAAGGTAAAAAAAGAATAATTTATAAGGGTTTCAAATCATTTCTGGATTTCAGTTCAGGCCTTCTCCATCCAAGAAGAGAGTGGAAGGAAATATTCATAATCCTAAAAGACAAGAATTGTTAGCCAAAAATTCTCTATGCTGCAAGATTATTAAGTATGAAGAGGTAATAAAATTTTTCTCAAACAGAAGCTAAAATGGAGTCTGCCACCATCAGACCCACTCTTCAAGTAGCACTAAAAAGAATTTTAAAGAAAAGAAAAACTGAAGCTCAAATCCCTTAGCCAAATCACAATTGCAATATAACACCAGCACCAAGCAACAATACTATGAGTTAACAACACTAAATACTAAGGGGGAGGAAGAAGTGGGCACAACCAGTACAGGTAAATGTCTTGAGAGTAGGTGTCAGCTCATAAAGAACCTAAAACATAGGGATGCAAGTAAAATCCCCACATAACCACTAAACAAAATTCCAAAATAGACATCTGCATATGAGGCTGAAAACAAAGAAGTTGATAGAAATACAGCCATACAGAAAATGTATAGAGAAAAAAAGTGAAAAAGAAACCACAGAAAAATAAAACAAAAATGAAATACAAAATGACTGAAAATAAGTATTTCATATCAATAATCACCCTAAATGTCAATTATTTGAATTCACCAATAAAAACACATAGGCTAAGCAGATGGTTGAAAAAATTCCAACCATCAATACTTTGTTTACAAGAGACCCATTTTAGTTCAAACAGGCTAATTACTGAGAGCATGAATCAGGAACTGTTGTTCTTATATCTACTGAGCTAGACTTTCAACTGAAAAAGACAATCAGAGATAAAGATGGACACTATTTAATGATCAAGGGAACAATTTACCAAGAAACTTGTAACTTATCAATATTTATGCTTCAATATAAGAGTGAGCACCCAGTTACATAAAGTGACTATCAACAGACCTAAAACAACGTATCGACAAAAATGCAGTTGTTGTCTGAGACTTCAACAACCACTGACACAAAGGCATAGATTAACCAGACAGAAAATTAATGAAGAAATAAAGGTCTTAATGAAGCATTAGGACAGATGGATTTACTGGACATTTACAGAGGTTTGCATCCTAAAAACAGTGAATGTACTTTCATCCTAAAAATAGTGAATGAACATTTCAGTGAAAATGTTCATAAAACAAGTCTCAGAAAATATACAATAATAGAAATTATATCAAGCACCTTCACAGATCACAATGCTATAAAGCTAGAAATTAATCTTAAAAGCAGTCCTGGAACAAACCAGAATTGTGGAAAGACTAACCAAAATACATTTTAACAACACTTGAATCAATGCAGAAATCAAGCAGTCATAAAAAATATATCTAGATATTAATGAAAATCAAGACAAAAGCTACCAACCATATTGGATGCTTTAAAAGCAGTGCTACATGAGAAGTTCATAACAATACATGCCCACATTAAAATAAAAAAAAACTCAATAATCTTTAACTCAGTAGCTGAAGAAACTAAAGAAAAGCACCGAAAAATCAGTAAAAGGCAAAAGACAATAAAAACTTAGAGCAGAAATTAAAGAAAACAAACAAGCAAAAAATAGTCTAAAAAAATCAGTGAAATCAAGAATTGATTCTTTGAAAAAAAGAATAATATTGAGAAGCCATTAGCTATGGTTTGAAGAAAAGAAGTGAAAAACCCTCTCCTGTCTTGTCTGCTGCTCCCCAGCAGTGTATTTCAGTAGATCCACCTGTTTTGCTTCCCACTATATCTCTGGTGAATCCTCTCACCTCTTGTACCTCTGGCCTCTACCCCAGTTCTTCTATGCAGAAATAAATTTCTATGCAAACATGGACAATAAAGAAATGGACAAATTCTTAGACTCATATAAACTTCCAAGATTTAACCACGTGAAATAGAGAGCTTAAATAGTCCAATCACAAGTACTGAAATTGAAAGTATAAAAAAGCCTCCACAAGAAAAAAAGTCCAAGACCATCTGGATTCACCAAATGAATACTATTAAACCTGAAGATCTTATACCTACCCTACTCACACTCTTCCAAAAAAGCTGAAGAGGGAGGACATCTCCCAAAAACGTACCAAGGCCAAAATTACCCTCATTCCAAAATCAAAGATACTACAAAAAAGAAAGAGAGAGGAAGAAAATTTTAGGCCAATATCTCTGGTGAATGTAGATGCAAAAATCCTAGCAAACTGAATACAACACTTATCAGGAGAATTGTTCACTATAATCAAGTAGGCTTCATCTCAGATACGCAAGAGTGGTTCCTTAACATATCTTGTTGGGTTAGTATACTGAGAATAAAGTCCCTCAGGATTTGCTTATGTGAAAATGTCTACTTAGCTCTTACTTTAAGAATATTTTCACTACATTGCAATCTCCCCGGTAGCATAGAGGTTAAGACTCAGTGCTATCATAACAAAGGCCTGAGTTCAATCCCAGGCCAGGGAGCTAATGCACATGGTACAGTAGGCCCCTCCTGTCTCACCTGCTGCTTCCCTTATCAGTGTATTTCATTAGATCTGCCTGTTCTGTTCCCCACTTTGTGTCCAGTGAATCCTCAGCCCCTGAACCTCAGGCCTACATCCCAGTTCTTATGTATATAAATTTTTTAAAAAAGAGTTGTACATTTTTTAAATAAATAAGGAATATTTTCACTATAAGTAGAAGTCTTCTGGATTACCTAGTAGATGATAGATACTTTATGGTGTTCTCTCTCATCGAAATGGAGTTTTAGACTGGAAGATAATTAAATTTCTAGTAGACAAGCTTAGGTTTATTCTTTCCTTGAAACAAAATCTGTTTCTTTGGTTGTAGCATGGCTATTACTCTAGAGTTTGGTCCTTTTCTTTTCTACTTACTGACTGTGTGAGAGGCCTATTGAGTGGTCGTTCCTCACTATATAGTCTAGAACTCCATCATCTAGAACCACATGGTTTCTGGTAGCTCATTTAACTCTCAGAACTACAGTACTTGTTCTTTGTCAGGCATTGAGAATATCACGCTGATGTGTAATACAGATTATGTCAATAATTCACATGGAATGGTCTTCGGACTTCTGGGGCTTCCTCCCTCCACAGTTATTTTTGTCTGGTTTTCAGTTTTGTCTGCATTTATCAGTGTTTAGTATTCTGGAGGTACAGCCCCTATCTCCTGTTGTACTCTGATTTGCTTCTGCCTCTGGTACCCATGGTTAAGAGAATGCCTAAGGGTAGAGAACTAGGATAAAAACAGAGAGCTCCCCATCTTCTATGTTACCCTCTTTCAAGGATACAGTCCTGCAGTGCCTATTTTTTTCACTACCCAAAGTCAACTGCTTTTCATATTTCAAATAACCATTGTTATTTACAGCAGGACACCAATTTCAGTCCACTTACTCTATAGTTTCTTGTCATGACTAGAAACAGAAATTCCATAATTTATTTTATTTCTCTAAACTTTGGCATTTAACATTGATTTACAAAAAAGGCATGGGTAACAGCACACTATCCTGGCTTATAAAAAGTAGATAATTAGAAAATACAGATAATTTCAAATTTTAGAGTTTTTTTTTTTGTTACTAGTAATAGAAGAAAATTCAATTTAATTACTGGACACATGGCAGTGGAGTCATTTTATAAAATAGAGGCATCAAACACAAAGCTATGCATAAACCTACAGATTTTATTTGATAATTTTATTAAAGTCAGGTTTCTTAAATTTGTATATACCTCCTAAATTATCATTTCTGACAATATTTCTACCAAAATATATTCAGTTCTCATTAAACCCATCTTCTTTCTATTTTTCAAATCCTTTTCTTTCAATCTAAAACCTCCTTTTTCATACCTACATGTCCCTATTCTCCCACATTTTCTTGCTCTTGAAATCACGTAATATCTTTATTTCTATTTTTACAGAACTAGGTATAGAGTCAGCTTCTTTGAAATAATGTTTTCCTCTGCTTACAGATCTTAACTGGCCCACACCCTCTCACATTTACTTTGTAGGCTCAATGTACCTGGGACTTGTCTCTGCATTTTCTAAAATTATTAAGTTTTCCCATTTTCCTTAATACCCCAAATTTGACATTTTTCCCCCTAAAGTTTTCTATGAGTTTCTTTTGGAAAAAGTCCTGACATAAATGAGCTTGTTCATGAAAGTTTATTTTAAGAAAGTCATCTCGTGGCCTCCCTGGTGGCGCGGTGGGTTAAGCAACACACTATGAAGCAAACCGCAGCCACTGAGGCACAAGTTCGATCCCTGCTGCCAGCCAGGGAGGGGACCCACATGGCGTGGCAGACCTCTCCTGCCTCGCCCGCTGCTCCCCTCAGCAGTGTGTCTCAGTCAGTCTGCCTTTTCTGTTGCCCACTCTGTCTGGTGAATCCTCTCACCTCCCTGGACTCTGGCCTGTAACCCAGCTCTTGTATGCATAAATAAATAAATCTTTAAAAAAAAAAAGAAAGAAAGAAAGTCATCTCAGAAAACTTACCATAGCTGTAGTTTTAATCTTTTGATAACTTATTTTACACACGAATATTTTAAAATAAGGAAGTCAAAACTGGAGGAAGTAAGCAATCTACTAAAATGGGCATTACAAATAATAACAGTAAAAAATGACTTCAGTTCCTATTCTTTTATGTAGGATCCATGCAGGCATTCAAATTACTGTTGTTAACTTAGGGTACCACATTAATTTTCAAAAATGTTTCATTTATAAAGAGGCAGGAAAAGTCCTGCTTTCTGGTAAGTACTTCGTATTTCCCTTTCAGGTGAACAGAAATGGAATGGAAATAGAGTTCAAAAAAAAAAAAAGTAAGCTGAAAATAAATAAGTTCCTGATACTTAGTAGAAATGACAACTTAGATGGGAGAAGAAAATTTTGTTCATGCCTAGCATCAAATGTATCTGCAATATTATTGAAGAAGTAATGAAAATTTATCTCCTGGGGTCATATAATAGCCTTTACTAAAGGAGTTCTCAATTACTAGTTCTGTGAGTACATACACACTGTGGGACCTTTAGTGTAAACACCATATGATATATTGTAATTATGTTGACCATATTTTCTAAAGCCTGATATTATGTTACATGGTCTGACAACAACATTTAATATTGCAAATAAGATTAGAGTCCAGAATCATGTATTTATCTAAAACAGAACTGAAACAAAACAAACATTAAATAGATATGTTACTATACATTATTCATGTACATTGTCCTATTCTTTCTAACAACACTGTTATTGGTAGGCAGGAATTACACATTTACAAATTGAAAAATAAGATGCAACTAATAAGTGAAAAGATAAAATTTGCATTTAAGTCAGTTTGATTCCAAAGCCCATGTATGTTAAAACATATTTAACCTCACTTTTCAAGGAAAGAAGATTAATTAGGAAACCTTTAAAAATGCATATTAAGAACATGTATTGAGATCTAGATATAATGTGAAAAATAAGAAAGAGCATACATGCAAGTAGAATGTATTGAGTTTGGAAATTATTTTTACCTTAGAAAATGAAAGAGAGGGAGAATTGAGAAAAATTTAAAAGCTTTCAGTTCTATCTAAGACCCCCAAGTTCCACATGTATGAAAATAATAATAGCAACCTCTTCTGGTTTAGACTGAAATAAAGTTTCTAGACACTTCACAACTATCTGTATCAATTCATTAGACAAAATTATTATAATCTTTCATGGAAAAGAGAAATTAAAGAAACAATTTTAACAGTATATACTTCAATATATAATATGCACTAAAATTATTTCAAGGAGAAATAATAAAGCTGCTATATTCAGAATAACTGACCAACAGAATGAATGAATGAATGAGTGGATTCTTCAGATTTTTACACCCATATAAGCAGTCACCACAACCACCACAGCTACAGATACAGACATAGAATAGTGTGTACTGGTGACTCAATTACTATGAGATGTGTTGCCAACAGTGATACCATTATCTGTAATGGCAAAAAACTCTTAGCAATGTTTAAAACATGGGACAATTTATATACTGTATGAATTTTTTGGAAGTCCAGTATATATTGAAGTTGATAAAAATTTCTTCATGTTTAATGTGAAACGGAATTCAATCCTAGGCTAAAAGATTTTCAAAAACAGAAAGGTTCTTACATATCTGAAAATGATGGGCCATTCAAAATTCAAGATGTGAAACAATTTCAGTGAACATGGGCAGCATGCTTTGCAGGATGTACAGTGGGACTAACCACATTCCATCATTTCGACAAGCACAACCCAAAAGACCCTGCAAATGTTAAAAATGCTCCCACAGGAGAATATTGTTCCTTTTGAGAACTACTGCACTAAGATTTCACCTTAGTGCTGGGGATTCATTAACCAGTATTAATGAAGATGGGGGGATATGTGAGAAAGAGCAAATTTTGGAGGGGTAGATAATGATACTATTAAATATATTAACCTGGAGTAGGCTATTCAGAGCTATCTATAGCAAGTTGTAGATAAGAATCAAAAGAAACGTTAAATGATAATTTGAAACTATGGAAATGGTAGATGATCAAGGAGGAAGATGAAGAAATTAGGAAGGAAAGAAATATAAAGATCAATTGAAAATTACATTCAATAAAAGAAACTGACAACTGGCACATGAAATGAAGAAGTAAGATACAAAGGAGTAACAAAAGGAGGGCATACGTATTTTAAGGAAGAAAAGGTAAAAGAGACATTTGGAAAGAGATTGTGCTTGTCCTCAAATAACTGAAAGAGGTGGAGAATGAGCTAAGGAACTAAGACTATAGGGCAGAATTTGGTGGTGTGATACAGTTAAAAACCACATTTGCAAAGGATTGAGAGGAACAGAAACTGAAGACATGAAAAAAGGAATGTATGCTGCTGCCTTTACCAGTTCGATTGGCATTACATAACGGAAACATGCAAGTTTCAAACTTAGTCCATGGCAAGCGGTTGAAAATATCTAGAGCAAAAAAATTTTGTAGTGACTTAAGGGTGATGGTCTCACTCGTGTATAGTATCTGAAATAACTTTCCATAGCAGTGTTCAGTGACTCCCAGGTGAGCTCTGAGTATAGACTAGTCATTGGTATTCCCATCTTGACAAAATTACTCTGAGTGCTTAGCTTCTAAAAACAAACCAATTCCCAAAATCAGTGCCTGATTAGAACCTTTGTTCTCACTGACCAGACCTCCTGTTGTGAGGTCCATGTGCCTAGATACAAATACAACCACTACCTAAAGCATTTTGAAACCCTGGCAAGGTTACACCATCAGATAATGTCAGTATCTCTTCAGCTCCTGTTTTTCCTGGTGTTGTGGACACTATATTTGAACCATTGGCATTACAGCCAGGAATCTAACTTGTTGCTCTTCCTTATCAGCCTTCATGTTCTGGCATATTTAGGATCCAAGCCTAAATAAATGAGGTCGGCTAAGGAACAAGTGGTAATAGAATATTCATCAAAGAAATTTTGGCATAAAAAGGGACTTTTTCTTCATATAGAATAATGGCAACAAGATCATTCAAAAGCCATCTTGGGACAAAAACCAAGATACTGAACAAATGACAATGTATTTTCAAATGAAAGAGAGGGAGTGAAAGAAACAGAATGATTCAAAAACTCAGAATAAAATAGTTTTGGAGTGAAAGGGAAAAAAGAAATGATTGTGTAGTGCCTTTTAAAGTAGTGGTTGTTTTCTATTTCTTGAAGTGGGTAGTAGGTAGGTGTTAATTTCATTATTTATAATATCTATATTGTTAGGGTATAATCAATAGTTCACACAAAGAGGTATTTTTAAAGGGGTGATAACAACATAATATTGTCAATAATAGTATAATCATGTTCTAGACACTGTGATAGATGTCTTTGTAATAATTTTCTCAGAAATTGTAAGGTAGTGATTATTACCTTTACACAATAGAGGACTGGGACATAGTGATTAAGAGCAAGAACAGTGGAGTGTGAAGATTTGGGTTTATGATGTACCAACTAGCAACTGTGTGTTCTAAAGTGGATAACATACTATCTTTATGCTTCCATTTTTTCATCTGTAAATTGGGGTAATACAACTACCCACCTAAAAGATTGCTTATGAAATAATGAATAATAGTGTTATTCTGATTCTTTTAGAATTATTAACTGATACTGCTGAACCTCGTATTTCCAAAGTGCACGGTGTTTCACGGTTTAAGGGCAAGAACTGGCAAGTGGAAAAAAATAGATTAGTTAAGAGGAAGACTATTATTTAAAAAATCAACATCTCAGGTAGTGAGAGAGAACAGAGTAATCTGATTATTTTAATAGTTCAGGCTAATATGTATAACAGTGCAGAAAATTTAATAATTCTTTTCAGAAATAATTTCAAGTTTTCTCTGTCTCTTGCAAAGGCAGAGATTTCACATGAATATATCTAAGGGACTCTTCCTAGCACCAGAAATAAGCATATTTAATTAGATTTAATAGTAATACTTCCAATTAGGCATTAGTGAGACAAGGCATCTTCTTACTCTATTTCACCAGGAAAAGAAGTGCAGTTTTCCATATTTTAAACATGTTACTTGTTATACGTGAATCCAGTGTATGTACTAAGTAGAGGCCATAGATATTATTTGTACCTGAAAATATTTTAATCTAAAGAAATCTTTAAACAGCAGAATTTCATGATGTAATTTGACTATATTCTAAAAGGAATGCCAAAAGCCCATAAAGCATCAGGAAATAAACAGGTTATTTCCTTATTATGGGTGTTTTAGAGAATGTGTAACATGTTGGTTAATGATACGGGCTCTGGAGACAGAATTCTCAGCTTTGTATTCCAATTCTTTCACTCACTAGTTGCATGACCAAGAACATATTATGTACCCTCTTTGTGTCTCAGTTTCCTCAATTTCAAATGGGGATATTAATAGTAATGATCTCAGTGACCTCAAAGAAGCTCCAAAATTTGAGCTAATACCACAAAACTAAAGAACATTTTAGACAATGAGTAAGCCTTCAATTAATGCTAAATATGATCATAACTGCAATTATATCTGTGTATCATTGACAATGATTTTATATCACAAAAGGCTTTAAAACAACTTCATGAAGTTAAAGATTGCTTATTCAATTGATAGTGATTTTTTAAAGAAAAAATGGAAGACACACTTTTATCATTAGGTTGGAGAAAACAATGGAAGTTAAACTATGATATTTAGGTTGAGTATGGCCAAAATAAGTATAAACCACTAGAAATGACAGTTAATTTATGATTATTTCTACTAAAATATTTACAGATTCTTGTGCAAAAGCTGATACTCAGAACTGTTCATATTTTCAGGACAGTATATTTAACAATACTAAGTATCCAGCAACAGCTTAAATGTCCAACAACGGACAATTAATTTAATAAACCATAGTATAGGGGCCTCCCCGGTGGCGCAGTGGGTTAAGCAACACACTATGAAGCAAACCGCAGCCACTGCAGCACGAGTTCGATCCCTGCTGCCGGCCAGGGA
>JAGFMF010012074.1:10320025-10349502 GCA_019455555.1 Galemys pyrenaicus
CTGCTCTCTGTGGTGAATCCTCTCACCCCCCACACCTCTGGCCTGTACCCCAGTGCTTGTACGCATAAATAAATAAATCTTTAAAAAAAAAAAAAACCATAGTATAATAGTGTACAGCATTAGAAACATGTCATTAAAGAATATCTATGGCTGTGTGAAATGGTAAGTAGAAAATAAAATGGCTATAAAACAGTATGTACATTATCATGATTTATAAAGGCAAGTGTTTTACAATTTACATATAAATTGTATATTCAGCAAAATATTTACAATGGGGATGAAGAATAGGTCTCCCCAAGATCTGTCACCTTTAAATGTGGATTATTTCCAGTTGAGGTCTTACCCAGATAAAAATTTACCTAGATAAAAATTAGCATTTTTATTAGAAATAAACTTTCAATCATGGAAACCTCTCTATAGGAAAGGACAAGCATTTAATTACAGAGCATCTGGGTTTGGCATTAAGTCACCCTTCCTCCATCATGTGAGATCCCCTGTTCTCTCCTTGAAGGTCCAGCTCTTTATTCCACTTTTTAGCTAAGGGTATATATACCTTTCATTTTAACTCATTGTCTTTGGAATCTATATAGAATCCCCATATGTATAAAACTAAATTTATTTTTTTCTCCTATTAAACGTCCCTAATGTTAAATTGTTTGACCTATCAGTTTGAGAAGAACCTAGAGGGGTAGCAGAAAATTTCTTTTCCTCTCTGACAGGGACATTTAATTAGTGGAATTATGGGTTATTTTGTCCTTTATGCTTTTCTGTATTTTCCAAGATTTTGGAATTGAACATATCAGTTTATATTTATTAATGGTTATTAAAATGAAATATTATTAAGAATATTGGAACACATAAGTTATAAAATAATTGGATATTAACTTTCAGAAATTAATATCCAAAATGAAAAAAGTAAGCATAAAGACATTTTCCTCTGACATATTCAACAAACACAAGTCAGGAGGTTCAAGAGCTCCAAAGGAGACAGAAATCTGACTAATATTTGAAAAGCATCCCAGGCCTAAACTTTTAGATAGCTGTTTTTTGATGGGCCACTAGCTAATTTATAAAATTAACTATGATTTGATCATTCTTAACAAGGGATAATACAGCCTTATATGGATTATTAGTGAGCTAAAAACAAGAAGGTCCATTATATTACCAGAAATTTGATCTAAGAATGTGAATATACAAAATCCCTTTACTCTTATGAATTCATACATTTTTTGAAAACCATATATTAAATACTTTCTAAATTATTAAGGCCCTGGCCTAGAAAATTGAAATAGAGAAATGAATTGCATGGTCCTTGATCTAAAGGCATGTATACAACAAATTATAATATCTTTTGCCTTATATTATACTGCATACTGTTAAAGCAACGTGTTATTTGTAGTTATATATAGTTATAGTGCACTGCGTTTGTCCTTTTTTAGCTCTTGAAATGACTTTTATTGTATTGTATTAACTCCTTTTAGGTGCTTATATCATTAATATTGAGAAATGTGACTCATCAATTCACTGAGTATCCTATATCTGAGTACACTCCAAATACACATTATATTCCAAAGTGTGATAGTCATTTCTAAAATCTTAAATTCAAATATCCTTTATCAATTTAATGTCACCAAAAGTAGCATGAACCTACTTCTGAAATAATTAGTTACTTAGGAATATGGAAAAGTAATTCTAGATTGATTATGACAGTGAAAACTGCAATTTATAAACTGCGATGAAGGTATAATACTCATCCAATCCACTGGTTTTAAATCTTTTACATGGAAAGTAGATGTCTAGAACTTGACATAATCAGAATTAAATGCTCTAAAGTATAAAAGGATGAGAGTATATTTGAATTTTCATGTCATTGACATTGCATGGAATAAGAATGCACAGTCATCTCTTTGAGATGGAGGAGATTTTGTAATTCAAATCAGAAAAAAATTTTTTTTCCCTGAATCATCACAAATTCAGAAGTGGCTTTGACTTTGATGGCATTCAAAATTAGCGAGGAAAAAAAAATCTCAAAATCATGCTGTAACATCAAAATATTAACACTGCACCAAGAGGCATAGCTTTCTACCGATCTTAAAATAGTTTTAACCTCATATTTCTGAAGAATTCAAAAACCTTTATCTGCCCAGCTAGCACACTTTATATACCACTCTGGGTCTGGCAATCTGTTGGATGGACCTGAGCTGATTAGTGTCCCTAAAACTTGCAGTCAGAACAGCTCATGATCAGTTCTGTTACCTTGAATACAGTTATGACAAACTCAAAGTGCTGTGGAAGTAGAAAAAAAGAATAGAATCAGGAATTCTTGGTCATTAATGGACAAAAATAGCTTCAGCAAAATATAACACACAGAAATCTTGACAGCGAAATCTGTTTGACCATGTCCTGCTTCTCACCTCATGATCAAGTTCTCACACCGACTGCTGAAAAGGACGACAGCCAGAATTAATTGACAAGTGCATAAAAACCAAGCAAGGAAGCTACCTGAAAAAGAATTTATGATAACACAAAATAAAGTGGCTATTCTTATAACAAATATCTGTTTTTCTGGTATCAAAAAAGGCCCTAGATCTGAGAAGATGAAGATGATAATGGTGATTAGAATGATGACGTTAACAAGTGTTCTTACAGTTCTAACTAGTCGATAGCAACTGTTCTATTTTAAACGTATTTCATTCCTCAAAATAAAATTCTGTAAGATTAGCACTATGTTTATTCTCATTTAAAAAATATGAAAACTGAAACTCAGACAGGCAAATTGACTTATCTATTCTTATATAGTTAATAAGTAACAGAGCAGTTTCTAACCCTAGTACTCTGCTCTATATCTGATATTAACTCCTCCTTTGTACAGTTATATCCTGAATGAGTGAATGGATGCATAGTATCAAAATATTTTCAAAAGCAAAAACATTACATTCATAGGCACACTGAAAGCTCTTGGCCTTGTCTTTTAGAAACCTAAACACTTATAGTTTGAACCACAAGTTCCATATAATCTAATTTCAAAAACAAAAGAGAAACAATTTAAAGTCAATGCTACATATTGATAACATATCAATATATATGTGGCACCTGTAATTACTAAAGACAAATTTAATTATTCACCCCTCCTATTTCTTGATTCTCCAGGAAACAAAACTCTGTGATTATTCCCTCTATATGGGAGACTGCTAGAATCTGGGAGACTACTGAAATCTCCATGTGATTTCTTGTTTTCCTAGCCCTCCCTTCTCAGACTCTTACTAGCTAACTACAAATCAGTCCTGGCAGGGAAAATCTACCTCCTTGAATTTTCTTTTTCTTTGACATCTCAGTCTTACAAAACTTCTGTCCTGGAAACTCTCTGACCATAGTGTTTCTTTTAAAGCATCTTTCCAACTAACCCAACTCTTATGAATAGGAAGGTTTGCTTCAAAGTCAGGAAATTTAGTCCACCATTGTGAATTAAAGACCCGTGTTTGTACCTAAATTTTAAAAGTAGATTTTTTTCCCCCAAGGTAGAAAACAGACTTCATTTAACCGTTAACATAATTCTCTGACTCTCAAATCTTCAATAACAAGTCTTGGTAGCTAAAGGGGTGTACCCTTGATTACCACTTATATATTTCTTTTTTCTTCCTTAAAATAAGCATTTGTTAATGGCAGTTACCTTTATTGCTTAAAGACTGTTGTGTAAAAAGTTGATTAAATTCACACACACACACACTCCACACACACACACTAACTGTGGTATTCCAGAATATAAGGGACCTCTAGGGGTATTGCATATTATCCAGTGATCATGACTGGTAATCAGGTGCAGTAACTTCTTGGGTCTTTGATCATCTTCTTATGAGAGAGAGAGCAGATTTTTTTTAGTGACAGAAGAAATAGTTGGATTATATTACTTATGAGAATTATTTAAATCAGAGGTATGATGTGAGATTCTAATATGCTTGTGCATATGTGCATGTGTCACCAGAGGTAGACCATCATTTATAGATAATTTTTGATTCTACAACCAATTGTCTGTATCTCTTTCTACTAGTTGAATATAAACTTGCATTTGAATATAACTTTCAAACCCTAATGTCTTGGTTCACATTTGAATAGTCTAGGTAGGTTTAGCAGAAAAACCTCTAAACACTATTGGTACAGCAGTTGGACACAGAACCCATACTCTTCCCATAATTGTCAGGCCTAAAACATTTGCTAGAATAATGGGAAAAGCACTCTATGTTAGTGTGGTTGCTAAGCAGGGATGATGTCAGTTTGAAATTCTCATGGGCCACTACAGGTGTGGCACCTGCCTGAGAGAACAACAGATCTGAGCAACGGAGAGAGACAAATTCCTATTAACCTAGGCAGTCCTAGATATCAAACTTTACCTAAAGGAAAACTTGACCAATTTTACACAAGGATCCCATGGGTCAAAGAGAGCAGGCTTCCTACCTACCATCAAAATTTATTTATTTCCCTCTTTGTTCAAGCTAGTTTCAATTTATTTTCTATAATGTGTATCTGAAAGGATTTTGATTCATACAGTAGATGTTTTCTGATTTCTTGATAGAGGATTTGATAAGCATAGAAGAAATAAAAGAACTTTCAAAGGAAAAGATGTAAAGATTTCACTCATGTCAGCAGATAAAAGTCACCATTAAGACCCTTGAAATTAGGAAAATAAGGTTGCGTAGCGTGAATTAAAGCAAGAAATTAATGGATAAGCCTTAAGATATGCAAAGTCACACTAAAGCTAGAAAGCTGGTATTACTTTGTTCTTCTGAATTAAAAAGGAGGTCTGTGACTTTCTTTTGGTCAGGCCTGGCATTAAAAAGGGTTACTTGGAATGTTATACAAAAAGTCTTCACAGGTATTACTAACTTTTTTTCTTTTTTGCTCCAAGGGACAATTTGACCCAAACCAGATCCTGTGACCCAAATGTTAAAAACAGTGCCAATTGATGTGGCAGTTGGAGGTGCTCACAGGTAGGACAACTGAGGTGAAACTGAGGCAGCTAACAGCAACATTCTGAAGGCCAGGCTGGATAACACCAAACTGCAACAAAGGCAACAGCACTGGGAGGTGGTGCTGGATGATCAGAAGTGATGACAGCTCTCAAAGGTGACTGGACACAGAGTGCAGGTCATTAGTTAGCAGCGCTGGCCAGTGATGCCTGTCAACAGTGGTCACCAGCAGGTGGTGTCAGAGATATCAGTGTTCTATCTTTGTGAATTTCTGGTATGAACCAATAGTACAGCAGCTCTGAGACAAAGAACCAAGGTCAATGCTACTCCTTCCCTGCAATGCCTGAGGCAGGGCTGGAGGCAGGTAGAGTGGCCAAGTCTCTGTGAAGGTATATGGAGATCTGGAATCTGGGAAGATCTGCTGAATCTGCAGAGGTCTGTGAAGTCCCACAGAGGACACCTGCTGAATCTTCTCTTCAGAGGCTGGGAACAGAATCCATCTTCTTTTTTTGAAGGTCAGCTGCTGAATCCTTCTTGAGAGGCCAAAAGGAGAATGAACAAACTGACTCTAGCTGTTCTATATATTCTTTCAAGATATCCCACTCTACAAGCTTATTGAGCCATTTCCTATGTATCCTAAGCATTCGATTGGTTCTGGTTAACACCAAACAGCTTGCTTTTATTAATATTTTTCAATCTGAATAATCAACTTGCCATCATGAATGAAAGTGAACTCAAACCTGATTGATCCATTTACAATCCAGACACCAAATACAAAAGAAAAAAGCCCTGTATCTGCACAGACTTGGCCCGCACTGAGGTCAGGGCAGGTACTTGGTAGGTGGGCCCCAAGGAGCCATGGCTGGAGCCTGCCTCAGTGGGGCCAGAGGCATACTACACCTGGTGCCACTTTGTGTGTGTGTGTGTGGTGGTGGTGGTGGTGGTGGTGGTAGTGGGGGTTCAGCAGGATTTAAGCAGCATGAGGACACTTGTCCCACCTGCTACAGGGTGGAATCTGCTGGGTGCCTGCTATGTTGCCCAGTACTCCACAGGGCCCTCTGCCTGCTGCTCCAGGGAACACAGTGTCCATGTTGAATGAGCCCATGGTTTCATGCCCTGGGTCAGCAGTAGAGGGGAACCAGAGCTACCCAACTGCTGCTGCCTGGGCCAGCCTGTACCAGAAACCCAAGATTGCTTGCATAGGTGGGTAAATGCTGTAGCCAGCGAAAACTTGCTGCTGCTGCTGCTGCTTTCATAGTAGCTTACACCTGCTGGACCCTCAGGATGTTTACACTGGTACCTGGGGCCCAACATAGCTTCAGGCCTTGTAGCTGAGGCTGCAGGGAATGCTGGGGGGATCCTGTTTCAGTACCTTCAATATTTACTATGACAGTAGTCATACCCTGTTCTCTTTTGTGCTGTAGAGTGAGCCATTCAATTTGTAAAACAGTAGAATGCAAAAAGCTCAGAGGAAAAAAATAGTAGAGACTTTTTTTGTAACATGTTGCAAATCCACCAGGGCTCCAAGACCCATGTGAGGGGAAAAGAGGTTGAATAAGGTTATTTTCAGTGAGCTGAAAACATTGTACTTTAATTATAAAATTGCAGGTTAAATAAGCTAACAAAAAGGAGGACAGGAAATTAAGACAGAGGCAGTTTGAGAACCAAGGGATTTCTCTAGTCACGGTAGCAGATGCTGGATTTCCTGCCGAGTTCCCTCAGAGGTGACTGCAATTTCTAAATTCAGATTTCTTAAATAGTTTCAGAATTCCATCACATTGGTTTTTAAGATACATATCAACACAGAAAGTGTTTTGAATACATTCTGGGAAAGCAAAGTTCAAGTAGGCCAATCAAATATTTGATCTGTAAAAGAGTGACTTGATTCTTTAAAAGTGAAATAGAACTATTTCAAGTTGCTATTTTGGTGTCACATACAGGTCTTATCTTTGGTTCCTGAACTAGCAATACAATGAGTCAGTAAATATTGCAAACAATCTTTCTGTCAAAGTCCAGCCTACTTGCATTACTAGACTTGCAGTTGGCTTTGCAGAATTAACAGATCTTGATTTTGTGATGGCACAGGTAAAAAAAAAAAAAAAATCCTAGGTCATGTAGGTAACATATTAGAGAAGATATGTTTCTGTTTCAAGTAAGTCATTACCCTGAGAATCTGTAGAGTTTGTCACAACTTGAATGTGCTGGTTGAGAAACTATTTTTAGAAGTTGTAAAAGGAACCACCTTCGCATCCTTCCGACCCTCTTTGCTCTTTGAAGTCTGCATGGTGGTCAAATCAAGTGTCCATTGTAATAGGTTTGCAATCTGTTTTCTGATGTCTGGGAAGTTTTGCAATAATTATGATGATTTTTATAGTTCTACTTTGAAATTTTGTATTTTGAAAATAGAAAATAAATATAACTGCTTATTTATAAACCAATTTCACATAAGAGGCCTGTGTTTACCTGCTGTTTACTTCCTTGAATGTTTTCTGTTTTCTTCTATTTGTAAAATATAATAGAATCTAGCAACTGTGTTAAGATCTTTTGGGTTTCCTTTTGCATCCCAGTTAATCAGCCAGCAGCAAGAGCAAGATGTTTGTGCCATAGGAGCTAAGGCTTCAAAAAGTAAAATCAAAGGACCTATTTAGGCGAGAAATGCTAACAAAATGGTATTTAAAACAGCATCTAGGTAAAAGCCCAGCAGGAAACAGATGTTCAGAGACAACCTGGAAACCACATTAATATTCAAGCAGTGTGAGAGTGGTGTCAGTTACCTCCATCTTGCTCTGAATTAATGGTTCCTCTACTGGGCAGCCTAGGAAATCCAACTAGTGCCTAACTAAACTAAAACAAAATACATGCACGTGTTCCCACATAGGAGGTATTCTTTTCATCATTTTAGAGAATATCTACTATTTTACCAGTTGCAGAGCATTAATGAATTATGTTTATAGAGGCACTTGTCATACAGCCCTAAGATTAATTGCAAAAAAGCCCTAGAATTCAAGCAAAACTGGAATGTACTAAAAAATAATTTCCAAATGTTACATTCATGAGCCTCATACAAATGTAGAATGAATATGTGTCCAAAATTTATTGAACTCATTAACTGATGAAGGACCAGTATGATAGTTGATAGTCTATTTTCTGTGACGCCTGGGAAGTTTTGCAATAATTCACAAAGTTGATACAAAGAATATTTTAGGAACTGGATATGAATAGGAAGTTTGATAAAGAAAGTTTATGGAATATTACTAGATTACATTTTAAAAACTAAAAATGTTATACAGTTAGCCTTGAAGGCTAACTTTTCTGCAACAGAAATCTTTATATGTATACTTTGTAGAAATTTCAGTGCTCACGGATGACTTCACAGTTTTAATTCATAATAAATAGCAACATTGATCAATGGTACTTTCTCCTAAAATACTAACCATTAGGTGATTTTGTTAAACAATGCTTCAATGTGATATTGCAAAGACATGCAAACACCTTTGCCTCATATACAGGTTTTGTATATTTTTTTCTAGAAATACAGATAGGCAGAAAACACTTCATTTTATTTATAACCAAGATATGCCAGTATCTCATCAATGTATAATAATAGCCATAAATGATTAGCATCTTTATTTTTCCTGTTGTGTCAACTAATTTTTTAAAATACCACTCCTATGTGTCACATATTTCTTACCTAAAATACCTTTGAACTCTTGGAGAAGAACAAAATCAGCTTTCTTGATTTATATTTAAAATATTTAAATGCATATGGCTGAACTAGAATGATATGGTCCATGTGACTTCAGATGAAAGATGAAGATTAGATAGACATAAATTTTCTCACCTGGTCTTCTGGATATAATAGGAAAAAAAGAAATCAGAGAGACACTGAAGAAATACTGTAGTATTGAAACTCAAAGAACTTGTTTAATTTTTCTCTGAGTTAGATTGGATTTTATGACTTCTAATAGCTAATGCAATTTTCTAAGTTCCTATGAGCTAAACATGCTTTTCTTTCTCTAATATTTCTCTAATACTTTAGGTTTTGTGAGACCATGACTCTACAGAAAGAAATGTAGGAACCAATTATATCCAGATACATATTGATAATGTCTTGTGTAGCCGATTAACTTAAAAGATTTTCTCAAGAGATTATCTCATCTTTGAATCTCACTAAGACTAAAGATGACAATAGTCCTGATTTAATTTCACCGTTATTTAAACAACAAATAAATGAACTAGTAAGACCTGTTATTATTCTGTTGAAAGCTTTATAAATAGAAATAACTTTTGTCTTTATAAAGTTGACCTTTTGCAACCAATACTATAGGAAGAAAATTTTAATGCTTGCATTTGACAAACATGTAAATTAAAACAACACTTGGTTGTGTCTACATAAATAATAGATGAGTTATAACTTCTCAAATGGTTGTATAAAAAATAACCTGAGTTTTAAAATATATACACATCATTCACTTATATGAAGCAATGTATAATGCGCTAGAAGTAATTTATCACTGCTCAGTTCCTCCCAAAAAAATTAGTTTCTAATTGCAATTATGTATTTTAAGTGTATGTGCAAGAGAGAAATAAAATATTTTTTTCTTGTTTTTTCTTTTGGAAAGTGAAAATGAGCCTGGGTAATGTCAGATTGTATAATACAGTCAGGAGAGTCATATGAAATATTCTTAGGAGTCATAAGAATATCTGAACTCTGAGATCTCTGACCTTTGATAATCTAAAGAATCTGAGGAATACCTCAAAGGATTAGATGACCGAAGTTTTAAGATGCAGGTTTGAAAAATACAATAAGGGAAGTATGGTTTAATCTGCTGATTGTTTCTATGCAGGGAAACAGTTCATTAGGGCATGCAGGGTAAACCTGCAATAGAAGAGACTTTTAAAAGTAACACAGTAGAAGTCTTGGTAAAACCACACATTAGAGAGCAGACTTCAAAATGCCGAAGGAGTCCGAGCAACTGTTATAGCAGAATTATTCTACACTCTTCATAGCAGACCCTCAATGACTCAAAGAGAAAAAATAATCTGAATACCTGCATGTACCAGCATGGACCTAGAAGGACAACAACCCAAGTAAAGTGACAAGGTTGGGTCAGTAGCAGATGAAGGTAGGTGGGGTGGCATGGTGATGAAAGAGTAGACAACGAAATAGAAACAGAACTTTCAGAGAGACTCTGAATAAACTTACAATTGAGGCAGGCAGAGGGCAAAACAAATTATGAAATCTTGACTATGGGGTTGGTCATAAACCCAGACACCAGAAAAATTACTGGATAGGAGAGAGCAACTGAACCAAAATATTCAGGAAAGGTTTCATTATGGTAACGATGCATCTTAAGGTATTGAAAAGTATCGGGACTTTACTAGGTTCAATAGGGGAACTGTCACAAAACAACTAAGAGCTTATGAAAAGCATCTAGTAGCTATGAAAACTAACAAGCTTGCCAAATTTAAAACATGGACAAGGAAATAGAAATACATAAAATCAGATTTCCCCCTCATTTTTGCTGCACAGCTCTGATTCTATTGAGCACATTTATTTTACTTGTAGTAGAGAGCTGCTCAGAGTTAAGGACAGTTTTCAAAAGCCATAAAAAGAAAATGGTCTAATCGGATTGCTTAGTATGCCATGATTAATGAAAAGGAAGGTCAAATCCAAAAAAACTGAAAAAATAAATAGTCTGAGAGTTGATTTAAATAATGGCTGTAAGCACTGATTAACTGAAGAAAACCAATCATGGTTGTAGTGTAGACTGTACAATAGTTGCCATTCAAGGCTGATGTTCAAGACTTTCAGACTTAAGGCAACAGTGATGGTGAGTGGCATTTTTTTTTTTTTTAATTCTCAATGACACTGAGAAAAACATTCAGTAGAATGATGACAAGTGTGTTATTTCGATCTTAAGTGTGGTGGGAAATAACATACTTTTACTGCAGTAAAAGCCCTAATAAAATACTAGAATCTTTTATGTTAACTGAGTGGAAAGAGAATTGCTTAATAAAAATTTATCTAGGGTTTTGAAGAATTAAATACTGAGAATTAAATTATATTTAGTAAATTTTAATCATGTAAATTACCCTGATATGAATGACAAAATGTGTAAATCAATACAAATAATTTATGACCTCTGCATGAAATGAACATATTTTATCCTAGGAACTTCAAATTAAACAGATTAAGCCAGAAAAAAAAATAACAAAAAATGCTACTATTGGGAGGATAAAGGGTTCTTTCTTTTTAAAGGAATTTTAACTTTTCCCATAATATGTTGTTGTTTATCAATGTTGTTTTAAAAGGGTTAAAACAAAGGTTTATTTTCTCATTAGTTCTATTATTTCCTACTGGAAGACATCAATTATCTCTTTTCCTGGATCCTTCAGAAAAATGTAGAACTAATGTAAGTAGGGTAGTTTAGTTGTACAGTGTACGAATATCTTTTTGTTCATTACCATTTAAATGTCATCATTCTTCAACCAAACTGAGTAGCTAAGGCTTTAAAATTAATATGAGACAAAATCTATTTGAGGCAAATTGAGTGACATATTACAAAGTACCACTCTATAATATGCCAACCAAAAATGAAGGCATAGTTATCATGAATATTTAAATAACATAGCACCAAAATATTGAAAGTCAAATCTATAAGGACTACATAGATAATAATAAATAAATATATTTTTTCTTTATGTTAGTTGCTGAGGCAACAAGTTGTTATTTAATTAAAGTTGTCATTTAAAAAAATTCTATAAAACAATAATTCTATCATTTGCTACTTTTTAAAAAGATTTATTTATTTATGCATAAAGGAACTGGGGGATAGGCCAGATGTGCAGGGGTGAGAAGAGTCACCAGAGACAGAGTAGGGAGCAGAACAGGTAGATTGACTGAAATCCACTGCTGAGGGGAGCAGTGGGCCAAGACAGGAGAAGTCTGCTAAGCTATGTGTGTCACCTCCCTGGCCAGGGATCAAACTCATGCTGCAGTGGCTGCAGATAGCTTCCTAATTAATGCTAGGCCTTAAACCCTTGAGCTTTAAACCCTTAAACCCCTGCCAGTCTATCATTTGCTTTTGTATAGAGCACAGAATATTCAACAAGTCTTTATTAAATAAATTAATGAATGAATGAGTTAAGCATGAGTACTTAACCCATTTGTTCAGGATTTACACAAGCAGTAAATGACACAGTAGACATTCAAATACACATTTTCTTTTTCAGCATTTCCTCACATCGTCCCCTAATATTTCTTGAGACCTCATCATATGCCATGGGCAATGGTTCTCTACTAAACAAAAACTACCTATCACATTGTATATAAATAAAAATTGATAGAGTATTCACTCTGTGCTAGATTCTGTTCTTAGTAACTTTATACATATCAATTTATTAGCATCACTGTAAGATGAGTATTATCATTATATTTACACATAAAATTTTGGCTCAGAAAGTATAAGCAACTCTCCCAAGATCAAATGTCTAGTAAGTAGTAAAATTCAGTGCTTATAAATACACTTTATTCCTTTTTGATAATTTCTAAATACTAATATGCTAGTGTTTTCTCCTTACCTCTTCTTTTATATTTGTTAATTATTTATGCTTTATTTTTTTAATGATTTATTTATTTTTAAATTCATATTAAGAACTGGGGTACAGGCCAGAAGTGCTGGGGGTGAGAGGATCCACGAGAGACAGAGTGGGGAGCAGAACAGGCAGATTGACTGAAATCCACTGCTGAGGGGAGCAGTGGGCAAGGCAGGAGAGGTCTACCGCACCATGTGGGTCACCTCTCTGGCCGGCGGCAGGGATTGAACTCATGCTGCAGTGGCTGTGTTTTGCTTCATAGTGCATTGCTTAACTCACTGCGCCACCAGGGGAGGGCCCTATTTATGCTTTATAAAATAAGGTAATAAGATCCATGATTCCTAAAATTTTATTTTAATTCTGGTCATCCTGACTATCTCATTTTTAATTTTTCATGTGCTTATACTGCCTCCCCAATTGAGAATACCTTCCATTCCTTCTATGTCAATCTAAACTCTTTCAAGATAGAGATACTACTAAAATTTTTAAAGGTTAGTAACACCATCTCCCATAAGGTAAAAAAAATATTCACTTCTATATTAGGCCTGAATTTAGTCATTAACTAGTATTGCTCAAATGAATAATCCTGTAGATCATAAACCGTTGTCTGACATCTTACATCACTTTTCCGTCTGACATAATGAACTGGTAATACAGAACATTCTGTACCTATTTTGTCTTTTTTACCTGTTATAGGTCAAATTTCCCATTGGTGAGACATTAGCCACCTTTGCCTTTCTTTTCAGATGTTTAAGTAACTCATTCTTTCATTTTCAAATCGTGATGTGGCTGACAGTTGGAGCTGTGATTATTATATTTTATATGAAAAAGAGCTCAATGGACAATTGTGAAATGATCCAATGAGTGTGTACGCATATGAATATGCATGGATATACTTCTAATTAAAATGCTTCTCAAATATCTATTCCTATTCTGGTTTTATCAAAATTGCTTTAGTTCAGATCCCTAGCAACTTTTCACCAACATTCTTATAACAGCAATGGGCCTGGCCTCTTTATATCCTAGCTCAGAAACTTTTCATTCATCACCTTTTTGTTTACAAACAGGGAAATTTGTTTTTCACGAATTACACACTCTTAAGTGTCTTTCCATCCCATCCAAAACATGTACACTAGATATGTAGGTCAAAGTCCATTAGTCAAAGTCTATTAGAACTGCATATAAGCCCCCTAGCCCAGTTGCCCTGGCTCATTTAATCTGCTCATAGGCATTCTCTACCCAAGTCATACCACACTGTTTCTGGAACACATCACACTCTTCTGCCCAACCACAAAGGTAGACATGTATTTCCTTCTCTGTGGAAGACGTTTTCTCTTTTAGTGTGGTATATATTTCCTCCCAGGGTGGGGCTCCTTTTTGAATTTTAAGATTCAATTAAATATCACTTTCCTCCAGAAGGCTTTCTCCATGCCCCAAAAGGAAATTACTACTCTTTCCTCTGCTCCTGTAACATCACATTTTTGTGATTACTTTCATATTGATTACAATTTGTTTATAAAGCTGAAATGCCCATCGAACTGGAAGATTTTTAGGAGGTAGAAATCCTCAAGGGTTTCTAGCCTTGCCATAGCACCTGCCATATAGCTTGCTCACAATAAGTAACTTGTAATTAATGATTTAGTCAATCAATCAGTGTTGACAAGAACATGGTTAAATGAAGAGTTAAATTTGTATTATAGAGATAAGAATTATTCAGACAAAACTTTGGAACTGTCATATAGATAAAAAAGATTTTGAACATAGCCTTTTAAAAATCATGATTTGTAATTACATATTCACTTCTTTATACTTTATTTGAAAAGAAAATGTCACATGTAGGGATTAAACTGCTTAAGCAAAAAATAGCTGGCATTTGAAAATGGATAACCTGCCAATTGAGTTGTAAGAAGTTCCTAATTAAGAAAGGACATACAAAAAAAATCCTGTATTTCTGATGGCTACAGTATAAAAATTAATTATATAGTTAATATTAAATTGACCACTGATATATTGATTTTCTTAAATGACTTTTAATCACTGGTCTCTATTATTCCTATTACTGCTAATTACAATTTTGGTATTTACTTTAATGTCTAGGACAATACCAAAAGTCTTATTTCAAAAGAGACATATTGAAGTAGAAAGCAATTCTATTTCAATGATAGGACCAGAGAATGACATTCCAATTTACCTCCCCATTCCATGATACACTCACTCTACAATGCTTGTGTCAAGGAAACTGTAAGTCAATATAACATGTGCTTTTACCAGCAAAAGAAAAAAAATCTTTCATTTATTTTATTGCCTGTCACTGGAATTTGAGGCATTTCTAGATTATTCAGTTGCACAAGTCTGATTAGAAGCAACTTTAAGGTACTACCAAATTATCAATGTTCCCAGAAGGACAATTTGGCACCGAGTATGAGTAAAAGATAGAGAAACATGAGTCATTATAAGGGACTTTTCTTCAAGTTGCTCCAAAATATCTTTTCCTTAGATAGGGATTCATATTAGTGTAAAATCAGAGGTTCCCAGGGAATATTAGGATCCTTGAGCAAAATAAAGAAATGTAGTTATAATAGCAATTAAAAGAAAGGGAGTCAGGTAAAGCACTTCTAACAACTGGTAAGTGTTCTCTGGCAAAAATAATATTTAGAGCTTAGGACTGAGTTATTCATGCATCAGGTCTGCAATCTAGATAATATGTGAATGAATGAATTAATATTGCAAATAAAATTGTAAGCATCCCTTGAGAAAAAGGTTTAATGTGAAAAAAGAGTAGAAAAGTTTTAGTTGGAAAATATCCAATTTTAGTATGTAGAGTTAAGCCAAATAGTTGTCAGCTAGTCAATCCAATCGTCCCCAGTGATGTCTCTTTTAACTTAAGTCATACTCATAAAAAGCAAGACGTATAAAAGAAATTTAAATATTACTTGGTTTACATGGTATTTATTGACACTCTTAGAGGTATTCAAGAGAGAGAATAATTCTGGTTTCAGCAACTGATTGATAGTTAACAGATATTTTATCTCGTAAAAGAAAGTCCCTTAAAATAGGATTGGAAGATATCATATCTTGGTCTACATAACATAACATGGTCTACAGTTCAGCATTTTAATAAGAGAACCAAAGTAGATATAAACCGTAACTTTTTAAAACTGAGATATAACTGAAATATCACATTGTATTAGTTCCAGGTGTATACCATAATGATTTGACATTTGTATACAGTGCAGAATGATCACCACAGCAAGTCTATTTACCACCTGTTCTCAGCAATTTTTCAATTTACAACACTGTATTACTGTCTATGGACCTCTGTTGTATACTACATTCCCCTGGCTCGTTTATTTTATAGTTGGAATTTGTACCTTTTGATGACCTTCACCCATTTCACCTACCTCCCAAGACTTCTCTCCTCTGGTAATCAGCAATCTGTTCTCTAAAACTATGAGATTTAAACTGTAACACTTTGCACTGAGGAATGGTCATTAGCTCCATGAGGACCAAGCATGTTTACTTTAGTTCACCACTGCATTGACAATAACTAGAGTAGTACAAGGCACCCAGTTTTGCATTCCATAATAACATTTAAAACCAGTAAGTTAAATGTAATGTTTTAAGTATTAATTTCCCAATTCCAACTCCTCTTTGTCTCTCATTCCAAGCTAGTCATCTGGATACTGCAACTCCCAAGAAACAACACATTTTATTCTGAGAAATGTGGACAATATGACACTATGAAGACACTATGACCACGAAGACACTATGAAGAACTCATTTGTATAAATTTGATATGCTAGTTTTCTTCAAATAACACCCATTTAGTGATAGATACCTGGCAAAATCTCTGGGAGATTATCCAATTTTAGGATGAGAGAGTTATACCCAGTGAATGCAAATAAAACTGTAAAATTTACATAACGAAGTGAATATTCACATGTCCTCTAGTCCGTAGTTGGCTGTATTAAACTGAGGACACCTGATTTGTTGATTGTTGATTCCCATGTGAATGATAGGACAATATGACTTGATACAGAGCTATTGGAACTGGCTCCTCCAAGTACTTATACCTCAGTAACAAATATTTACACTTTAAAGGTAACCAACCAAACAAATAAATAAAAAACAATATAATACATTCTCTGCAGTTCTGTCAGCTCTACAATTTCCTCCCTGACTGAAAGACCTTGGTATTCTCATGTAATATCTGCTATCTGCACACCACATGATATATATATATATATATAACATGTTCAAAATGAAGTAACAGATAGTAGATCTTACTGTTAAATATCTTCAGAATCCAATAGAGGGATCTTTCTTACTACCATAAAGTTATTTTTATATCTCTTATTGTTTCTAGCAGACAAATTACATTCTCAGTAAATACTGGTTGTATTTAATGGAGTGATATTCTCAAACTCTTAAAATGATTCTTCATTCAGTTTTTATATGTAGTTAGAAAATTTCTATGAAAACTAAACATGTCACGGTTTTCAAATATTGAAAAAAAGCTATATTTATCTATTTTGAAAAATATATATCCAAAATGTATTAACTTTGGATATGCAATGATAATGAAATTTTCCTGACTAATCAGTTGAATTTGGATATAAATCATACCACATTGCTAAATGATGAGAAAAATGATCACATTAATAAATCATTGAAATAAAGTAGTTAGCCTTTCTGCTGAACACATTTGCATATTAACAGAAGATAGTCATTGAACATTTTGAAATGTGCTTTATAAGTAAGAAAAAAAATCCCAACTGATTCTCATAAAATTGTTAAAGTTACAACTTTATGTTACTGTATATATTTGCTATGTGTGTGTTGCTGAAATAATAACTGATTGTTAATGCAAAAATACAAACCAAGAGGGATCTCCCTGATGGTGCAAAGTGTTACGTCTCAGCACTATGAAGCTATCTGCAGTCACTGCAGCACCAGTTCAATCCCCAGCCACAGAGCTAACTAACCTACATGGCTTGGCAGACCTTTCCTGTCTAGCCCGCTTTTCCCCTCAGCAGTGTATTTCAATTCACCTGTTCTGCTCCCCACTGTCTCTGGTGAATGTTCTCATCCCTCACCCCCACACCTGTGGCCTACATCCAAGCTCTTGTATGCATAAATAAATAAAATAAATCTTTCAAAAAATACATAAACCAAGAGACTATTTAGGACCAAAATATATTTGACTTTTCATCCAGATGTGAGATGCTTTGCAAACATAGCTCATCTCTGCAGCATTTCTTTCAAATTAAAACATAAAAAATCAAGAATAATGAAAACACAGTTATAAATTGTCTATATGTTACAAAATCTAGTTTCTTTACAATTCAATGAATAAAGCAGAAGACATGATCTTAAAATTGACAATGACACACACAGTCCAATAACTACACTCACAAAGGTATCCTATAGCCTACTAAGTAGGAACTATAAAACTGCCTTCTTTGAATTTCTTTGACAATTTATTAGCCCTCATACTTAATGATATAAGGTGTGACTTATACATATTATACACTTATACAATGCATTGGTATAGTAGTCTGGTGAGAAAATTCACTCCCCTTTCTGTGTGCAATTATTCTATTGTAGTGTATGTGTATTTTACTCCCTAATGAACTGATTTTATTTCAATGTTCACTCTATTTGTGCATGCGTGTTGTTGATACGTCAACTGATACATTTATCTATTCAAAAAATTATAAAGGTATATACTGTAGGAAGTCTTGTTACTACTACCAGTTGTACATTTCCCATTCTCCTGCCTGGAGGCATTCAGTATTACAAATTTGCTACACATCTTTTCCTATGCATGTGCAACCACCCAGTTGGCTTGGTGCACCTCTCCTGCCTCGCCCGCTGTTCCCCTCAGCAGTGTATTTCAGTGGATCTGCCTGTTCTATTCCCCACTGTCTTGGTGGGTCCTCTTGCTCCCTGGCACTTCTGGCCTGTGCCCCAGCTCTTGTATGCATAAATAAATTATTTAAAATAAATAAATAAAAGTAAGTAGAAACCTAACTTTCAGACTTCCTACACCTCACTACTTTCTGAAATTAAACATGTAACTTGAGAATTGCTTTATGTCAGTTCATACAACTGCCCTTAGGTATTTGTATATATTTACGACTTTGTAAATATTATTATTATTATTATTTTTACTTTTACTACTGAAAGGGAGCATCTCAGTACATTTTCATTTGAATTTCTCTTAATATGAATGAGAATTAGTTTTAAAATTTACTAACATATTTATATTTCATTTTTGAAATCTATCAGCCTTACCTTCAAGATACAAAGAGAATATAATCAGTTCTTGCTTCTTACCACCTCTGCTGCTATAGAATATTGAACAGAATCACTGACATTTCTTACCTGGAGAATCAGAAAGCCCTCCTGACTTGACCTTGCTTCCATTTTTACTCTCTTGTAATCAACATAATAGCCAGAGTAATTTTGTGAAATAATGAATCCAATCATGTCACTATTCTGCATAAACTTTTTTAATGCTTATTTTACTTAGACCTATACTTGCCTACATGATCTGGCCCTTACTTCTTGAACTTAATCAACTACTTTCCTTCTTGCCTATTTTACTCCAACTCTAACCTACTCTATGTCCTTATATAGTCATAGCATTTTCTTGTCAAAAGACATTTAAATAATGCTAAATAAAAACCTAAGATGTTTACCTTAGTTCTTATAACATTAGTATGATCTCTTTAAGATATTCTTATTAATCACCACAGTGCCTTCAACATTCACTTCAAATATCACCATAAAATTTATCATGACCATCCTTAAATCTCTGACTTCCCATATCCATTACACTGGTATCTTCTCCCAGAGAACCTCATTTTCTAATATGCTACATAATTTGCTTATTTATTACATTTTTTTTATTGATCCTCACTGCCAGACTATAATCTGTGTGAGAGCAGGGCCTTTACTTTTGTTCTGTTCAATGATGAGTCCCTAGTCTTAGATCACTAGCACTTGGGATATATAGATGCTCCACAAATAAATGATAAATGACTCAATAAAATGCACCCCAAAACTTTTATTCTTTGTAGCATCATTTCTCTAATTGCTTTGTAGAGATATCTATAAGACCAGAAAAATAAATTTTATATAATTAATAATAAATATGCTTTATAATTTGCTACTTGCCATCTATCTGCTTAGAAATTAATGTCATGTAGAAAGCATGAAAATTGTTATGCAGTGTAACTTGTTAGTTTAACTGATGAATTCTAAGTTTTATGTCAAACTTAACAAGATTTTGATTCATTAAGATTATATTTAAAATATTCTGCCAGTACTTTTACAGTTTTGGTTTTCACACTTAAATCTTTCATCCATCTGAAGTTTATCAGATGTTCTAGATTTTTTTTTTAACATTATTCATTGAATTTTCCACATTTCCTGCACTAATCTAAAATGCAGTCTTTATCATTTACTTAATTCCTATATGAACATTTATCTGTTTCTTGACATTTTGCTAGTCTATTTATTTGTCTATCAGAATCATTACATCTAATTATTAATTTATCTATCTTAAATGAACATATATAATAAACAAAATATAACTTGTGTTTTACAATATAGTTTTGTTCTACATGATTGGTCAAGGACTGAGATAAATTTTAGAACCGCTGGCTTTCTGTTTTATCTCCTCTTGTAACTCCAGAATTAATGTTTGCTAATATTATAATATTTTATTTAGCATATTAGGACTCATAATCTAATTTATAAATCTAAATTCTATTATTACAAAGTGAATCCTCTTTATTCAATGCTTATTATCTCTTGAATGTAACTGACTAAAATTGTAATAGTGATCTCAGTATTCTTTTTATCTGCAGTTGACTGAAAATACACACACACACATATATACACATGTGTAAATGTTTGTACTGTTTATTTTACTGAATCACATTGTTTCTTGACTATATAGAGATTTAGATTTTCATTAGGAATAAGCCATTACATAATCTGTTGGCTTGTTTTAGGTACTTGTATCTCCATTATTTTATGATGTTTCCTCTTTGTTCTCATAATCAATTTTACTTTATTTTCTGTAATATACTTCGATTCTTTAGTTCTTTAGATTTGATCAACTGATAGCTCACCTTAACAAATGATGACACAAATTTATATTCCTCTCCTTTCCACTTTCTTTTCTTTCTGGCTTTCCTTTTCTCTTTGCAGAGTATATTTTTAAATTTCCTTTTATTATATTAAATATATTTTCACTGAATATTCACCACTTGGTTCTCAAGAACCACCATCTGTAGTTCTCCTCTCCACTCTGTGCCCTGAAAAGCTGACTTTATCAAAAGGTTGTTAGCTTCTAGCTTTTTATTGGATCAGTTAAAGTACATCCTATACTATACTAAAGTAGGAGCTCCCTTGTCTTCAGGTCTAAGAATAGTAAGAGATACCACTATTGCTAGATCCTAGGAATTTTAACACTGTTCACTGGTGAAATTTGCATGCCAACATTAAAAAAGAAAAGTTCATTTTTCAACTCATATCAATTATCACATTCAATTATATCACCTGTCTACTATGGGGAACCTGACTGATACATTATTTTTTGCTCTGATTATTGATTTATCAATTTCACCTAGCATCTCTTTTTTTTTTTTTTTAAAGATTTATTTATTTATGCATACAAGCACTGGGGCACAGACCAGAGGTGTGGGGGGAGAGGGGAGGTGAGAGGATTCACCACAGAGAGCAGGGAGCAGAACAGGCAGATAACAGAAGCACACTGCTGAGGGGAGCAGCGGGCACAGCAGGAGAGGTCTGCTGCNCCATGTGGGTCCCCCTCCCTGGCCGGCAGCAGGGATCGAACTCGTGCTGCAAGTGGCTGCAGTTTGCTTCATAGTGCGTTGCTTAACCCACTGTGCCACCAGGGGAGGCCCCACCTAGCATCTCTTGATCTCTTATTAGTAAATATGAAGAAGTCAATAGGCTTATATTTCCTTTCATCATTTTTTTCTCCCCCCTCAGCTGCTACAATATATTAGCTCAGATGAAAATTTTTAATTTTTTTAAAGATTTTTATATATTTATGCATATAAGAACTGGAGTGTTGTTAGCCAGAGGGGTGTGTGGGGGGGGGGAGGTGTGTGTGGGTGTTGGTGGTGAGAGGATTCACCAGAGACAGAGAACAAGCAAGATCGACTGAAATATATTGCTGAGGAGACCAGCAGCAGAGACAGGAAAGGTCTGCTGTGCCATGTGGTTAGCTCCCTGGCAGGAGATTGAGCTCATGTATAGTGGCTGGTGATAGCTTGATAGCACTGAGACTTTAACCCCTGTGGCAGCAGGGAGGCCCCAAACTTTTAAAATTTTATTCATAAGCATAGTCAATCTACAGCCATACATATTTGTCATTCCTTACCAGTTCTTCTGCTCTAATGTTCCTCCAAAGCTCCCTATCTCCTAAAAGCAGGAATTAAATCTCTCTTGTAAAAGATACCCTCTCAATATTACGAGTGAAGGAGACATCACCACAAGCAAAGTTTTCAGAGCCTACTTCTCTTATGTAAATAAATTCTGCTAAATATCTCATTAGATTACAGTCAAAGCCAAAACTTTCTTTTGCTATAAATCTCTCACAGAATATTTTGTCTAAAAAAAGTATATAAATTACATGCATTGGTTATTTCCCCAGGTTCCAGACGACACCTCTGTAAGTACAAACTTCAATTGATCGTTCTCTCTTGTTAAACAGCCTTATGTCAATTTAATCATTAGACCAGTTAAAAGAGATGAATAAGGCAGAAATTCTCTCCTTTTACATACTATAGCTCTTTTTGTATTGGGAATCTTAAAATTAATTTTCCACATTGTCCAAATTGCAATTAATATTTTTATATTTTTTCCTAAAATATAACATTAAAGTCATAGGTTATACTTTTTTGTACTTCTATATTGTTCTTCTATTTAAATTCCAAAGCATATAGTTACATAAAATGTTTAAGCAATTGTTTCTCATCATGATGAATTATTATTATTGAGGAATAGAGGGTATATACACATATATTTGAATAGTCTTATTTAAATTGTTTAAATTCAAGGTGAACATAAATAATCAAATCAATTATTTTGAGAATCATAAAATATTAATCAACTATTCTTCATCTTTATAACTTATTTTTGTAAATTAGATGCACATTTTAGTAAGAGAATTAAAATTAATTTTTCTATGACATATAAAGATATATAAAATGATACATAAGGAACAGATGACTGCTTCCTGTTTTTTCCTGCAAAACTTTTGAATGGTTAAAAAGAATGTGAAAAATATGATGTTAAATTTTATATCATCTCTCTGAGAAAGGTTTGGTTAAATCATTTTTAACTGTAGACCAAATATAATGTGTTAGTCTCCAAGATACAAACACAAATTCTAAGCACAATAACTGCTGGATTATCTCCAACAATCTGAATTTACTTACTTAGCTTAAATATGTTCCCTATACTCCTAACCACCGCTTTTCACAATCAAAACTGCCATATTCCTCACATAATTACATCTAAACACATCACCAACCTCCAACAATTGCCTCCATGCTATTTCTTTTAAATTCTTACACTTGAACCCCATAACTTAACTCTAAATTTTTCTTTGTGCTCTGACATTTAAAAAGCAACATGCTGTATTTACCACTTGCCACTCACTTCTTTGATTTCATGAATTATCCCCCATTCCTTTTTGTTTTCTATCTGTTCTGCAGTTACCTTTGGTCTTATGTGCCAATTAGTCTATGTCCAAAACATCCTATTAATTTTCTAATTGTTCCTCTTACTTTTTCTAGGAGTAGTTTCTCTCTTATTTCATTGATCATTCCTCTTGCTGTTTTAATCCTTGAAAGCAACTCTTCTTTGTTATAGCTCTTATATAGTTTCTTCTTACATATGTTTAAGGCCCACAGGAGAAAGCAATACATGAAAGCAACTTTTTATGCAAAATCCTTTTTTACATCCATTTGTTCACAGAATAAGACCTAGATTACAAGAGGGTGAATCAAGGTAAAAAAGAGTGCAATCCTTCCCCATGTAGGGACTAATCTAGTGAGGAAAAGCCATTATAAATAAATAAGTGCAACAATATAGATCTCCACTCAACTAATTAATCAAATCTTTTACATGTAGTGATTGGGGATCTTTGAGAGTGACACATGCGCTAAAACTTTGAGAGATGGTAGAAAACAAAATAGTCGTGGTCCTCTCCCTTGTGGAACTGCTGTCTTAGTGAGGAGATAGAAATTGAATATAGTCATTAAAATAGCATTTTGTAGACTACTAATTTATCACCTCTGTTCCTTTAGTCCTGGAATAACATTCTCATGCTTCATACTCTGAAGATAAATGTGGCATTAAACAGAATGTTTTGACCTATATTTTATGTATACCAGGATTCTGTAATAATGGACTGAAATCACAGTGACCATCACTCCCTGGCTATTATTTGCTGCAGCTGCATTGGTGGGCTGAGCTGGGTCACTGGGAGGCCTCTGACCATGAGGCCATTTGGAACTGTCATTTATCTTCATTCTGCCTGATAATATTTCATTTCCTATATCCCCTTATTGATACCGCTTACGAGGGCATTGTTTTTCTTTAGTCATAAAGCTATGAGTACTGGACATTTTGAAAAGAAATTTTTATAATTAGTAGAAACCATAGTTGCCAAAGAAAATGATGGATAATGACAAAATTTTATTTCAGAGAGGAGAGAAATCCTAAAGATTTTAAGTAATGATGCTTCATGAAAATTATGAAGAAAATGGAAATAAAATCAGTCAGTTGTAAGCAACCTAATTGTACATGCATTATGTCCTTTGGTTTATAATAAAACTAGGAAAGGTAGGGTAGGTTGTGTTATAATCTTCATGTTATAGGGAAGAATCTAAATGGTTCAAGATCATTGTCAGTGTCCTTTGGATTTCAGTCATTAGCTTTGTCAAGGGTCCTTTTAAGGCATCAGAAGAGAAGAATGGGAAATCAAAGGCAGCATATTTTCTATGTGTCAGAATCTGTGCTGTTAAGTGTTGCATATATTTCATTTAATTGCATAGGAGAAACAAGAAAGGTGTAAGATGACTAAGAAGCTCATATAGGAAGGAGACTTACAGAATAAAAATACAAGAATTCCCAAAGTAGGTACCAGGAATGAATCCAATCCTATGTTCCTATCTCCAAATTGTGGTTACTGCAGTAATTAACAATGAGTAAGAGGTTCTTATGGGAATGAAGACACTAGCCTGGCAAGAAGACCTCAGCATAGTCCTAACTAACCACACACACACAACTAACTTGTAACTTTGAATAACAAAATTCCTCTAAACTTCAGTTCTTATTAGTGCATATCCTCATTAACATTAATACATTTTATACAAGTTATAGTATACTGAAATTAGAGTAATCACAAGAAGCTTAAGGTCACTGATTCACTGAATAAACTGACTTCTAATAATATTATAGCTGACAAGGGCTAGAGAGAGGTTTGTTTAAGGGTGAAAATAATCTACAGTAAGAAGAGAACTATATGTTTATTTTGTTCCCAGTCCTGTATTCTTTTGAAGGCATACAGGCAACTTCTGATCCTGATGAAGTAATGGTGGCAGGGAAATAATTCCCTGGTGCCAACTCTTGTTGCTGGCTCTGCAATCCATATAATTATGTGCACGATTTTCCTCTTTGTTAGCAATAAACCTAATGACTAGGCTGGCTTATCTATAGGCATTTCAGCAGCATTCTAGGATTGCTGCCCCACTTTACTCCTGCAGAATTCTGTTTAAACATCACACCAGTTACATTAACAGTATACACTGATCAAAAGCTCGATGGAGCTGAAGAAAAGCCTTTTAAATATATACTACAGCAAAAACAATTCTACTGATTCACCACAGAACTACAAAGATGCATTCACTTTATGATAACTGCCCTGCCCGTCAGAAATCTACTATTGTTTTCCAAGCAGAATTTCAAAATTGACGTTGATCTTGCTGTCAGTGACATCCCACAAAATTTCTTTGAGCTCAAAGGAGCGCTTTGGGGAGCAGACAATTGTGGTTCCTTTGTGCAGCTGAGTCCTATTGATATGGAACCTCAGTACATATGCAACATCCTTCATTATGCTTATCTTTCTGTCTTTTCTCCTTTTCCTTCCTTATGTCTCTCATGGTTACCCTTGACAAGAGAACAAGAGAATATTTTTCAAAGGATGAAGAATACTGCAGTTGTAACATCCTTTGCTCAGCAGGGAAACCAAATAAATAAAAGTTCTCTTTTTCAATATTGTGCCTAACTGTGCTCTCAGGAATGTTAATTAATTGAGAAATACTGCCAGAAATAGAGGTGCATGCATTAGACTTTGAAAATGAACCTAGAGTCACATATGTATTTGTTAATGGGTAAAAGAAGAAAAATGCTTTCAGGAGGGATTGCTGTGTTTTTTTCTAAGGTGTTTTCAAGATAGTTTGAATGCAAAGAGGTCCTATCTTCTGGGTACATTTTTCTTAGTTCTTGTTCAAAACAGCAGTTTTGGGAATGAATGACACCAGCCTAAGATATTACATAATGTGATATCCTAAAAATAAAATATCTGAACTTCAAATTTCCTCAGTGTCCTGAGGTTCCCAAGAAGAGTGGAAAAAAGGCTCTGAAATAGGGCACAGAATTGAAAGCTGTGGAAAGGAAGTTAAAGGGTACAAAACAAGGGCATGAGAGCTTAGGAAATACTTTCATCTGGTTATTTCATCTACTTTTCTTCTGAAAGTAGAGTTTCAATTAACTCATCAGTCTACTTTCTTTTTGATCACTTAATGCATTTCTTAAAAAAATATTTAAAACACTAGCTTTTGTATTTTCATCTGGGGATAGTGCTTGCAAACTAGCAAGGAGTTTGTGGTTTTACATCCTGTTCAGAAAAAAAGATTCTAAAAGCAGACATTTCTATATGCTACTTTCTTATCTGTCCCACAAGCAGGTCACACAGGTTTAAGGGAACTCTTCCTAATTACCTTCATTTAACTCTTTTCATCCCAACTGGCTCTTCACTGCCAAATCCAGCCTATTACCCCCAAACCCCAAATATCCTTGCCTTGATTACTTTCCTAATTTTACAGTCCAAATATGTTGATCTGAGATCATGTGATGCTGCATGTTTTTGTACACCAGTGGGATTTAATAAAAAAGAGGAAGTAAAGGTATATAATCTCTCCAGTATCCCAGGTAGCAAAATAAACTTGTAGCCTTTTTCTTTTGCTCAAGTTAGCTATTTTTTCAAGAATCCTGTCAAGATACTCTGTATTTCAACAGCAAGCCATCATTGCAGTGCAAGAATACTGTTTGTGTCTCCGAATTTTGCAGGGGTTTTGTATGAGTATGCCATGATTTTTCTCATGCTGTCTCCCAGCACCACTAAATCCTGAGCATCTGTAAGTAAGTCTTGCTATGTGTGTAGGGGAGGAAAGGAAGCAAGCAAGGGTACATTTTCCCTGTTGTTTTCTCTTTTGCTTCTCCTGAGTCTTTAGGGACATTAGTGAGGTGATCTGAAACTGTCTTACTTTTTGAGATTTCTAAATAAAGTTCTCCTTTTGTCTCCACTGTCTCTCCCTATAAATAAAAGATCAAAAATTTTAGAAGAAAGTGAAAATATTTATTGGTTGTAGATTTATATAATTCCTGTCTCCTCCACCATACTGTAAGCTCCAAGAGACTTAAGAACATGTCTACGTACCTCTTCATTTTCTGAGTACAGAATTGAAGAACTGATAAGAATTAAGGAAACTTTTATTGACTGAATAAGTATAACTGCATGCTGAAGACTTGTCCAATATCTACTGTCTGCTGACTCTAACAGGATTTATACCTATGGAGGGGAGAACTTAAGATGTCACAAGGACAATATGAGACCTAAGACATTTTCTCTGGAAAAATGCGCAATTTCTCCTACAATTTCTATTGGTTACTTTCCTTTATTTCTATTTCTAACATAAATTTCCTCTAATGTGTTTTTGTTGATGTTCAAGAGACACTACCCAAATCACCATATTGAATATTTCACATAGAAGGAACAGAGAAATAATCTCTGCAAGGAGGACTCTCTGAACTTTTGAGGCAGATCATAAAGTCCTCATGTGAGAGGTGAACACCATATACCAAGAAGAAAGGGACCTTCTTCTGTGTGAGAATCGAGAAAAATCTGAACAGGTAGACACTGCTACGTTCCGCCTAGTTTACTAACTTACCTCATCTTTGTCTATTATAACTTACTACTGACCATCAGACCTATTATAAAAATGCTCAAAATTAACTTTTTCTTTGGAACTTCATTTTCTTAAAAGTTCTTGTGTCACATAAAACATATATTAAATAAATTATATCCTTTTCTCTTGTTAATGTCTTTTGCTACAGTAATCCCAGTTAAGAAATTAGAAGGACAGAGAAAAAAAAGATTCTTTTTCTCCTTTATAGATGTCTTGATTGAACCACTAAAAGGAAGCTCTGACAATTTAGCCATCTGGAATCAGAACTTCAGAGCTAGAAATGCACTCAAATAATCAGGACTTACCTTTTTAAAAAAGAAAAATAGGGAACTATTATTTTTACACAAGACCATCAGTAAAATTCATAAAAGAGACAAAAGCACAGCTGCTCTATTTTTCTTGACGTTCTATCCATGTGGCTTTCCCTTTATCCTCACAGATATTAAACCTGTGAGTCTGTGGAACCCAGTTTGAAAACCACGCAGTCATCTTTTCATTTCACTAACAAAGAACACTAAAGCCCTAAGCGGTGAAATGAATTGGCCAGATGCCACTTAACAGAAATTTTATAAGATTAGGACAAGAGCCAACATTACTTGAGGATCTTTCTTAATGACTTTAGTATGCCCTGCCTACATGCAAATTATTCATTTTCTTCTATCACATTGAAATTCTAATTTATTCTCCCTAAAAACAAAGACTATTTTTTTAACTGGATAAGGAAAATAAAGTTCTCCATCTCCCCATCTTCCTTATGGATTTCTTCATTTCACGAGATTATCTTTTTGCTTTAACATGTACCAATATGTTGATGGGGAATACATGGGGATTACAATTGATGTCAAATATATATAAATAAAAAAACCAAAAAAACATGCACCGATATGTCTACGAGCAGAGTGAAGCTGGGACTTATAATTTGAACTTTGTGAATTATAGTTCTCATCCTAGTTTTAATAATGATTGTCACACTCATATGAAGACTTATGAATTTCTCTAAAACTAAATCCACTCTGTGTACAATAAGAAGAGATGTTGAAAATAACATTCCTATAAAGATTTGTGAATCTCTCTGAGAATAGACCTACCCAATATGTAATGAAATGTAATGTTAAGAATAAAACAATTAAGTTAGAGTGCATTCTCAGCCTCAGCAGATGACTCAGAAAGAAATAAATGACTTCAAAACATAAATTATATGAATTGGAAATAACAAAATGATGGTGGAAAACTCACTTGAATGGGATAACAGGAATTCTGGACTCAATGTTTGATCGAGTCATAAATTCTGTGTATTTGTTTTTTAACTTCCAAAGCTTGAAGGGATGAAGAGGAAAGAATGAACCCCTTTCCAGTGTTTTATCTGGATCGATCTGAATTTATAACATCTTTGCTGGGGGCATGAAGAAACAAAAATAAAGTTGTATTTAGAGAGGCATTTTCTCTCCTTTCAGGAGCACAGGGAATTCTTCAGACATATAATAAAGGCCATATATGACAAGCCTATAGCCAGTATCATTCTCAACGGCAAAAAGTTAAAATCCTTTCCCCTAAGATCTGGAACAAGACAAGGATGTCCTCTTTCACCACTGCTCTTCAATATAACACTGGA
>JAGFMF010012074.1:10351053-10361798 GCA_019455555.1 Galemys pyrenaicus
TAACAGCAATAAAGACACAGAAACCAAAAATGAAAAGACAAGGACAGACTGGGGACACTTGGTGGGGAGGGGAGGGGGAGGGTTGAGGGAAGATGGGAGATGGGGGACTGAGGTGATGGTGCACTGGTGAGATGGTGATGAGGAATACATGGGGATTACAATTTATGGCAAGTATATGTAAATTTTAAAATATTTTATATTAATAAAAAACAAAGAAAAAAAAAGAATTCTGATACCTGATTGTAGCATCATACATTTCTCATGCCAGTGCACCTTTCCTATACTAATGAGACTTTTCAGTTAAGTCCTTCCCTGCTAATGATGTCTAAAAACTGAAGACCAAGTAATGAGCAGATCAATAGCTTCCATTAAACTCTCTTTGTAGAGCCTCTTCTAAATTTTTCCTTCTATGATGTGACAGCCAATTTGCAAAATAGAGGCACCACTTACATTTACAGGCAGGATTGATTGACTGAACCTGCCAAAGGTGGGGGACAACTGCCTAATTTAAAGCACATCCAAAAGATGGTAAAATGATTAAAAACTGCTATAAATACACTAATAATCCTTATTTTAGCTAGTTCTTAAAATTAACCCACTCAGTACATTTCTCTTAGGTCAAATATCACTGAAACAAGTCTAGGTTAAAGGGCAGTAAATAAAGCAGCAGGCATGTGTCAAGTACTGGAGGCAGAAGAAATGCCTTACCCTAAGATACGTGGCTATCCAGTATCAAGGGCTTATAATGCCATCACTAGGACATTCTTACTGAATTTCCAGATGTAACTATTTTAATGTGATAGTTAACCTAAAAGGTCCCTTTATCCCATACTTTTCATTGTTCCCTTGTTCATGTCTCATTCTTCTAAAGTTTTCTTTTAAGGTTCAGGGATACATTTCTTCCTTTTTTTTCTTGGTACTAACCTTTCCAGATAATTCACTCACCTATATAAGTCTTTAGATTATGCCTGCTTTATAACAGCTATTAATACAATAAGGAGATCCTAGCCATGTTATCTCAATTGTTACTATTCTTAATTGTACTTCTTTTTTATTATTGAATGAGTGCCCAAGATTTACAGATAGTATATCAATGGGTAGAACAGCATAAAACTGATATTCAAGGGCCTCCCTGGTGGTGCAAGGAGTTGAGCGCCACATTGTGGGGCTTCTGTGGCTACTGTGGTACTAGTTTAATCTCAGGCCAGGGAGGGGACCCACATGGCACAGCAGACCTATCCTGCCTGGCCCACTGCTCCCCCAGCAGTGTATGTCAGTCGATCTGCCTGTTCTGCTCCCTACTCTGTCCCTGGTGAATCCTCTCAACTCCCATAGCTCTGGCATGTACCTCAGCTCTTGTACACATAAATAAATCTTTAAAAACAAAACTGACATTCAGAACAATAATATGTAATATATACCTGGGTCTTTACTGTGTGTCTAGGATTGGAGTAAGTATCTAAGCTATTTGACTTAATTCTCATAAAACATTTATTAAATAAATACCCAATTTACAGATGAGGCAGATACAATTTAAGATAGTTTAGACCAAAAAAAAAAAAATTAATGACTTGACTTAGATGCTTCTAAAAAAAAAATCAAAGAAGAATGGGGGGAAGGGATATGCTTTCAGCTGGGCCTCTGAGAATAATGCCCAACAACATAATAGGACAGGACTGATCTCCCATGGGGAAGATAGGGTATCAGGTCTCTGCTGAGCTATTGAATATAAGAACACACAGCTGTAACTGCAAACCATGGAACTGGAAGAAAAGATCAGAACACTCAAAGCCATTATGATCCCCTCTGAATACTTATAAAGCTAGACATAAGTGCACTACTGCAGAAAAAGCCTTTATTTCTATGATAATTTAGTCAGCAAAAAACAAACACTAAAGTTCAATGGCACATGAGTCACATGATCTCTTCTCTAACTTTCAAATCTTTGGTGAGTGCAATTTAGTTGGTGAACAGAATTTGCTATCAGATCCTGGGAAATGTATTCTTCAGGTCTGCTGCTTTTACAATAAAGTAAGGCATTTTAGGAGGAGGTGGGAATAATCAAATCGGTTATGCCCAATACAGAGAATAATGTGACTGTGGCATAACATAAGAGTTAGTAATCATTGCAATTGAAAATACAGTTCAGGTGGACTTTTTTACAAAGGCTGACACTTAGCCACTACAGTCACTACTTCTACACCAAAGATGTCCCATAGTTCAAAACTCAGCTTTCTGTGGAACATTGACTTGTACATTTTAGCAGGAAAGTCTTCAGTTCAAGAAAGAACTAGGAAATGGAAAAACTAGTATATATTCTCTTCTTTGAAATTATTTATCACAGTAATTTTATATGCCATGTGCATTCTTGATATGTATAAAAATATAGATTGCAGTCAGTTAATTCCTATAAATAATGCCATACTAAAGTATTTGGGTCCTCTGAGACATTCTGAATGTTCAAATCACACCATGCTGTGACTGGAATGGAAATGGATTCTTTTGGTATGATTGTTATAACTTTGTAGTTTCTGCAATCTATGATTTAAAAGCCTAACCATTTATTTCAAGAACTTCTGCTAGATTCCCCAGGTATCTTTAAGGTTCCAGGTAGGCATTTGCAATTCTGAAAATGTATCTAACTATTTTAGTATTCCTGATATCCAGAGATGAGCTGGGATGATAGCGATTGGAGAGAAAACATCTATCTTTTTAAGCTCTTCTCTAACTGGTTGAATAATCAAATTAACATTAGGTCTATAGGAGGACAAAAAAATAAATATAATTATAAACATATGGGAAGGGAGTCAACTTATATATATAGATGCATTAAAGAATGAGGCAAAATGGGGGTTATATCCTGAACTACAAAAAAAAAAGGATAGGGGCCTGGGGCTTCAAGGGCAGAGTAGGGAACTTACATTATGAGGAAAAGTTGAAATATGACAAAGACAAGTCACTCTGAAATTAGAAGTTTATCCTGCCAGACAGCTCTCTGTTAGCAAGGTTAATTCTAGTAAGAATTCTAGTATGTGGTAAGATCCCCAATTTTTATTATTTTAGGTAAGTAAGGGGGTGAAAAAAATTTCTTGTGATTCTACAAGGTCTTTACTGACTCAGCTTGAAATAATATGAATGACAAAGTGGCACATTTCCAGGAGTTTCGTTCTGAACATTTGGGGAGAGTGGAACTGTTCTGAGCATCTTGGGGAGGCCCACCCTTCAGAGCATTCCTATACCAAAGGAGTTGTCAAGGAAAATAAAGATGATGACAACAGGAGGCTCCTCTTCTCTGTCCTACTAATTGGAAGTAGGGTAGCAAATACTGTTGATGACCTTCCACCTGTCTTATGAGGTGACACCTGATGGGGAGAATCCTAATGCTACCTTAATTAAAAGAATAAATTATTAGTTTAAAAAATTAAATAAAATGTTTACATACCTTATGCTTTGCATACAACTTTAAGATTCGCAAGCAATTTTTCTGACCTTTAAAACTGTTGCTAATAATCAGATTCAGTGATAATCCTGAGAACGATTCAGTAGCTGTATTCAGGGTGTTCATGAGACAGGGCACGTTGATCTACTCTTGACTTAATACGTGAACTTGACTAAGTCACTCTGCTTCTCTCAATCTCATTCATCATCAAAAGATGGAAAGCATGTCATTAGATAACATATGAGCAGAATAAATATTCAAAAGACTCAGCACTCCTCTTTTAAATGTGCCCTAGTCCTTATTTTATTAAAACAATAAAAGATGAAAGTCTTTTTACATAGCTTTCTATCCTACAAGGAATAACAGAGTTCATGAAGTATCTTCCATATTCATTAATTTTTTTTTCTTGTGCTTGCTCTTTGGAAAAATGTTTTGTATAATATGTTGCAAGAAACTTACTGCCTTCAAGAAGACAGGTAGTTTGAGTTTTCTGAAGAAATAAGGACAGTCATTGAAGTGGCAGAAGCTAGTAAATTTGCTTGAAGGAAATGCAATTTATGTCTATGTGTAAAAACTGCAAGCATTTAAAAAAGAAAAATTTCTATTTCTTGCTGCCACTTGTTTTCACTTTTCAGATTTGCTCTGGAAGGACAATAAACAGATTGCAGAGAGTATATGAACACATTCTTTAAACAAGTAATGTGACATATGAACAATGAATTCAATAATGATCTTTAAGTTCCTGCTCTGGGTAAAAAAAAAAAGTACAATGTTTTGCAGCTCTATAATCTCTTTCATTTATTGCCATATATATGTTGAAGCAATGTAAGCAAAATCTTTGAGTTTATCTTATACAAAAAGTACCTGGTGCCTTACTTTTGGTTTTGGGTGGTTCCAGATCTTTATTCTTTAAGTGGGTGGATGTCCACGGACAATATAACAGAAAGAGTTAAGTAACAATAGAAAATGTATCTCCTAAGACTCATTTGGAAATTTTATAAGATTATTCAATACTTGAAAGAATCAACATTATCAAAATGGCCATCCTACCAAAAGCAATTTACAGATTCAATGCTATTCCAACAAAAATTATAATGACATTCTTCAAAGAAATAGAACAAGTACTGATGAAGTTCCTATGGAGACATTAAAAGCCAACACTCTCCTGATTCAAAAGAAGTAGAATGTTGGCATCACAATTTTGGACTTCAAACTATACTACGAAGCTATAATTAAAACTGCATGGCACTATAACAAAAACAGGCACACAGACCAATGGAATTGAATAAAAAACGCAAAAATAAAACCATAGATATATAGATAAATAATATTTGACAAAAGATTAAAGAATATGCAATGGAACAAAGACAATCTAATAAATGGTGCTGGAAAAACTGACTTGCTACATACAAAAGAATGAAGCTAGAGTGCTACCTCTTACCATGCACAAAAACTAACTCAAAATGGATCAAAGACCTAGACATAAGATCTGAAACTATAAAATATATAGAAGAAAAGATAGGCAAAACACTACATGACCTACATCTCAGTAACATCTTTAAAGACACATCACCTAAAGCAAAGATAGTGAAAGAGAAGATAAACAACTAGGACTATATAAAATTAAAGAGCTTCTGTATAGTAAAAGAGACATTACCCAATACAAAGAGACACCCCACTGACTGGGAAAAAAGTTTTACAGTCCATACAACTGATAATGTACTGATCAGAAAGACCTACAAAGAACTCATACAACTCAACAAAAACAAAGTAAAATCCAGTCAAAAAGTGGCCAGAACTCAAGACACTTCTCTAAAGAGGAAACACAAATGGCCAACAGACATATGAAGAAATGTTCAACATCACTCATAATCAGGGAAATGAGAATTAAAACCACAATGAGATACCACCTTACACCAGTTAAGAATGGCACATATTAAAAAAACTAACAACTATAAATGTTGGCAAGGATGTGGTGAAAAAGGAACCCTCCTTCATTCCCGGTGGGAATGCAAACTGGTTCAACCACTATGGAAAGCTGTATGGAGTCTCCTCAGTCTACTAAGAATGGAATTACCATATGACCAAGCAATCCTGCTCCTAGGGATTTACCCAAAGGACACAAAAACATTAACTCAAAAGAATACATGCACCCCTATGTTTATTGCAGCATTATTTATAATTGATAAGACTTGGAATCAACACAAATGCCCAACAATAGGTGACTGGATTAAGAAAATGTGGTATGTATACACCATGGAATATTATTCAGCAATCAAAAAAAGATAAACTAGAGACATTCACTGAAACATGGATGGAGCTTGAAGGGATTATGATCAGTGAAATATGCCAGAAGGAGAAAGAAAAATACCAGATGGTCTCACTCCTAGGAGGAATATAGGTGAATAAGAAAAGAAAAATAACAATAACATCAACAATGACAAAACCACAACTAAACAAGAATGAACAGTACAATCAAAAACATTAGGAAAAAAAATTGTGTAATATGGAGAAAACGAAAATTTGTGTATTTTAGTTTCAGTATTAGGATTTTCTTTTGTATTATTTGTAGCTATATAGTTCCCCTTACATTGTATTGGGTTACCAAGATTAGACACATTAATCTGATAAAAGAGCAATCTTTTTGCAAGAGCTGTGTGTAGACTGGGTTTCTGCCTACAAATCAAAATCACTTATTTTATTTCTAAGAGCAGGAATCTTTCACTGGACAATAAGCTGTCATCACAAGGTTTACATTTTGGTACTTCTGGGGAATGTATTTATTTTCTTTTAAAATTGCCTAAAATTCACATTTTTATTCTTTAATTAGCTGGGAGTAGTAAAGCCTTACTATGTGTCTAACTAAACTTCTTTGATAAGTCTCACCCTCTTTCAATTTGAAAATTGACCTTTGATGAAACCTCTTTTGGCTCATTTTTGCTACAAATTAAAAGAACTTAAGGAATGAGAGCTCAGGAGCTGAATTTGAATTAGAATGGTTTTTAAAAGTACAAGTCAATTAGCCAAAAAGGCTGCAGAGGTGAAATCATTGCATTTGTGATCCTGCCCAGCAGGAATCCTAATGGCTACATTTGATTAATTTGGTTGCTTTATTTCTCCATCAACATATACCCAGATGGCTGAGACTGGGGGCTAACTTGCAGCTAGAATTGGTGCAGCAAATCTGCAGGTATCATAGATAAAGAATATTGTACATGAAGTGTATTAGCAATTGAAGCTAATGGAAGGCAATGGGCTTTATAAACTCCAGTTTGAAGCATTTTATTTGCAAAACATCTGCCACATGTGCTGCTTGGCTTCAACTGGTTCATATTTTACTTTTAAATTATTGTTGGGTAATATTAAAAAATGTATCAGGGTAAAATTAGAGTTCTAATTGGCAGAATTCCATCTAGGTAGTAAAAAAAAGTTTGCAAGTGGCTTGCATGAAGGTGGGACATCAGCAAAAATAAGATGAAAAAAATATAAGACTATTTTCAGCCAAAGCCACTTTCTCTAGGGGGGAGGGGGAAGTGAGTTGGGGTGTCTTATCATGAAGATTACCTAGTGGAACTTATCATGAAGATTACCATGGAATTCCATTCTGGATCAGTTTAGAAATATTTGGGAAGAGGCTAAAACTATAATTAGATTAGGTATAAAGTGTTGTTTGGTCCCTGCAGGAACAACTCCATTTTGGGTCTGTTTACTTTTAACAATAGAAATGAGAGTCATGGCAGGTTTTCTTAGTAAGTGAATTTTATCAAGTGGAATTAAGATTCTTATTATACATAACATTCCCTAAATAAAAGTGTTACAGGGCAACCCTAATATAAAATGGGTTTGCTTGATTGGGTTTTTACTTGCGCGCTTGAATGGCATTTATAATGTTTTAATTGCAGGCACACACAACAAAGGTTAATAAAGGGTTTTATTTACAAGGGAAGGAGAAATAGTGTAGTGAATAACATAAGAAGAAGAGAGGGATACAGATTTGTAAATATTTTACTAATTTCTTGGAGCTGGAACTTAATGGTGTTAGAGTCAGAGTTTATGTCTAAACTTAGCTGACTGAAACTTGAAAAACGACCTACAGGCCTTATCTAGTAGGTCAGCTGGTCTCATACCTTAGGCTCTCCTGAGCAGTTAAGGGCAGGGCTATGAAATAAGAATGTTATCTTAGAATGTGCACCCAGGTATGGGGCAGAAGCCTGAGCCCGCCAAAAATGGATCTTCTGCAAGTTTAAAAATTTGAAACTTGTCTCTCTTTAAAGCTATTTGCTGTGCTCATTGCGCGGGCTTTGATCTCTCGGCCTATTGGCTAAAGTGGCTATAAAAGCTCACCTCTACTTCCTCTCTGGGTCAATTGTCTCAGCCAGACCTGCGTGTCACGGTTGAACGGTCGGCCCCAGCATGCTGGCCTAACTAAAGCTCTACATGACCATTGCAGCCCTGTGTCCGCTCTTTGTTCTTTGGGGTGCCCACGGAAACTCGGTACTTTACAATGGTGCACTGAGAGCTGACTTTTAAGGAAAAAAGGACCCCCCCCCCAAGGCCCACGTGTTTGCTTTTATATTCAGCCTGGCTGCTCAACTTTACCCTTAGGTTCCAGTGATCCGCTCTTTGATAATGATTTTATGGGATTTGTAGTTTTTGGATTTTGTAGGTTTGGAATGGGGGTTGAAGTTTATAACTTATTTGTATAATTTATTTAGGAGGGTTTTTCCCCCTAACAAAAGTACATATATAGAGAATACCATATGTACAACCAAGCTTGGCATAAAACTTCTCTTACCAACAATGATGAAGCACTAGTACTCAGAATTGGAATTTTATAATGAGAACAATGCACTGGCTGCTTAATGTGGGCACTGGCACAAGCCTGCATGGTATTTCTCCAAAGAGATGCATGAAGCATCATGAACATGCCTGTGAACCAGAATTATTGTTAAAAAGAACCTTTTCAGGGAATCAAATTCAAACAGTGTCAGAGTAAAATTTATTCTGACACATGTTAAAGACAGTAATAAAGACTTCATTCCAGGAACTACTGCAAAGGGATTTATAATAGAGGAGAGTTTGGAATCAACTTTGAATAGGAGCATAAATGGGGTTTATTATTGATGAGAAGGGTAGGGATCAGCGAATGAAAAATTACTTTGCTCTCTTTCTTGGCTTCAATGTTTGGCAAGTGGGAGTGGGACTATCCCATTCTCTTTAGCCTGTATTTTGACATTCTGGTGGCTTCAGCCTGGGTGATACATTTTAAACTCTACTCCTCTCCTTCTTTCCCAGGCCTCTGGGCCTTGCATAGATTCGTGCATTTGTTTCCCACCTGGAGAAGCCTTGGATAATTCATTTTCCTGGCAGCATTTTTCTTGCACCTTGCCTGTTTGGCTGAACTAGTGCCCATGAGGAATGGGTGATAGCAGAGTTTGATAGGAAGTTCATAATTTCAAAACTTTCCCTCCCCTATTCTCTATTCCATTTGAACCTCTCACTGATTACAAATCTTTGAGCAAACTAGAACTTGAGTACTGTGTTTTATGTGTGCAGGAGACACATAAAACAGGCATTGTGGGTCCCTAATACACCTTGGTTTTGTCCAGTATCAATTTTGGTTTCCTCTGGGTTTTAGTAAGTAGGTAGGAAAAATGAGTCATCTACATTAAAAATGTAGTTACTCTTGGGGGATGGGATGAGGAATTCTGATTTTAAGTTACCCAGATCTAAGGAATACTGATGCTATCTATACATGTATATGAAAATTTCAGGCTCACCTACGGCACATTGGCCAACCAGATAAACAACCTGGGGATTTTGAGTAACAGCCCTGTGCTCAGTTCTTGGTATGAATCTTGCTTCATGTTAGACCACATACTGCCATGGGGCAGAATGGACCTGCAAGGGGGGGGGGGGAGTTTGATTCCCATGACTACTGACCCTTTACTCACCAAAGGTAACCACTCAAGAATTTCCTGCTTTTGTACTTCCTGCTTCTTATAAGGCATATATGCTCCCCTGCTGAGAGTACAGTCTGCTACCCTTCTGCTGATGGGTGGGGGTGGGGATGGGGAGGCACTAAGACTTTGGAGAGTGATCAAGTACCACCAGGTTACCTACTGGAATTCTGTGGTAACATACACAGAAGCAAGCAATGTAGGTTTTGATCTTTTCCTTTTTAAAGACTGTACTATAAAGATGCAAAGGCTTGATAATCATGGTTAAATCTGTATACAACTTGATCATCAATGGGGGAGAAAAGACCTACTTTCTCCACAACCATTAGATTTTGCATAGTTGTACAAGTAGATTTTCTCTGCTATCTGCCAAAGCAGGGAAGGATCATTTTCCAGAAAAGGTGATGGTGGGGGGATTATGATTAAACAGAATGAACAAAACTACTACTGAAGACAGGGCAAGGTGACCAGATCTCTTCGAGGAGACAGGGAGGAATGGGAGAATTTTGGTCAGATATTGTATACGGTCAGATATATAGAAGATTCTCTACAAATTGAGTTAGCAGGATTTATGCTCCTGTATAACATGTCCAAGTGGGGGCAAGTGAAAGAAGGGCTTCAGAGGAACTAATCCAACTGTTTGGTTAAGGACCGAGCCTTTCTGAAGGGCAAGGTTATAATTATACAAAGTCAACAAAAAACATTTTACTAAACCTAAGTCTGCAGGTTCCCTGCCTCATCCAAGGGTGTGCTGAGCAGTGAGAAGACACTAAAAAAGACTGGAAGGAGGACTTGGGAGAGGAAAGGAGAAGACCCAGAAGAAGCATATGGAGCAAAGAAGATGTGCTTGCTTCCTGGTCTTGGACTTTTACAAGGGATTTGGGGAACATGGAAGGAGACACTTCGAAGAGATGTGGGTAAGCAACCCATGAGGAGATTGACAATGGCAGCCTTTATTTTGACTTGTATTTTGATTTCGTTTTTTAAATTCCAGACTTTGCTTGACCCCTTCTGCCTCTTTCCAGCAGTTCCACACCAGAAAGTACCTCAGATTTTTGATAGGCTTTTAGGCCTCAGTGGCCCTGTTTTGGGCCAACCCTGTTTGGCTGGGCATTCACTCATGAGGGGTTTTTTGGGTGTTTCAACTGGGAACTATATTATTTCTTTTTTCTTCTTTTTATTGCACATTTATACTATACAAGTTATTTTCTATTGGTGTTCTTACACATTAAGAGTATGTTTTGTTTCACCATATGTAAAAAAATGAAATTGGACCACTATCTCACGCCATGTACGAAAATCAACTCAAAATGGATAAAAGACCTAAATGTAAGAACCGAAACTAT
>JAGFMF010012074.1:10362702-10411980 GCA_019455555.1 Galemys pyrenaicus
CACAAGGGACTGAGGTGATGGTGCACGGGTGAAATGGTGGTGGGTACCCCCTGGGGACTACAAATGATGTCAAATATAACTAATAAAAAAATATATTAAAAAAAAATAAGAGTATGTTTTGTTTTATGTATGTTTTGTTTTATGTACAGATGGATGAACCTATTTAGAGGGTTCTGGGCCCTCACTTGACCTATTAATAACATAGTAAAAGTAAAGAGTAGCTGAGAATAATACTCTATAGATTTGTGGAGTGGTTGGTAGAATATTTCATCTGTCGAGAGGTTAGGGTTAAAGGCAATTTGGAAGGACATAGGGCTGAACAGACTGATGAGTTACTTATAAAATGAGGGCTCCGTAAAGGCTAAACATTCTGGTAAAGATGAAAAGAGAAAGTTAAAACTGCACTTGTTCTCAAACATAATGTTTTTGGCATCTTATGCATTATCATCAATCTGTCTAGTTTTGAGTCTATTCTTTAAAGATACTATAAATGTGCTTTGTGATAACACCCTCAAATCATTCTTTAATCTATTGTCTTTCTGAAGATTATAAGAACAATCATTAATTTCCAAATATTAACTAATTTTTATAGAACCTTTCTAGGTACTTTCATATAATTTATCTTATTTGATCCTTCCAACAATCATAAATTGTGTCTATGAATGTGCATATGTATGCTTAATTCCCTTTCTTTCGCAAAAATTAGAGATGTTTATTGGCCTGGCCAAGAGGTGAATTGGCAAATAGTTTAGAAATAGCAGAGATGGAACTTAAACCTAGATTTCTAAATCCAAATGCTGGGCTTTAAAGACTATATTTGTATTGGAACATTATATATACATGTAAGATGTTACAATTATTTCCTTTCATGTGGTAGGATTGCTACAAGTGAATATATGGATAGACTCTATACCTATATTTAATTTTCCTCTATACCTATCCATAATATAATATGTTTATTTGATGATTATTAAGAACCAAACTATGTTACTGGTGGTACTTGTCTATGCCAATTACAGAAATACAAATACATCTATTTTTGCAAAAGTATTTCATTGAGACACATGGAGCCCCGGGAGACTCAGTAACCATGCAGTAACTTAGGGTCAGTTTTCGTTCATTTAGGAGGTTGAAGCCCAGGTCAAAGAAGCCATAATGAAAGACAAAGTGAAAGTCACTGCAACAATTAGTAGATTTTACTCTGCTTTAGAGTGAAGAACTGTCTCTCTGATCCTGTACCAGTAACTGGAAATAAAAGTGCACCAGAGAACTCTGCTGATGAGTCAATGGGTTAGTTCATTTATTCATATATGAGCTACTTCTTACTAAACACTCTATTAGATACAGGGGACTTTAAGAGGAATAACAATGTGTTTTTGTTTTTATAAAGCTTATCATGTTCAGTAGTGTGGAAATGCTTACAATAACATGAAACTAAACAGAAATCTAAAGTAACTGGCATGTAAGAAAATATGTTTTAGGAAAGCAACATGCACAGTAGTTAGAACTGGAAACGGACTCATGTGAACTGCATGAGATTAGCTGAGTAACTCAAACTCCCTTTGCTACAGTTCCTCATCTACAAAGTAGACCAGAACTTACTTTATATAAAGACTAATTTAAGGAATAATTAGGTTAATATTAAAGTACTTGGCACATAGTAAGCACAAAAGGTTAAAGAAACAGATTAGGAATCAAGAAAGACAGGAAATAAGATTAGAAAAGCAATAGAAACATTGAAAGTTTATATTTATGAATACCAGGCACTGTATGGCACTTAACTTGTAACTGTTACAGTCACATGAGTGGGCAAGTTTACAATCTCTATAATATAGAGCTTTTCAACTGAGACACTATTGATATTTGAGGAAGGATAATCCTTTATAGAGGGATCTGGTCCATGCATTATTGGGATTTAGGAGCATCCCCCCTAGATGTCAATAGCAGTCCTCCCCTGGTTATGAATGCAAAAATTGTCTCTAGACATTGACAAATGTCTCATGTGATGCATAATCACCCCCAATTGAGAATCAGGAAAATGAGGTTGTGAGAGGTTAAGCAATTTTTCCAATGTCACACAGTGAGTGACGGTGGAACAGCAATGGGAAATTAGTTTGTATGACTCCTATAAAGACACAAATATAACTAATAATGTCCTGTAAAGACAAGGACATAATGAATGAGCTTTAATAAAGTTTCTAGTCTCAGGTTGTAAAATCCATGCTATAGAGATTGACACGCTTTATTCACTGATCAGCTATGTGTTTGGCACATCACATGGCAGATGGATCAAAGGAAGGAAGATTTTAAAGAAATTACACAATCAGCCAGATGAGGCAAGAGGAAGCCTTGAATGTAGGCTAGACAGAACAAGAGAAACAATAAATAAAACAACCAAAGAATACAATTTGTTTAGATTCTTGATTATTGTATTCAGTATGTGAAGGACTCTAAATGCCTCTCTGACTTTACAGAAAGCCTCATCACAATATAAATATAATAAACTGTTATTTCACTCCACATTGTAGAGAAAGTAGCTAAGATCTCGACACATTAATTACAAGCACACAGGGCCATACAGATGGCTAGCGGTTTAGTCCTTCAATTTGTCCCTGGAACGTCCTGTTTCTTCACACTCCCTCTATCTAAATGTTCTCCCATTACTGACGTGGAGAGAATGGATATTTATAAAGCTAATCAATACCAGTTTAATGGATCTGCTTCAATCCACTTTACTAAATGACATGGTACTACCCTGAATAACCTTTCCAAATACGTAGGTTCAGAGCCCTGCACTTGTCTGATATTAATCCCTATGTCTCTTTTCATTTCTTTCCCTTCCTTCTCTTCCTTATCATCTTTTCTCTCACTTTACTTTCAGTGTGATATATTACATAAAGCACACTAAACTGATAATCATAATAGGATCAACAAAAACAACTAACATTTATTGAATATTTGCTATGTGCCCGGGAATTGTAAGATCCCTGCATTATAAACTCATTTAATCCTTAACACAACTCTATAAGGATGATACAGCTCTTATCCCCCACCGTACAGAGCCAGATGTACTTACCTCTTGGATTATCAAAATCAAATGAGCTAATGGATGAAATAGCAAACTGAAAAACATGACAGATTTGAGCTGCTGTTAATTCATTTTTATGATTTCATTATCAAACAGTGAAATCTGACAACTCTACTTAACCTGGACCCTTAAAACCTACAAGCAATAATTGGAATGGAGAGCAGATGCTCGTTGTTTAACAAGGCATGTTCTAACAAATAACAAAAGCTCTATGGTTCCTATTTATTTAGTTGAAAATGAATTTCTGTTCACTTTAAATCAGGTCAAACATAATTGGGATTAAGGATTAACTGGACTTGAAAAATGATTGAGCATAAGTGTCATCTATCTGGTCAATATATCCGTATTAATAGAATTAACCTGAATGACTGAAATGTACTGACCTTATATTTAATTTCTGTTCTCTACTCAAAATACTGAGGGAAAGACTTAGAGTAAAATAGACTCCATGAGAGGCTAATTTTGTCATCTAACCACACCTAGTGCCAGCTATTAAGGTTAAGTACAGAAACTAGATTAAAAGAAATATGCTATGATGTTGTAAGACTCTTTCTCTTCAGACTCTAAAATTTCTACCCGTATCACATTATCATTAGTATCACAAGTATCTAAACAGATTTCTTTCCCCTTATGCTAGCTGGAATTTGTAAAAGTGGTTCCCTTGATTAGCAAAGAACTCCTGATATTCAAATCCATTTATTGTTCTTCTTTCTCTCTTTTTCCTTCCATTCAGACCTCATTATCTTCCATTAAACTTGTTTCACTTTTCTTTACTCCTAATATTTTGTTTCTTCCAAATACTTGGTTGAAGTTTATCCCAGTCTTTTCTCTCTTCCTGATACTCCTCTCCTCCCCTTTTCTTTCCTGCCCTCTTTTTCCCATCCTCACCTTCTCCTCCTCACTCTCTGCTCTTTCTCTTCCTTTTCTTTTTTCCAATGGACTCAAGTGCTATTTGTTGTAAATGGTACTCAGACAGTGCTAGATACATCTTTATAAATGTCCTGATACCTCAAAATGCTATAAGCCTTCATCTCTGGGCTAAGCTATACTTTGATTTCTCTGGTTGTGATTAGAAAGATATTTTAGGATATTAATAGACCAAATCCAGTGAAAGCTTTCCATTTTCCTTAATGCCCCATTAAACAAATACCAAGAAATACTGCATGCAGATCTTTGTCAAAGGTGAAATTTGCCAATCTTCTAAGAAGTCCTGGGGGTTAACTTAGTGAAGCGTGGATACAGAAAGCTCCTTGCTAGTAGTCTAAAGACAGACTCCTATGGGCAACTCTTTCATCAAGGGAAAAGTTGTTTTGATTCCTTTCATTATCCATCTTGTGTAGAAATTAAGAAACATCTAAGCATAATTTTGTTTTGCTTTATTCAATATTCAAAAAGACATATTTTCCTACAAGTTATTTATTTAGGCATAAACAAGATAAACAAGCATGATTTCTAAGTAAATTGGCTTTAAATAGAAGATTTGCAGATGCCGTGTAATCTCTTAATGTAGAGAAAGAGCCTACCTTTTTAGAAAGGGCAATCACATATTGATAGTCTCTTACTTAAGAAAAATGTTAACTCCATTGGCTTTCCATGAAAAGGAAAATTGGTAAAATGTTGGTATGAGAGAGAGAATTTTCTCAAAGATAGTCCCTGCCTTGATAGCAGGCCCCACAACGATGGTGTAGAAAGAGCATAAAAACCTGAAAAAGCCACTGAGGGCTCTAGGGCTCTCCTTTACCCATCCACCCGAATCAATAAAGAATGTACCCTGTACTTGCTGGCGCTGCATTTTATACATTCTAGACCTTTGCACACTTTGTTATTCTTTTTCCTTAGCTTCTGCTCACATTTCACGCTTAAACATAATTGCTGCTTTTTTTTTTATGATCATTTTACTTCACTTACCACTCTCACTTAAAAGGTAAAAAAAAATAAATCTTAAGATTCACAGAAGCTGGGTTGGGAAGACTTCCTAAAGTTTTCCTAAGAACTTTCTCTTTCCCTACTAGCACATTCTCTTCTGTTGTAACTACTCACTGGTGTGGTTTTTTTATGCCATGTTTTTCTGAGAAATCTATAAAGTTAGAGCTAATTTCTTTCTTGCCCTTTTAATACAGTACTTAACACAGAACAGTGTTCAATAAACATTTATTGAATAAATTCATTAGCATTGCTGTTTTCCTCATTTCTTATTTCACATCGTCATTTATTCATTCCACAAAAAGTGTATGCTGTTGTTCCATACACTTTGATAAATACTAGTTGCTAAAGGTTACAGGGATGTTATTTTCTACTGAATTCACTTTAAGCATCATCTAAAGCATAAGGTTTTTCAAAATTTGTTTCCTACTTGTCTTTCCTAGTAACAACTTCCTCTATATTCCATGAGTACTTGTTCTTAGACTTCTTCACCGATACTGATCAGACCATACAAAACTTTTCATGAGTAATCATGACCCTGTAATTTTTATCTTTCTCTAGTTCAATATTAAGTATACAACAATAAATTAATTGTACATTTATTATTTTAATAAATATTTATTACCTGGATAAAAGCTAATTACTATGTTAAGTACCGTGAGTAAATGGGTTGATATATTTACTACGCTCTATGGGATCTTTGAAATTGTTTATCCCAGTTTTTCTTTTCTTTTTTCCAATGGACTCAGGTGCTATTTGTTGTAGATGGTACTCAGACAATACTAGATACATCTTTATAAATGTCCTGATACCTCAGAATGCTATAAGCCTTCATCTCTGGGCTAAGCTATACTTTGATTTCTCTGGTTGTGATTAGAAAGATATTTTAGGATATTAATAGACCTTTTGAACTTTTATCTACACATCATGATTCTTAATTCACCTACTCCATGAAACCTGTTCTATTATCTCAGTCACTCTCTCCATCTGCTCTTTCTTATTACAATATTTCCAAATCTACTTACTATTTATTTCATTTTGCTTTGTATTTATACTCATTTGAACATGATAGGTCTGCTTCTCCTCTACCTCAGAACACATAACATATCTTATTCATTTTCTAATAGCATAGCACCAGGCTCATATAGACTTGAAACAAAAGACAAAATAAAAAAGGTCCATGCAAATCAGAAATCCTCAAAATAACAATGATTGCAAAATAAAATGTTGCCTAAGAGTTTCCTTAAGGATATATAAATTAAAAAACACTACACCCTGGATTGTTTGTTAAAGTATAAACCCAGGACTCCCTGGTGGCGCAGTGGGTTAAGCAACACACTATGAAGCAAACTGCAGCCACTACAGCAAGAGTTCAGTCCCTGCTGCTGGCCAGGGAGGGGACCCACGTGGCACAGAAGACCTCTCCTGCCTGGCCCGCTGCTCCCCTCATCAGTGTGCTTCAGTCAGTCTGCCTGTTCTTTTCCAGGCTCTGTCTCTGGTGAATTCTCTCACCTCCCTGGACTCTGGCCTGTACCCCAGCTCTTGTATGCATAAATAAAAAAAAAAATAAAATAAAGTATAAACCCTATTCAGCCCTGCTAATATTTGCATTCTTAGTATACAGTATCTGTACAAACTGAGTTTTTAATAAATAGTTCCTTGATGAATAAACTAAGTAGTTAAATTGTGTTAACTAGCTATGTGATTTAAAATGACTCAATTCCCTGAACTTCAGTTTCTACATCTGTAAATTGCTGTCACAAATGTTTGGTGAGGCTGAAACAACTAAGTTCAACTGACTTGTTGAGTGATAAATTGATTACTATTATTTGATAAATTGATTACCATTATTATCATTTGATTACTATTATTATTATTTGTTAATTTTAAAATCATGCCTCAAGGCTCATACCACAACTAAGGTCAACTTGATTTATGTGTTCATTAATGAGACAATTTAAGTATGTACTCTATCAGTTTCCTATAACTTCCCTTTATTTTATCAGCTCAAGTAATCATATTTCATTTACTGTGCTTTCATTTCTAAAATGGGAGTCATTTTGAAGAACAATTTCAAAGCTTCATCAATATGAAATTTTAGGATTGATCCACACTATTGTGACTGTTTCCTTTTTTTCTCAATGAATGCAGAAATTATTCTCAATAATCATTACTTGCTGCTTAGTAAGCAAGCCTCAGTTTTGATACTCCCACTAATGGGGAGCTCAGATATAATGTTTTATCATCCTTATTGTGGAATTCTGGCTTTTCTTAGTCATGCCAGAAACTCCAAGAATTGATATTCTTCTCCTTGTGGAAATACAATGGAAAATTCTACTTTTCTCTGTATCATCTGAATTTTTACCATATTGTGACAATTATAATTCATCCTTAGATGCTTTTAATCTAAGTATATTCGGGTTGCTTGATCAGTTTTATGCCATATGATCTTGGAATCCTCTGGTACTCTAATTGTTTTTCTGCTAAATCAGATTTTATTTTCTATAGAGCATTGTAGACCTAGCACAAAATTTTAACAAGAGTGCCTTGTTAAAAAAAACAAATTCAGAATTTCAAAATAGCAACTGAAGAGTTTTAAATCAATCACAGAGCCCTTGTAGGTGCAGATCATGCCATGTAGAGTGGCACAGGGGCACATTACCAAAGCCAGTTCTGATTCTATGGGAAATTTATTTTCACAACTTTTTCTGACACCTTGAAACGATATTATATGGTCACACAGAGTTTTTTTTTTTTCAATACAATGACATAAATATTAGCTCAGGACAGTCCTGACTCACATCTGTCTTCACATTATAATTATTAATAGTATTCCTTTGCCATCTCAAAGTTATTCATTTGGATGATAATTTATACAGGTATCTGACTTCAGAAAGATGAATCAAATCTATATTGTCTGACCCAATATTCTCTGGACCTACTTAGTGCCTGTGAAATAATTTCCTGCTAAATAACTGTTAAGTGACATAGATCAGTATGTGAAATCTTAGAGAAGTCTGACACATTTGCCACTAATGCAAAATTTCATTTCTTTTAGTTTTTGTGTCATTATGTTCCATATCAACATTCTAACATATGCATAACTGCTTGTTTCTTTCTCTTCTTTTACTTTTGGTTCAGTGTCGCTGTAACTCTGTATGTTTGGTGACGCAGGGATGAGGCCAGCAGAGAGGATGTCGAAGCAAGGAGATGGAGGGCTACTGCTCTCCTAGGCAAATAGCCATCCTCCTAACCTCTCCATGACCTTTTATTGAGCATGAGAACAGTTAACAAGCATATGTTACTTGCTACAAGAAGCACAGCCCAAAAGTACAAGGTCGCATAGTTGTGTGCCAAGCCCGCCTGCATGAAACTAGCTACTACTATCATCTAACAGCTTTTTGTTTCCTTATTATCATCTTCCAGAGTTAAAGAGTGCATGCCTCAATCCTAGGAGCTGTGTGCAGCTCCTGTTAGCATGACTTGTTTGCAAGTCTTGCAAGGATCTCAGCATAACACTTCTTTCTGTCCTTAATTGTTGCTTATGGCTCTTGTAGCCTCTGGCTTCCCGCAAGAGTTCAGTTCCCATATTCCCCTACATGAGGATTTCCTGGATTCCACCAAATAGAAATCAACTGATTTCCTTTTGTACTATTCTGCCGCAACTGAATTATAAATACATGCTTGAGTCTTATACTACAACTACGCTATAAGATTTTATTGGATAGAATATTATACATGATCTCAATTGATGCTACTATGGACTCTTTACATGTTTGTGAAATAAAGAAATAAGGAAGCAAGAGAAACAAGTGACATTGTCAGTTTGGATTTCTAGGAGAAATTCCATTTTATAGTTAACTATATGTATACATACAGTACATATATGTGTAATTTGAGAGTTTTTCCTCTCTTCTGCATATTGGAGGAAATTGTACTACAGTCATATTGGACTGCACAGAACCATTTTGTCAGACTAAAGTATTTTCAAAATTATCAGTCATAGTACAGAGGCACAGAAAAGAGCACACAAACTAAAACTTTGGGCTAAAGTTCAAAAACAAGTCACTCTCTGGTTTTAGACAATATTAGGACAATGTCCAACAAAAGGTAAGCATTCAACAAATTACATTTCCCCCCCTTTTATTTAATTCAATGCTGTCCTTTGATTCCAACAGTAAAGCAATCTAATGTGTTGAGCGCTGGACCTGTGGACAGAACATTTCAGTGGAAAGAGTCTAAACATTTATAGAACTGGCTCCCCTACCAGGTAATAAGGCTATATTACCTTAGGCAACTCATTTAATTTCTTTAGGCTTGAGTTTCTTATCTATATAACTATATAATTAGATAAAAAACCAAAAACAACAACAATAACTGCATACTACCTGCAAGCTCTGATTCTCCAGATTTGCAGATTTAGTGCTCTTATTGTAGGGAAACATACACTCTAAGGTCTATATGAATTGATTCTTTAGGACTTCGAAAGTTAGAAAAAGGTGTTATTTAAGATACAAATGGCAAAGTAGTCTCATGAAATTATGGGGCTTTATAAATGTCATAAGCAGTATTAGAAACAAGTGAGAAAATGGAGACACTAACTGAATTGTATTAGGACAATTAAGACATAGGGAAAAAAGATAGCATCAGTATCCTATGCCATACCACATACAAAAGTAAGTTCCAGATCGTTTATAGACAAAATATATATATAAACTAATTCAAAGATGTATATGCCCCTCTATTTTTATGTGGTATTATTGTCAAGAGCTGGAAAAAACCTAAGTGCCCACTGACAAATGACTGGATAAAGAAGATAGGTCATGTATCCAGTGGCATGATACCCAGTTATAAAAAGAAATGAAATCCTGCTATTACAACAACATAGATGGACCGAGAAGGTATTATGCTTAGTGAAATAAGTCAAATAGAGAAAGGCAAGTATGGTAAGATTTCACTGATGTGGTATTTACAGAAACCAACCAACCAAACTAAAAAAAAAAACAAAAACAAAATTAAACTTTTAAATTATAAGACCAGTTAGTGGTTACCAGAGGGAATGGGAAAGAGGGGAGGGTTGGAATAAATAGGGTAAAAAGTAAAAATGGAAAGATAGAATTGGACTGTTAGTGGTAAACATTATGCTGGCTACACGTACATGTTGATTTATAATGATGCACATCTGAAAAATATATAAGTTGTAATGTAATGTTACTTTGATAAAACAAACAAAATATTGACATGACACAGGCCTTGTTACTGAAAAGCAAATAAAGGACAAAAATAAAATGACAATCAAAACTTTAAAAATGTTAAAAGAGAATGTAAGAGACTATAATTGCATCCTAATTAGAATGGATTACTTAATGAGGTGGAGGAGGAAGTAGCAAAATAAATGAAGTTATCAATAAATTGATGCCATAAACAAAGTTATAAGGGTATACACTGAGGGAAGATATTTGCAATCCATGTAGCAATAAATGATTAATATTCTACCTCCCTCTCTCTATATATACATATTATATATACATATGTGCGTGTATATATAAAGAGGATCTACAAAGGCTAGGTCCAGAATGTAAAAGCTGAAAAAGCTGAAAAGATATGAAAGACTGTTCAACCTCTCATTTTTACATTCACTGATTTACAAAATTAAATGTCTGCTCACAAGTTTCATGCAACATGCAGAAGTGGAAGTTTAAAATTGAGGATGGTACTGCAGTCTGTGGTGGGAGAGCACAAGGACCTTACTGGTGATTGGAAGGAAGCAGTTTTGGGCCCTGAGTTATTTTATACCAAATTTGAAATAGAAATAGGAATAGATAGAAATTTTAATAATAGGCGTCAAATCAGAGAAATTGTGAAGTTGGTTTCGGAAGATGACAGTTTTAGTGAAGGAAACTTGTGAGAGCAAAGGAAGTAAAATGCAAATAAATGGCTTAAAAAGTCTGTTCACTTATGCATCCTTTTCCATTGTCTTGCCACAAGTCTTTTTATTTCATGCTTGTTCTGAATTTGCTTTCTAGGACCTTATGTCACTTATGACTTTGTTTATTCTCTTGGCATAGTATGACAGTAATAACTCTTTTCCAGTTACTCTGGTTTTATTGCTTGGTACTTCTTTCCCTTGACTAACTGCTATATGGGGCTCAGCTTGGAATTCCTCCCTCTTGTGACTTATCATTCCTCCTGCTTCTTTCATCACTCATCTAAAGGCCAGTTTCATTCAATCCCTAGCCTATTCTGCTCCAACTTTGGCCTTGGGACACCAGTTCCTAATTCTAGGATCCACTCTCTCTCTATATTTTGGAAAGACAAAGGAATCCTAAGCAGGCTGAAGTAACTTAGATTGAAAAAGGGAAAACTTCTTAAAAGGCGTTGTTAGGGTTATATGAAGAGTAGCCTGATAGTAGACAAAATATTTTGCAGATTCGCATTCTATCACATGAAACAACCTCTTTGGTTGAATCCTTTGTTTTGCCAACTGATTGTTTTCACTCTTGTGTTTCAAATTCAGCTGTTACTTCTGGCTGATTTTTAAATTTTGTTTCTGTCTTTCTTTCCATCTTTCCGAATGTATTTTATTCTTCCTGACCCCTCTGTTTTCTTTGATAAATCAGATAGCTACATTACTTGTTTTTGTTTCTGCCACCCAGACACTTTCTATGTCACTGTTGACACTAAGATTATTTTTTAGTCTGATGAGTTGTCACTGGGTGAAAATATTCTGTTTTCATGACATGAACATGTATTCCTGGGCAGGCAAGTGGAATTAGGTTTGCTAGGATGAAGGATGATTGGTTCTGAAAGAGTGGAAGAAATACCAGAATTTTCATGAGGGAATAATCAGAAGCTTAGTGTCCTAGAGTCTGAGATTTTGAGTATCAGCCATTTGTGGAAAATTAGAAAAGTTAATCATTTTGTATTTTAGTTTTATCTCTTTTGTAGTGAACATATTGCCATATTTCCTTAATACTGAATATACGACATCAGTAATTTAATAGCAGCATAAGAACAGATTATATCAAATGCAATGCCATATCAATTATAAAAAAGTTAAGTAGGTGTTTTAATATCATGAAAACTTAATGATGACTATGCTGCAAGGTCTTTAATATAAAAATTATTTAATCATAGTAGACACAGCTATAGGTAATCATGGCACATAGAAGGCATGACAACTATTATCACTGTTTAACTAAAATAGCTGACATCCAATGATTAACATTTTATAAAAAACTGACCTGAAGCTAAAAATTCTACTTCATGACTCCCGTCCTTCTAATATTTCTGCACCTGTGTTTATGTCCTTGCTGGTATTTCTTGTTCCAAGTTTTGCTTTTCTTGAGTTCTGACTCGTTTCATTTTCCAGGACTGTTCTCCCATCTCTGAATTCTCCAAAATTCACTTAGATTTAGGGTGTATAGCAGACTATATTGAAAACTTGGAACTTGACTTATTACCCCCAAATATTGAAAATAACTTATAAACAAAAGTTAATTTGGACTCTCCTGCCACATATCTGATTTGTTCTTTCACTAGCAACTTCTTCATTCCCTACTTGCTCCACCACGAAATCTTGGTAATTTATTATGAGCTTACATTCTTTTTCTATGTATTGTTTTATAAGTTTTTCATTTATTTTTACTAAGGTAACATTGGTTTGCAACCCTCTGTATTTTCATTGTATCCATTTAACCTATGTGCTAGGAATTCTATGTTGGTAGTATCCTGTATCTCAGTTGCAGCTTCCCCATATGAGCCAGCAAATTTCAGAAAACAGCAGGGTGTATAAGAATCCAGGTGTATATCTACCTGGAAACAGCATCCGATTCCACAGGTTATGGGCTCAGACTCCTAAGACCACTCTCTACTTCAGACTCCACCTATAAACCCTGGGTTTCTGACCAACCAGCTACAGATTACAGGTTCCTGGGATACCAGCCTCAAACTTCAGGAGTCAATCCTAAGTCCAGATAGTTACCTGTTTTAAATGGCTGACTGTAGATCAAAGGTTCCCAGGACACCATTACTAAAATGGCACACAGAACTCAGAAAAATTATTTACCCAGTAGATCACTGAGATTATTACAAGAGATTTAACTCAAGAACAGTGAGACAGAAGCTAGACATAGGGCAAGATCATAGGAAAAAGTCACAGAGTTTCCACACCTCCTGCAAGCATGCATTCTAACCAAATTTTCACAAGTTCACCAACCCAGAAGCTCTCTGAAGTCCTTCCTTTTGTTTTTAATGGAGACTCCATTACTTTATCCATGACTGCTTATTTCATTAGCTATTGGCAATTGAACTCAACTTCTTGCTCTTTCCACTCCCAGGAATTAAGGGGTAGGGTAGTGGTAATCACTTCTTCCTCAACTAGGAAGAAAGCAAAAGGATTAAAGCAAGCACAAGGCCATCTTCTTAAACTTTTGGAGTCTTTTTTGTAATCAGTTCAAATAATATGTATTCCAGATGGGGCATTTTGAGGAGACCAACTCTGAGATCTTAGGGTAGTCTGATTTGATTACCTTCACCTACATGATACCTACACTTTGATGCCAACTGATTATTTCAAATTATTTCTAAAACTGCTATTTCTTCATCCTCCTCTGTACACCTTCTCCTTTGATTATATCCCTAATCTTAAGCTGATGGCAATTCCATTCATTGTCACACAGCTATATAAATCTTAAGAACATACTTGCCACCTGTCTCTCTTTCACATGCAGCTCCAAAGAGCAAATCCTGTTGATTTTATCAGTATATCATAAATTCAACCTTACTTAGTGGTGTTAACTCACACCTTCATGTCTTTAAGGGGTTATTATAACAGCCCTTTAATTGGTCTCTTTTCTAGCTCTTGTGACTTCCCACAAAATCTTATAAATATAATATCCAGAGCCATCCTGTTAAAATTGAAATCAAGTCTATCATGCCTCCACTTAAAATATTCTAATGCCTCCTCAATTTCCTAGAGTAACGCTGGAAGTCCTTAAAATAATCACAGTATCTGCATATTTGCTAATTACCTCTCTGTCCTCATCTCCTATCACTTTCTTTTCTCTTACTCTCTTCAGCCACACTGACAGCCTTACTGTTCCTAAAAATCGCTATGCCCAATCCTTTCTGAAGATCACTGCAGTAGTTGTTCCAGTTGTTATAGGGCAGCACCAGGGATAAACTGGGTCACCTGTGTGTGGGTCCCCACTTGCCCCCTTATCAATGCAGGAAAAGACCCAAAGGCAAAAGTGAAGAAAAAATTTTAAAAAGTTTAAAGACATTCCTCCTAAAAGTGAAACCATCTTCTATTTTTCTTTTGCCTTCTGACTTATTTCACTGAGCATAATCCCTTTTAGCTCCCTTCAAGTTTCTACAAATGACTCTAGTTTATCCTTTTTTTAAAATTTTTTTCTTTATTTATATATATCTGACATCAAGTGTGGTCCCCATTTCCCACCACCATTTCACCAGTTCATCATCTCAGTCTCTTTCTGCTCTCATCCCATTCCCTCTGTCCTCACAAAGTGTTTCAGATTTGTCCTTGTCTTTTTGTTTTTGTTGTGTTGTTTTTTTTCCCATTGTTATTATTTTTTTCCTTGGTCCCTTACTTGGTTCTCTTATACTCCTCCTAGAAGTGAAACCATCCGTATTTTTCTTTTGCCTTCTGACTTATTTTACTAAGCATAATCCCTCTAGTTCCATCTATGTTTCTACAAATGACTCTAGTTTATCTTTTTTGATTGCTGAATAGTATTCCATACTGTATACGTACCACATTTTCTTGATCCAATCATCTATTTTTGGGCATTTAGGTTGTTTCCAGGTCTTACCTATTGTAAATAGTGCTGCAATAAACATAGGGGTGCAGTTATTCTTTTGAATCAGTGTTTTTTTGTTCTTTAGGTATATTCCTAGGAGTGGGATTGCTGGATCATATGGGAGTTCCCTTTTTAGTAGTCTGAGGACCATCCACGCTGCTTTCCATAATGGTTGAACAAGTTTGCATTCCCTAGTTTATATCTTTTGATTGCTGAATACTATCCCATTGTGTATATGTACCACATCTTCTTGATCCAGTCACACAAGAAAAACAAAAAGATGAAGACAAATCAGAGACACTTTGCAGGGGTGGGGAGAGGGACTGGGATGAGGGCAGAAAGAGCACAAGGGACTGAGTGATGGTACACTGATGAAATGGTGGTGGGAATTCCATGGGGGCTACAATTGATGTCAATTATATATAAAGAAAGAAAAAACAAAGTTAAAAGGATCAAATGGTTGATGCCTCCTACCAGTAACACTGCCTGAGTTGAGACACTAAAGAGCAAGGTAAAAGCCAGAGAAGCAAGCCAGAGCTCATGTGTGTTCAGTCATATACCCAACATGGCTGCTTAATCCCACCCCTAGTTCCCAGAGGGCCCTGGTTTAGGAAATCAGATGATTCATAGCTTGCTGGGGTTGTAGTCCTAAGCACCTGAGCTCTCTTCAGTGTGAAGATGGTGTAGAGTCTGTAAAAATGTTGGAAGGTGGAGTTCATTCAGGATGTCAGTCACAGGCTCAGTCTGCTCCTTACTGTTCCTCTAAAATGTCTGATAGAAAACTACTCAGTATCCACCGATCTCAGACCTCACCTCCTTCAACTCCTTCCTCAGGTGTCACCTCAGGTGACACCTGCCTTGACTACTTTATTAAAATTAAATTGCTTTGTGTACTCTAGCATTCCTGAAAATATTTAACCATCTATTTTTTTAACATAGAATTACTCACTTAACATTCGTTTTATTTAATTTGTCCCTCATTATCTCATCTTTAGTAACAGAGTGTAGTTCTGTGTCTTTTTTATATTGGATCTCCAGTAGCTAGTATAGCGATCAGCAGATTAGAAGATATTTATTGAATGAACGAATAAATGAAATATATTCATTTATTCATTCAATTAAAACACAGAAAGATGTTATGATTACAACATAAATTATAATTTCAGACTTCACATCTACTGGAAGACTGTGATATATAAAAATATATTTATGTTTTATATATATTAATATATACTTAATATATATTATTTATATTAAGTATCATACATATATAATGTATATTTATATATTTAACATATATTATGTATTATAATACAAATAATATTAATTAAGTATATATGCTTAATATATCTGTATATTTATACACAAATTTATAAATAGTGGTAGCATAAAATAATAAAACAATGTCATAGAATTATAAAAAATTATTCTGAGAATATATAGGAATCTAACTTGGAACATATAAGTGATCTTGAACAATTTTTTGATGACTAGTTGGCTATAACTGGGAAATGAAAGAGAATAAAATCTGAATAAAGTGGTGTCATGCATATTACGGGACAATGAAAATCTTTTTTCATTACTCTACACTACTGCATGACTTTGAACATACCAATTTAAAAGAAGTGTGAAACATAGGTCAGGAATTTCTGTCTGATGTAGTCACTGCTATATAGATATTCCCTAGAACAATATCAGGCACATGGTGAAATAAAGCAGGGCCACCAAGGCTTGAAAACTTGCCACAAGTTTAAGGCACCTTCTGGCAGGGAACTTTAGGAAAGGGGCAGAAAGAGCCAGGAAAATCTGGGACAAAAGGAGCAAAATCAAGGTAACAGCTGTCATTGTCTGCCTCCCTACAGGTATCTCACCCGTGTCTCCTTCAAGTGTCTCTTCATCATTCTCATCCAAGTCCCACAAGTACCTGGTGCAAGTCCAAAGCTGAGAAGCAGGTGCACCTTCCTTCACATTTCTGCTTTACATGGTTCCTCCAAGTCCTTCCAAATTTTCTCTAAAGTCCCCTCACCTGCACAGCTCCACTCTTTATTACAATAGATGGGACAGGCAACTTGCCTTTTTATAGGAATTACAGTTAAAGTACCTCAGAGATATTCTTTATTTTAAACTAACAACCTTTCAAACCAGCTGGTTCTGCTTAACCTTCAGCATTGTTGGAGTGCCATTTGGTCACCAAGGAAGGCTGACAGGACTAGGCCATTACTCTGAGCCCCTTGCATTGATCACCTGCTGGAGCATTTTATTTGGATTACTTCTTTTTTTATGTCCAAAAGGGCAGGTTTATTATAAAAAGGGAGAAAAGTAAGGGACACTTGCATAAACACAAGTGGGCAGAAAGAGCTGCCCCTGAAAGGAACACATTTGTTAAAAGTGAAGCCTGCACAGTCACAAGTGGTCAATCTTGGGAGGAGAGCTGCCTCTGCTGTTTTGCAAAAGGAGAAAGTTGGCAAGAAAAACACCTGTAAAGTCACTGGCAGGCAGGAGAACTGCTGTCTGGATTATTTCTACATAGAACTTTTGGCTCTAATTTCATCCAACCCTGAAAGTCCCTTTAGTATTAGGCACTGCTCCAAATATTTATATAGCATCCACTGCCTCCAAGATTGTTCCTTGAGGGCATTATGACAGAGGGAACTTGAAGCTGTTGCATACTCTTATTTCTGCTGGAATTCACCCCAACCAGCAACCTTTTTTTTTTGCTTTTTCCCTTAAACTCAAACTAGAGACAATACAAACACTCTCTATTTTCTCCTTCGAGTATATTGGATACAGCATAACTTATTGCTGATGAACATGGGCTCCCGAAGCAGACAGACTGGTGTTCCAGTCCTGCTGCATAATACAGACTTTGTGAACTTGGGTGCACTAGGAAAGCTCTTTAAGCCTCAGTTTCCTCATCTGAACAGAATGACTAAAAGTACTTGCATCACAGGATATGATGGATAATTGAGATCAGATGCAGTAAGCATAAAGCTCCATGTTTGGCATAGATAATAAGCATTTTACAAGCAAAGGTAACCTTTATCCAAGGCATTTGACTCCTCACTCAATCTCAGTAATACCACACTCGTTGCTGAACAGGATGGAGAGAATGACTTCCATCCAATTTTATATTTGATATATTTATCTCCTAAAGATTTGATTTTCAGACCTTTGAAAGGATATAAGAAATTCTCTTTTATGGCAGTCTCGTGATTCAATTTTTTGTTCCATATGTCTTTGATGCCAGCACATTCTCATATGAAATTAGAGCAAAGAGGGAAGCTGTGTAATCAATACCATTTCCCTTAAAAATGCTTATGCATATGGGAAAACTTGTCTCTATAGCATGTGGTAACTAAAACGAAAGCTTTTGAGTTACAGCTTTCCATTAAAAACAAAGCTTAGGAAAATTAAAATAATTTTTTTAAAAATGCACACAATTTTCTTTAAGAGGATACCCAGTTAATTTTTCATTCTCTGAGGAGGTAGTGTTTCTGGGAACTACTTGGTAGTCTCAGGGGGAAGATACCTAGAATATCATCCAGCTGCCACTGCACAGAGTGTAAAAGAGAATGACTGATGTGTCTCAAGGGCTACACAGTGATCTCTGCACTGTCAGAAATAGGACACACGAGGGACTGGAGCATGGTGAATATCTTTAGATGAGAGCCATGATATTTATTCCTGTGCTATCAAAAGAAAGCAGAAGGGATGTCTTCTACCTGGAACTCTAGGGGATACCCCTACCAGATGTTGCAACCTGGTTTATCCCATGATGTGCCACCCCAGCATTCTACACTAGTGAATCTACGTATCATTTATTTATTCAGCAAATATTTACTGAGTGCAAGCACTGTGCCAGTTGCCAAGGATACACTGAGAAACAAGCCAAACAGAATCCCTGCCTTTAAGGATGGTATAAATCAGAAGATAGATGAAATGAGAAAATTTGTTATAAAACTCATAACAGAACTTAGGCAGGAGAGCTGGAATCAAGTACATTAATTCCCCACTGTCCTCATTATCATCTTCTGTCTGTCTCCTTACTCACTTCTCCCCCAAGGAAGGAATGCCTGACTGAAAGGCTGCAGGAGGTGTGCGTGGACTTAAACATGCTTAACCCCTCTGATTTCTTTCTTGAATAAAGAGCTTCAATAGATTATACACAGGATCTTTTTTCCCCAAAGTTAGTTCAGCAGAGGGACTCTGGCCCTGCAAGGGGAAAGACAGAATTGGTGAAGGATTGTTCAATTTAGGCTTCAGCATCAGAACTAAACATATTCTTTAATCAGTTCTATGGACCTAAAACTGCACTGGTATTTGATTGCCCATCTGTGCCAGGTTTAATTTTTTAATAGATTCTAACTCAGAATATAAAATAAAGTTTATCAGTGCCCCTTGTATCCCATCAACTTGGTGCCCTGACCAGATATCTGAGAAGTACATGAACGAGGTTGGCATTTAAGAACAAATTAACCACTAAAAAATAAGAGATTGAGGGTTTTGGCTTAAACTGAGGAGGCATTAAATTTGGCAGTGCTTTAGTGAATTTAACCATGTAGAAGCTTTGCTATTGATGACTGAATGATGACATTTGGGGAACTATAATAACTAGGGATAGTATAGGCCTTTATGACTAACCATGATCTGATTCAAGGAAACAAATATAAGATCAGATTATAGAGGACAGAGAGCATATTCATCATATCTAAACCACCTTAAAATAGTTTTAATACACTGGCTTTTTCAGGTCTTGTGGAGAGAATTTTCTTTTCTGCTGCATTTATGGAATTTCTTAGTGAAGACTACATGTTTCCTTTAAACTCTAAATACAGTTAAATTCAACAAGGGCTACCAAACACTGGTGTTGTTTTTCTTGTGCCAGGAACAGGGGGAAAATGCAAGCCCATGTATTCCAGTTCTTTTCTTCTCTATGTACATCATAGGTTAGGGCTAAGTGAAGAACATATTATGACTCAACTTTAGAATTCCTGTAGGTTTTCTACAGACTCTTGGGTTATTTCCCTTTCTATCCAGTATCTCAGGTTAGTGCTTTGATTTGTTGGATAAATTAACCTTAATTATCACTTTAGATTACAGACATTATAACTTGGTACTGATTTCAGAAATATATTAGCTTGGTAAATTAATAATTGGTACCTTGAAATAAATGATAAATGTCATATTCTTGCATTGCTATAGAGAAACAACTACATGATTCCCTTTTTTTTTGCAAACCTGTGAGCTAAGAAGGAATGTACCTATCTTATTCACTCCTTATAAATTGAACTTGCTGAATAAATTGAGGGGGGACAGATTATTATAAAATATTCACATTGTTTTTTAAAGATCTAATTAGCTTTCCTAAAAGACTCTTGAGTAAGAACCTCATCCCATTTAGACACAACAAACATTTCTATAAAATGGAAGTTATTTATAGACAGAAAGAGGAAGGGACAAAGCTACCAGCAAAGAAATGGTTATTTCAGGTAAAACTATCTTCCCTCATTGGTAGGTTGTGGTGCGTGCAGGTCTTATCAGGCAGATTACCTCACTAGTGCTGTTTTAGAAACTCCAGATTAATTGGTTTCAGATTATACTTTTAGGAGAGGTTGAAATTTCAATGAGATTAGGTATTAAGTGACTATTTGGGTCTTGTTTTCCTATTTTTAACAATACCCTCCTCTTGTTCAGACTCTTAGCCTGAGAGTTTTGTTCAAAATTTAAGTCTTTAACTATACTCTAAACTATGCTTTTCACAATTTTCGCTATCTCTTTAGGGTGGCATTTAGAGGTTATTTAGATAACAACTTCAAGTTCATATTCTCTAAGTGACTCCATAGACTCACTGAGGTTTCAGTTTCAAGGAGATCTTTCGCTTGGTGTTCAGAAGCTGCAAACATGCAATTGATAGCTTTTGATATAATCTAATGTACCAGGGGGATTATTAAACCTTCAAACTGAATAATTCCTAATGTTTGTTGCATGCTTCAAGCCAGGGTCCCAGGACCCCCAAAATATGTTTCTTAGTGTTCATAACTGTGGAAAAGATTAAAGTTCAAAACAATCAAAATGTATTAATGAACACGATAGCTGTGTACTTCACTATCAAATAAGGTTGGGGAAGTGCAAAGCACAGAGAGTTGAGATCTAGAAGACTGTGTCGTTCCTTCTCTAAAGGGACGCTAGAGAGGCCAAGTTCTGAGGAGCTGTACAACACTGGGTACTCACAGGCTCATACAGCTCATGTTTCAGAAACATTGACAGCATTTAGAATTCAGGAAATTACATGGGGATTCTCCAGCATAAACCCATGTGAAGAGGACGTTTCAAATGTAGAACCATTAACAAAAAAGCAGTAGCAATGACCACTAAGGCCCAAAATTCAATGCCTGCTTATGAGAAACAGGCAGAGCCTCTGTCACTAGACAATGCACACCACATCACCCTGAATTCTAGGAATCTGGAAGGCCAAACAGAAATGGAAGGGCTTACACAAGCCAGATGGGGAAGGAAGTGTGCCTGCTTACCAAAGCCACCACTCGTGCTCAGTTCTAATGCCTCTGACAGAGCACTGGGATGTTTCAAATACTGTTCTCTGAATGTTAAGATGTATGTAGGTGAAACCTTTCTCCTTACTCATCCCCTACAGATGGCAAACATGGTGCTACAATTAAACTTAGGGGAGATTTTTTTTTCACAGAAGTTTAATTTCACAGTCTGTAGCCTTCAGTTAATTGATGTGAATTAACAGGCAAAACTAAATCCAAGATTTCTGTTTCCTCTTCCCCTTAGCAATGAAATTACTGCTGTCATTTCTGGCAACAATTACATAGGTCTGCATTCTATGGTGTCCTGGGAACAGTAGTTTTATAGAGGGGAGAGAGTGATTTGAATGTTAAGATTTTTTTTAGGTTGGGATTAGTGTGATAATATTCTTTTCTGTCCATATATTAAGAAAATATATATGGAACATGTGAGTTTTTCAGTTGGGTTAGTTCTACCTTCAACAAGCATCAGAAACTATACTCTTTAGCAGAAGGCAGTCTATCCAGTATCTTCTCCATCTCAACTGTACCCAACCATTGGATTAGGAATCACGCTGTCAGACTGAGCAGAATAAGACTGAGGTTAAAGAAATTTGTACTTTTTCGGTCTTATTTTGTAAAGAAAAAGAGGTCTAACATTCAGATTTTCTTTTGTCTTCATGTTCTTTCTAACACGAGAAGATTCTGTTCAAATTTGGGACTTGTTAGGGTTGTTCTTTAGACAACATGTCTAGTTTAAAATCAAGATGGAAAATGAAATAAAGAAGGGGTTTTATACCTACGGTCAGAATGACTGTGAATTAGTTCAATTTGACCCATTTCAGGGTCTTCTGGAGGCAATAGCTAAACTACTAGCCCGATAAGACCCTAAAGACTCAGTGGTTGATACAGGTGAGGTTATGTTGATATGGAGATATAATGAAGGTAATATTTTCACAAAATTTCTCCCTTCACATTACATGAATTTGACCAATTTGATATATAAAGGTAACTTAATGGGAAGTATTATCACATAGGGGAAATGGTATTATTATTATTGGTTTTGAAAAAGGCTTACTTGTAAATCTGGTTGTTATTGTTCTGAAATGCTATCCTTGTCTGTACTATTGTTAGATCTTTAAATTTGGCTCTTTCAAAGTTTCAGAATTTAGTGAAATTGCTTCAGGTAAAAATAGAAGGAAAGAGACCTTGTACCGCTCCAAGGTCCAAGCAGACTCTGTTGATGGACCTGGATAGAGGGGCACATGCAGGAGAATGAATCTGTGCGCACTGGAGCCTGGTGGAGCCAGTGGTCCTCTGGAAGACTGGGGAGTCCTTCGTGTTTCTGCTGAACGAAGAGGTAAGGAGCAGTCTTGAGCCCAGGTCTTGTGACCACAGTGGGTGCTCTGAGTACTCACTGGGGTTTAAGATCTGATCCAGAGATTAAACTGGCTGAGGGTTTCGGTGGGGTAAGGCTCCCACATTGCTGGCTACAACCATGAGATGACTGCAGGAAGGGTTGTGGGCCAACTACTCTGACTCTGGCCTCAGTCAGGTCTTGCAAGCATGGTCATTTGAGTAGGCTTAGAACACGCGATTTCTAAGATCAGGCCTTTGTGCCAACCTCGTTCAGATTCTCTTCTTCCTGTGATATGCAGATAACTCCAGTTCTGATGCGTATTTTTCAAATTCTAGAGAGATCTCAGTATCATTTTGAAACTGAGGTTGTAGGCATCCCAGCATCTAGATCTCTGACTTTCATCACCATTAGAAAAACTGATAAAAATTCTAAGTGAGGAAATTTTGGGGACAGCCCAATGCAGATGAGGGGCCACACTCCACCTTCTGACTTCCAGATACCACCCAAGTCAGACAGGATGACACCCATGCAGTGCCCCTGACATCCTGACAAAGCAGCTGCTAGGAAGTGAGAGGAGCAATGAACAGGGACTGTCTTTCGGTGGGACTGCTGAGCAAGGACGCAGTCCCACTAGGTGGTAGGCTTCCACCCACTCAGCAGCAAAAGGTCTCTGGCCCACCCTACTAGATCCTGTAGCTGCAAGTCCATCTTGCACCATCAGTCAGTAACTGAACCTTTGCCCTTTCCCTCTCCCCTGTCATTTAGAATAAAGATTTTCTTTTTCTTTCTTTTTTAATTTTGCTGCACCAAAGACGCCTTTTTCACAATGGGTGACCAGACTCAGTATGTGAGCAAGGTTCTGATGTGGTGTTGCTTTTTAGACTCTGTGCCCAGTAACAAGTTCAGTATGGGTGGGGCAAAAAGGTAGCAGGTGAGTAGGCCTGTATACAGGAGAAACACTGTATTGAATTTGTCTATGGATTTGAGAGTTTTGTCTTAATGTAGGCTTGCCAGATTAAGGAAAGAAAAATAGAGGTCTCCTATTTCGATTTGAATTCCAGATTTAAAAATGAATACTGTCTTTATTAATAGGTTGAAATTCTTAAAATTGTATTTTCTTTATGAAAGTAACATTGTTTTGCAGCACTGTATGTGATTTATGGATATAGGTTCACATCTCTTCAGATTTATATTTATGTTACTAGAAAACACCCACCCACCAAAAACCACCAATAATCCTTCACCACCATCTATTGGGCCCCTTCCTCCTTTTATTCTCCTTTCCACTTTCCTTCTATGGTAGCCTCAGTTCTGCTTTCAGACTTTTAAGGTTTGTTTTGCTTTCTGTTCCTTTATATTCATATTCGTCCTTCTCCTGATCAAGCTCACATTATCCCCTCCAGGTCCATCCCATGATGTTGCAAATGGCAACATCATTTCCCTCTCTTTTTTTATATATAGCTGAGTTTTATTCCACTATGTGTGTGTGTGTGTGTGTATACACACCACATCTTACTAATCTACCCATTTATCATTGGGCATTTAGGCTGCTTTCATAACTGACTATTCTAAATAGTGATGCAATGAATATAGAGGTGCATACATCCTTTCAAATTAGTACAAACTGACTAATTCTTCAGTACAATTATGACTTCCACAACATTTACAATATATAGGACATACTTATCTTAAACAGTATGCACTATTTACCTGAAATTCAAATTTAACAAATTGTACTGCATTTAACCCTGAAATTCTGTCTTAAGGGAAATGAAGTTGTGAAAACATTGAAGGGATATGATCAAAAATGAGAGAGAAAACTAGCCATGAAGCAAAAGACAAACATCTCTTTCCAAACGTTCTTTAAGGGCCCTTTCAATGTGGCCTCACTATAAAATCAGTAATAATGAGAGCCTGTTACATCCTGCAACTCATGATAATGTTGCAAATATACCCTGATGAAGATAAATTACAGTCTCAGTAATATGGCAAACAAGGCTGACTTATAACAAGAATGAGAATTTGGATATTATCTCCTACTATTCATATTCTTTAGAGAAAAAGCTATACACAAAAGTGACTGACAAACGCAGCAATTTCACTTGCAAAACTGAACACGCTCATTTTGCCTCCATTGAAATCCAGATTCTACACCCTCTAATCCTCTACAAAGCCTGTGTTTATTGTTCCTGACTTTTTTAGATTGCAATGACTTTTGCTGAGTTTATGGCCACCGCAGTTTGATTCACAGTGAGGTGTTTTAAATAGACTGACACTGTGAATACTAAAAGATGATCCATCAGAGGAATAATATTGTAGTACACCGCATGACCTGCAGAAAAATGGGCACAATACCAGGCAGCAAAAACTGTTCTCATGATTTAATATTTATTTTCTAAATACAAATTCTCAATTTTAGTTATGACTTCATGTGTTTCTTAAATACCTCGCTGACCCTTCCTTACAGTCTTTTCCCTAGGAGTTCTCTTACATAGTGATTGTTAGAGTTCTAATTGAAACTCTCTGGAACAGAGAAATGGTCAAATTGGAACGAGTTGTTCTCACCTACCGATCGGTCAATTTATGGGCTTACAACTGTGTGAGTACATGCATCACCAGGAAAACAGTTTCTCTTTAAACGGCCAAAAACCATGAGCAGTAGGAATAGTGTAAAAGTTGGAGAGAAGAGAAAATGCCAAAGGTAAAGTATGAGAAAGCATTTGACATTTTTTCATAAGACCAGGAATGTATTTTTAAATGCCCTCTTAAGAGTAATAATAAAACACACACACACTATTGCCAATGTTTAGTGTGTCCATCTAATCCAAGTCTCAATATTACAGAAATGAAACTGAAATATAGGGAATCCAAGACTGATTGGTATTACTACCTATTGGGCCAAGTTAAGACCATACTAAGAGAAACAGAGTTCAGTAAATAAATATCCAATTAGCTAACATTTGGTGAAAGCTTACCATGTGCCAGAAACTTTTATCAATACTTTAGTCAAAACTGTTAATATTCACTACAGTCCTACAAAGTAGGTTCTATTATCCTTACATTATACAAGTGAGAAAATTGAAATACAGGGCCTACGTATTATTATCAAAAAAATCATACACCTCAAGAAAAACAACTGAAAGTCATTATCCAGGCAACTTGACTCTAAAGCTATATTTTTTAACTACTGTACTACTCTGATTCTGGGGGAGGAGCACCTTCCTTTCAATAAGGAAGACAATTACTTGGTCTAAAAACATGAACGTAGATACACGTAGGATGTTTTGCCTTGGTAAGAAACTTAAGTCCTACTGTTTTCCATATTCCTTTACTGTTCTAAGTTTACCAGGATTCATGATGCATAAAGAAAAATATGAATGGTTGTGAACAAAACTTGCTCAGAGCAGTAATTAGGCCTGGGCTTTGATTTAACCTAAATCACTTATTCCTTTATTAAAAAGCATACATGGAATGCTTACTGGGTGAGGTACACTAAATTTACTTACAGACATGTCTAGAAATACAAAGAAACAATCAAAATTATAATTATATTGGCAGGAGAAACTACCCAGTTGTATGCTAGGTCTTTAATGCTTCATAGAATATATAACAAGTATTCTGAAGACTCCCAGACTTGTTCTTTCCCTTCCTGGTTACTTTGGACTTTGCTACATCGTGAGAAACACCCCCAGAGATTTCTAGGAAAACCCAGTGGGTGCTTCTTTTGGTACGTGCACTGATCCAGTAGCTGTGGGGAGTTTGCGTGAACACACATTAGGAGAGTCATTAGAAGGAGAGGAAGAACATTGTCCTGTATTTGTAAAAACGCTCATGGAAAATTGTCTGCAGCTATTCTGATGGTGTCTCCAAGTCACACCTCCTCCTCTTCCACAGTAGAATGGAGAAGTTGCTCTCTCGCTATTATCTAGTTAATAAGATATTCAGTAACAATGCTCTTTTGATGTCCAGGGTTGCACAGACTCAGAAAAAGTGTCTCCAGTGTCACTCTCACTCCTCTCTCTAAAATGTCAATGACCTAGGTAAGGGGTTAGGCAGAAACATATGCTCCATTTTTTTCTATTTTTCTTTCTGTTTCTCAAGAGGTTGAAATAAACAGATAAAGCACACACAAAAAAATTTCCCTGTTCTTTAGCCAAAACACATAAATACAAAACAAACACTGATGCAAATTGTGGCCATGAATGCTTCTAAAATGTGACAACCTAACTTTGTTTTTTACTAAAATAGGACACCCTGCTATACCAAGATGATGATAAATGTCAGAATAGAGACGAGAACAAAGTAGTTGAGGACTCAGAGGATCACACAATCTGGGAGTTAGAGACAGCTTTGTTGAAGCAGAGCTTCTTGGGCTCAATCCTGAAAAATGAGCAGTAGTTCATTGCTCAATGAAGAGACATTATGGCTTATTGGTGAGAGGAAATGGGAAACAAAGCTTTGGATCTATGAAAAAGTTTGGAATTATTGGATGAAGGATTAGGGCAATGTGTTTGGGATACGTTTGGTATATATGTGGGGATGCAGATTGGGGAAGTGTTTACTGAAATGAAAAAAAAAAAAAAACGGGATCAAATTCGGAGTGGCCCTATTAGAGGAATTTTTAAAAATTTACACATGTGACTCTCAGTATAGAAGAAAAAAATCTTTTCCTCTCATCTTTGACTCATTGGTTGTCATTCTGTAAATCAAACTAACAAAGACAGATTTCAAAGAGAACAACAAGCAGAAATTTATCTTAAGCACAGGCACACAGAGAGGAGTTAACTCACAGGGGTGGTTAAAATGTGAGCTTATACAGCACCTTAACAAAAGAATAATAGTGAAGAATAATTTAGGGAAGTGATAAGAAAGAATAAAGGGACTTTGAGCTTCTCAGGGCAGCAAATTGGGGTAAGCAAATATATAGGGAAACTAATGACAGATAAGAGCTGTTTAGTAAGGTTTGTTATGTAGATTTCTTTTGGTGCCCTCTTTGGGCTGATAAGGGTTAGAGCTGTCTCCAGTGATTAACTTTTGTCCTTTCTGCTGGGGGAGGACAGCAGATAGGCAAAGAGGAGGGATTAGAATTTGTCTTTTTCTTCTAGATTGTAGCTTAAAATAATCTTTTGCCAAAGTAGCACATTTTGTGGTGACATACTCTTATCAGTAAAGGTAGATTTCATTTTAATTGTAATATATTCTTTAATCATATATATATGAAAAGAGTAAAAGGAAATGCACTGGAGATACCCAATAAATAATAAATATCCACATATTTAAGTGATGAGGAGTTCAGATGTAAACTGAATAATACAATACAGTCTGGATGTTGGCTCTTTTTTTTTTTTAAATGGGAAGGAACTTATTTCTATGTTTCTTTTTGTTTTTCTAAATTTTATTTGTATGTGCGTGTGTTTAGCAGACTCTTTTTAAGGTAAATGGTAAAGGAAAAATAAAGAGCAAGCTCTAAGCGAGGAAATGACATTCGAATAAACTCTAGCCCTGAAGGTTTTAGACTCTACCCCTGTCTGGAAGCTGAAGAGATCTCAGTACCTGAGATCTAGCATGTGCGGTACCCGATTTCCTGAACTGGATCACTGGGAATTAGGAGCAGAGTTAAGCAGCTATAATTGGCTTAAACCTAAACACACGTATGTTCTTCTTCTCTCGCTGTTCTGGTTTTCACTTGCACTCAAGCACTGGGAAGAGACACATGGGAGGAGACATGTGGGGTGACAAATGTAGAAATACTTGAAAAAGACATGTGGGGCGGCAACTCCTAGTCCTCGGCAGACACAATGGCAGCCTCAATTTGGATTACATGATATGTTTTGAAATTTGAGTCTCTCCTTCTATTCCAGCTCTCTGGGACCTGCCTAGTCACTTTCTTGTGGTTCATTCCCAGAAGGTATCGGAGATGTGCAGCAAGCTTTTAAGCATCAGCCACCCTGCTTTAGATCAAACCTGTTTGGGTATTAGCTCAAGAGGGGATGGATAATTTTTTGAGTTTTATTGGGAAATCATTACTTAAAATGTTTTTTCTCACTTTCTCTCCACATGAATCCTATTTAAGGTCTTTTTCACTAAGAGTCTTCTTCCTTTGCTTTGGTATGTACCTATGAGAGCATGAATCTCTAAACTGTGTAGGGTACCTGGGTAGCCTTTGGTCATGTGATAATGTAAGAGTAGGTTAGCAGGAGAACGGCCATCTTAAACTCTGAGAAGCCATTTCACTGAGTATGTGACTTGGGGAAGGGGAAACTAGGTAATCTTGAGGCACCAGAATGTTGGGGAGTGGGACTCGGGGAAGAAGGAACTAAGTAATCAGGAAACACCAGGAAACGGGAGGTCATATCTTAGGGACCAGATGTTTTGGCTGAAAAGCTTATCTTGTCAGATCACCAGGATGTGGCACAAAGCAGAAAAATGTATAGCTATGGAAAATTACTGTGAGTTGGATGTTTTGGAAAATGCTATATAAACCCTGAGTGCTCGGGGTATTTGTTGAATGAGATACTTGGACCCCAGCTAACTGGAAATAAAACCTCATTGTATGACTTGCATTATCATGAGTGTTCTCTGTCCATTTGAGGGGAGGTCAATACCAGACTCTAACAATAATATCATCATAATGTTCTTATAACTTGTTTTAGGTAGATTTTTGAGTATATTACTTATTTATTCTGAAATTGCTGTAGCCTATGATCTCATAATAAAATAGCAATTGACATTTAGGTTTAGTATTTGAAGATGGTTTTCACCATCTTCAAATGAAGATGAATTAGGAAAACTTATCCCTAAAGTTTCCAGTTTGCCAGCCTCTCCCACCCCTACTTTTCTAGCAGGAGTTGGTAGGAAAGAGCCTTTTGCCCATTATTTTATACATGGCAAATATGATCTAATCAAAAGTCCTAAATATGGGGGTTTCTCATCCGGCCAGTATGTTGTTAATGAAAAGTCGGGAAATTCTCTGCAAATGAATTTCCTTTCGTCTATTCAAAGGTTTAGACTAGGATGCAGAGAAGTTTTGTAATTCCACAGGTATCACATCATTGAAGCCACATCTTCTATGCCATCAACTTTGCGTGCTCAAATTTTGGCTTCTAGCTGTCTAGTTCTTTGTCTCTGGAGTGGGACAAGTCAGAAGAGACAAGGACTGTTACATACAAGGCAAGAATACGTAAGTTATGTGTGTATATGTGTATATGTATATATATATATACCCACATACATATATGTCATAAGTTATATATATGTTATATATACAACACAAGGATATATAGTTACACGTACTAAATATAAAATTAGATGTTGTATATATTAATAGAATACAAATATACATTATATAAATATTCCTACTTAATTGATTTAGTGAATGAATAGTATTATATTAACAATATTTTAGATTTGATAGTAGTTTCTATAGCTCAGACTGATCTCAAATACATTTACTCTTCTGATTTTCACAATAATTTCATGGTGTTGGCAATGAAAAAGCATTTTGACAAAAGGACTGTATCCCCAAAGTAGATTTCTCAGCCTATTAAGTTCTCTGGAACTTTGCATCTTGTCATCCAGAGAAATTCACCAGTCCTGTAACAGTAGTATAGTAGTAGGGTTATAACTCTGATGTCCTGAGGGCATTAGTATAAAAACCATTGGTTCCCTATTTTAGCAGTAGACCTTACCAGATATACCTTTGGTTAAGTTACTTAACCTTTTTGGTACAAGGCTCCTACTTTAATATATATAGTCCCTATTTCTCAGAGTTGTCTTCATTGAATGAGAAAATTATATAAACAGTACCATGCTTAGTATAATAAAATATCACTGGTTACTATCACTGTCATCATTAGATTAGTTAATGGGCATACAGTGTACAAATGAAGGAAAATGGAGATTCAAATATTTGTTCTGACACCCTATCATGGGAATTCATTAGGTATGAGCAGCAGCTATTAATACCAGAATGCTGGCTGAGGTTGGTTGCCTACAGCTTTGCAAAGTTAGAAAAAAAAAAAAAGCCCTCTGAAATTCCATTGTGGAGGACATAATCAGAATTATTACATGTGTTGCTGACCCACTATGAGCACTTAAATTTATTGTTATGATCATGCTCACTTTTGTATAACTTTGTGCCTTTTATTTGGTCACCTAATGACTATAGAAAAATTTTGAGGAACAGGACTAATATTAGTTTCCAACAAAATGATTTATTGATATTTAGTGTAATAGTAACATTGCCTCAGAAAATCACTAAGGCATATTTTGAACATAATGTCTACCTTGTGTTCCTCAAAGAGAATTTTGCGAGTCTTTTAATGAGACAGTTTCACTGAAACAGAAACTAGATTCTTCCCTCCACAAATAAATTTTCTAGAGAAAATATATAGAAATTCACATATGTGACATATAATGTACTGAAATTACTTTGATCTTCTGTCATCAAAAGTAAATCAATAGTAAACACTTTCCAGTGTAATCTTTAGCTTTATTCTTGCTCCTAGTTGAAAGTGGCTACTCTTTTGGGAAGTATGTATCTTAAAGATTTCCCTACACTTGATACCTTAGGTAATATCAATAGCTTAATCTCTGAAAAATTATTCATCTTTGCTGTTTACCACCACAATTCAGGTAAATGAAATTAATCTTGTCACTTGCACAATCACAAATACAAAAATTATACACCGAATTTTAGAAAAAGTTATTTAATTAAGGAGCAAACAGAATTCTGTCCTATTTCAGCTTTCTGGTATAAAAAGTACATCATTGAAAATAAGGAGAGTATTCAGTTACTATGAAATATTCAATGAGTAAAAAAAATCAGAATTGGGCATGAACTTTAGATGCTATTTATGCATCTGTTCCTTCTACTTTATCTTTCAGAAAGACTAACCAACACCTAAATTTGATCACTTGTTAAACTTCATCCTTGGTATTCTTTATTTTGAAGTAACTTTGATTTTTGGAGAAAGATGATTAATTCCTAATATGGAAAAAAAAGTAAGGAAGCCTGGGACATACTTTTGTCTTGGTTATCAAACATTTTCTTTTTGTAACCATACTTAAAAATGTATAGATTTCACAAGACAATTGAGATCATTGGGTTGTCTTGCAGAGTAAAAATATCTGACCATGTGACAAAAACCAGTGGAAGTTGAGTAGCAACTGCCATTTTTAGGTGGGACTTACAAATTCTAGCTGGCAACAATCCTTACCAGTATTAATTGTATCTTTACTTCAAACAACCTTTCTTATTCACAGAGATTATTGGTATCATTCCTAAAGACGTGTATTTATCTATCAATTATTGATCTAGTAATCCAGAACTAGACTGGCCTAGATCTACATCTAGATTGATATTCATTATTACACAGAAGAAACAAACTTAAAGAGCAGGTAGGCAGCTTCAATGTCTTCTTCCTATTATCTTAAATTTTTTTCCAGTGTAAATGTGGCCTTAGGCAATTAGGCAGTTTTCTAATATTCTTCTAATAATATAATATTCCTAATTCTTACTGATTTGTAGTTTATGAGTCAATAAAATGATGCTTTTAAAGCATAATGCCTAGAATATAATAGATGTGCAATAAAAGTTAGCTGCAAGTCCTCTATAATATACCAAAAAAATGTGGTTTGGAAAATTGGCTGTGTATTCCTATGACTCTGTTTCAAACAAAAAAAAATGCCCTTTATCAGCATCTTTGATTTTCAGTTACATATCCTCCCTTGAATGGTCTGGGATAATTGCCAATGGACATGCTGCTTCTATCATTGTGGGCAAATCTTCTGGTCTTGAGCTTTGTGCAAGATAATGAATTAGAAAAGCTGAAGCAAACATCTGGGTGGGTATCCCTTGTCAGAACTTTGATTTAGATTCCTTGCAGAACAGCAGAATTATTCATTATATTTTCATTGCTTTCAAAATGCAAAGAATAACAGCATTTCAAAAACATTACAGTAATGTACTACCCTAGAGGAAGTTGTTTTAACAAATTTAAAGTCAGCATCTAGGAATCAGGGCATAGATGCTTTCCTCATCATTTCCCCTGCCCATTATTTGGCACCTTTACAGTTTTAATGTCTTCCTACAGATTTTCCAATGTTACTATATTGCAAATGTGATTCTTGGACCCTCCAAAGTTCTTCTAGTTCATATAGAACATAGTAGATGATTAAAGAGACTTCCGTACTTTTTTTCTGTAGGAGCAACAACAGAAGCTTGTGGGTGGAGGTGGAAGATCTTTGATTACAATTGTGGATAGAGAAATGGTTTCTTCTGACATTTTCCTTTCAGAAAGACTAAGCAAAATTGCAGTACAGTTTATCAGTACTCTTCTTAACTCACTGTAGGTTGCCATAGAAACAGGAATCTAGCATCAACATGAAAGGCATTTAGGGAATCTGTTAGGCTTTAACATTAGCATGATCTAAGCATCTTTGCTCATCACTAACAAGTCTAGCATCTCTTTTAGATTATCATTAATACTCATTAAATTCCTCAGCATGTGGTTTTAGGGATCTTCATATTGCATTTGAGGTCATTTTTTTTTTTGTGATCAACTCATCAGAGAATACACATTTTGCAGAACTATATTTAGGCACCTAGCACATGAAATAAGACTCACTCTACTTACACTGTTATTTTCACAAGATCCAGATTTAGATTTTAATAGAGACAAACATGACTGCAGTGGCAATTAAGAAAATCTTCTAATATTTAGGAAGTTTATTTATGATAAACAAAACCAAATGGGATTTCTGTTCTATAAATAAAGTTTAATAGAAGCATACTCTTTTGATCATTACTTATGCTAGCTAACTTTTAGGTTAGCTCTCATGTAAGTTTAGTTTTTCTAAATAGCATGTATTTGTTTTTGAGGATTATTAGGAATCTTAAAACACTAAAGAATCACTTTGCTGGTAAATTATTTAGATTTTTTTCCACCCATGAGCAATGAAAAAATGTGACTCAGTCACCATTTTGCTGAAGGCATTTATACCACTGGCTAACACACCATTTTGGAGGATTTGCTGTGAGAAGATGATGGGAGAACAACTATTTGAATTGTTTCAGATTCTTTCAACTTTGTTTATGTGAATTAAAAAAGTCACTGGCTCAGCACTACTATTCTCCAGTTGAACCATGGCCTCTCAAACCGATTGTGTATTTTCCCACTATTGAAAGGTTCTGAGTCACTGTCAATGCCAGTTTCTGGCATAGGACAAGCAGCAATTGTGGTGAATCTCACTTTTGGTGTCAGAAAGTACATGTTCAGTTCCTAGCTCTATGTTTATATCAGCTAGATGACTGAAGAAGGAACAATCCACTATACCTCCTTTTCATCAAATACAAGGATTAAGTGAGATAATAATACATGTGCAATATTGAGTAGAGTTCTGATGTCACAGACATATACTAGCATATAAATATATACTCAATGAATTTGATTATGACTATCATTATAATAATGTTATACTTTGGATAATATGACATCACTGTTAAACTAGCATTTCCCTTTATACTGAAATCAAGCTTCTTAGAACTGCTAAATTGGATTTTTTTTAGCACTCTTTCTCTCTGAGTTTCCTGTTTATCTTCTTGAAAAGTGAATTATAATTAGTAAAACGTTCAAACACCAGGAGGTAGGAAAAAGATGAAAACATTTAGATTATGTAGTAGCTGGGGCTTTGATTTTTAGGTTATAAGTTAAAATCAACAAACTATTCATTTGTAATTGCAAAGAATCAAAATGTGTCTATCAGCAGGACAATCACTGACTTGTCTAGTTTTGGGACCATAATGAAATATTTATCATGAACAGATCCATAATCTACAATATCTATAACTTGATGTTTAATGTCTTATATGTTGAGTTTTAAAGATGTAAATTAATTATATCCCTTCTTAATATACCTGAAATAGAATAGAAGGGAACAGATAATGTGGCAAATCAGATGGAGACAAAAAGGTCATTTTAATTAATGACAAATAATTCACTATTAATAACGTACTTATATACATGTTAATAGTGGGGTTTTTATTACTGGACCCCAGAGTTAAACATATTTACAACCTCACGCCTGGGAAGAGCAGCTCGTCCACATGAGAGACCCTATATGCTTGTGGTAAGGATGGGAATAGAATGCATGCCCATGGCAGGTAGGCAGCTTCCAAAGAGAAAAAAACTCAAAGAACACAGCAATGGCTGTGTCCTGTAGCTGCTCTGGCCAAAAGCAGAATGGATACATGTTCTTTGGAGGCAGACATATTTAAAAAGAAGAAAGGTATGTAGGAAAAGTCATATTAAACATTCCCAGTTTCTTATCAAAAAGAGGGCTGTAGTAGTAGAGAGGTCAGAAATGTTACTCATATGAACTTCCACATCATTCGAGAAGTGTGGTAATTATTGAGGGCTGCCATCACAAAAATATCAGAAAATGGTGGCTTAAGCAACAGAAATTTATTTTTTCTCAGTTTTGGAGAGAACTTGGGATCAAGATTTTTAGTAGCTTTGGTTTCTTCAGAGAGTCCTCTTTCTCTATGGCTTGCACAAAAGTCTTCTTGCTGTTTCCACACACGGTCCTTCCTCTGTGCTTATATCTCTTTAGTTTGTTTCTTTGTCAATCCAGACATCCTCTTCTTGAAAGGACACCAGTCAGACTGGGTTAAGGCCCACCTTATTGTCCTCAGTTTAACTTAATCACCTCTTTGCAATCTCTGTCTCCAAATACAGTTATAGACTGTAATACTGGGGTTTGAAATTTCAACATGGATGAACTTGGGGAAGACTCAATTCAGTTTATAACAATAAATGTTTCATCTAATAGCATAGAACGAACTATAGATTTTGCAGTGTCATTAGCCTACGTTGTCCTTCTTCCTTTTTGTCACTGAAAAAAATTACTAGCTTTTTCAGGAGCAAAGCTGTCTTTACAACAGGGAGCAAACTTACAGCCCATAGCTGACAGCATCAATGATGTACAAATTTATCTAAAAAGACCACTCTGCCTAATTTCTTGATGGGCATATTAAATACCAGAAAGTTCAAAATGTTCCAAAGTGACTACTAATTCTAAAAATGCCAATTAAACTGAAAGGATAGGAAATTTATATTTTGAAAAAGGAAGGATTATATTTTAACAAAGATTTATTTTATATATATCTATCCGACATGGGTTTCTAAAATCACATTAAAACAATTTTCTCCTGGAGAACAGTTTGCTTTAATAAAACTCAACACAGTTACAGTAAGAATAAAGACAAAGCCTGCCAGCTTTGGAACAAATAACTATAAATGAAATGAAATTAAATGAAGCTATAAAGAAAGCTCAGTTATTCTTTCACAGCATCTTTTTATGTAAACAGAAAGAACTTAATAAGTGCTTAGGTTATCTGGTCCCCTGCATCTTGAAAGTCACCTTTCTATTCAAATTTAAATTTTTCAGATTTTAACAACTTAACTATGGACTAAAGAGAAGGAAACAGAAACTTCAAGAATTTTCAGATCTATCCCTAGTCATGTATATTCTGCTCATCCTTTGAATATGCTAAAAAATTATGGGAAAGGTTTAGAAAGGTTTAGTGTAAAGCCTTACACTAAACTGCTAAATTCTACTTCAATTTCTAGGTAGGTAATGGGTGGGGGGGAGGGAATGAAACTAAGTAAAAAACTCTCATCCCATATGGTGTTAAATAGGCTAAAATACTATCAAGAACTAAGATTAATTAAATCTTAACTAAACCTGACACTGGTAAAACATTTTAAAATTCATAATTTCAAACTTCTCCTGAACATAATGACCAGGGCACTCCACTAAAAGTTGCAAGCAATACTAGCACCTGGAATAAAACCTATTGTCTGGCCCTGGAGTGCTCACAGTCTTACTGTTACAAAGTGTGATCTACATACAAAGGGGAGGTTCCATTTTCCTTGACCCACCTAATGAAGGTGGGTCTGAGCAGCAAAGAAAAGTTGAAAAAGATTTGGAGGAGGAGGCATATGGAATAGACATGTGGAGGAGAGTGACCTTGCTTCTCAGCTTTGGACTCACACTAGGACATGGAGGGAAGCACATGGAATAGATACAACTGGAGGAGAAGAGGGAGGCTAACAATGTCAACTTTTAACCCGATTCGTACTTTGATATTGTTCTGTTCATCCTAAATTTGCCTGGCCCCTTTGCATCTTCCCCCGTGAGATGGTGACTTAGACATTTGGCAAGTTGTTAGGCTTTAGTGGCCCTGATTTGGGTGAACCCTGTTTTGCTGGGCATTTACCCATGAGGGTTGGGTGATTTTGGATGTCCTATTGGAAAATTTATATGCTTTCTTCTCCTCTCAATGCACACTATCCTACTGAAGTTTTTTTTCACACTTAGAGTATGCTTTGTATTTATGTGGCAGATGGTAGAACCCATTTAGAGCATGCAGGTTGGTGGGCCAAGGATACCCCTCATTCTGCCTGCTAACATTATAGGAAAATTGACATAAAAACTATTTAACAACTACAGTCCTTGCTCATGAAGTCAAGTTTAATTAATGAAGAGAAAGCAAGGAAAAAAGACTCACTACATTTAGATGGTCAAGGAAAGTCTCTCAGAGAAGACATTTAATCTGGGTCTTGAAGAATGAGAAAAGCTAAGGTAGGTGCCATGTAGTAACATGCATTTGAAGAGTTGTGAACTTATACCTCTGAAATATATACAATTTTTAGACAAATGATACCAAAATAAAAAGATAGTATACACACAGAAGTCTAACACAGAACATAACAGAAGAAGAATAGAGAAAAACATATAATGAGGCATACTGAATATAATGTTACTTAAGAACAGTTTGATATCAAAAGTTGGAAGATCTTGGCCATGTTTTTGAGAAATGTGAGAAATAAGAAATGATTTGTTCTTCTGGAAAAGAGTGCTGAAAACAACATGAAGGGTGACATGGAGATAGGAAAGCAAATAGGTAAGCAACAATATCTATGAAAAGTTTCTTATGAAAGATTGAAAATGATGTTTTCCCCCAAGTCAGTTTATTATTGTACACATACTAGAGCTTTTGACAGCTCTAATATGGTACCCTCATGCAGTCCATTATCTCCCCATGATGAGAAAAATTTTATCATAAAGAGAAAAATTTTAGTTTGTCTTATCAACACTAAATCTTTTATTAACATTATGCATATTTTAAATATACACAATTCCCAAACTACTCCAACATTTTACACATTTTTACTTTTTAATGATGATCTGTTTAGTTTTACCTGTTTTTTTCCTTCAGACCGTGAAAAAACATACTATTCTCAAATTTCTCAAAAACCCAGTTTTTTAAGAATCCTGCTAAGTCAGTTTAGTCAGAATCTCTCATAGCCAACAGATGATAAAATTCTGTATCTCCTCCATCTCCCCCAGATGATATTTCATCAACATGACTTGCCATTAGAAGGATACTGTCCAGTCATTTGGGCCAGAATCCCCCTTGATCTCTGATTTTTTAAAGATAATACTCTGCTCTTGACCATAAATTGTGTTCCTTATATTTGGACTTGAGCCCAATTTCTCTTCCTTACTGCAAATTCCCTCTGTAGTAATTCTTATACCTATTGAGATACTCCTTAAAAAAAGCCTGTCTATTTTAAAAAGTGACATAGTAATTTTTTAATACTACTTTTGGACATTTTGAGAGGAGAAAGAACAGTCTCTCCTATTTATCAACCTGCTTACCATTAAGAACAATTCATCTGCTCTAATGGGAATTTGACCTCCTTCTATTTATCTCTGTCAAATTTTCTAGCTTTAGAGAAATTAATTTTAACTTCTATCATATTATGGGAAGAAAACACAATGTCTCTCACTTTGTTACAATCACTATTTGCATAAAGCCTATCAATTATCTTGATGATCACTTCCGACTTGATAATACTGAAGAAACTAGGAGTACTGGGATTCAAATTCCTTTTCTGTAATCAAATTCACATACAAACTACACCTAAATGTGTGATTTTTCTGTGGTTACTTGTATTTATTTCTAAACTTAGACATAAGAAGTAAACTAATTTATTCCACATTTCACGCTCCAAGTTGTATATAGACCAAATGCTATACCCCCTAGGAAACCTCTATTTTGTGTTTAAAAGGAACATATATCCCCAAGTCTAGTGCCCATACTTTCTTAAATGTAGCTGTGATATTTTTCTTGATATTTTATGTTTCCCTAAACCAAACACATAAAAATCACTACCCTCTTTGGTTGAGTGACCAGTACTTATCCATCAACTCATGGCTCACTTGCTATCACAAGTTTTCCCTTTTTCATTGGCTAACTTCAGAATTCTACTAAAAAAAGTACTGTGTGGTCATTCCTATGTGCTCAAATGATATCAAGAGATAAAACCCAACTGCTATCCAGTATTATTGTCAAAAACTCTAAACACAGTCTCATCAATTTTTTTTGTGGGTGTGTGTTTTCTTCAAATGGTTTTAGTTAGGGATTGATCAGAGAAGGTTCTGTGGGGTTGCTCAGACCAGACTTCATTCACCACTGAGCTGGATCTTGAACCGGGATCCAGTCATTTGCTTCCTTGGTTTACAAACAAAATTTAATTGATGGTCTTTGAATTAAGAAAGCTAGAACTTTCACAAAATGAGCTCATAAGATATTGATAGATAAAATAATATGTTTCCCTATAAACAGAGAAGCCTGATAAAACTAACCAAAGAGTAGAAGATCTGTATTGTTTGCAGTCCCCATTATATTCCTCTGAGGATAACCATATGAGCAACTATAGGTTATTATGTATGACAGCAAGGTCATGATAAAGGATAATATAGGAAATCTATAATATAGGGGTAAGCCACCTCCATTTTTGGGGAAAAGGCTTTCAAGGAGAGATTCACTCCTTCCCTTGGATGACTTCCTTCTGTTCTATTCTCCATGAAAACTCTAATCTCTAATCTCCATGAAAACATAATCTCTATTAAATCTTTCAATGGTTTAAAAGTAATGCCTGCCTAATACAAGTGCCCATAACATTTTCAGTGTTTTAAGATAGTAACAGTTGACACTTTCTAAGTACCTACTACATTCCAGGTACTACTTTGAACAACTTGTTTATCTTAATAGTAACATTATAAATTAGATATTTATTACAAACTCTTTTTAAAAAAGCACACAAAATATGAATGAGAAAACAAACACTTAAGTATCCATCACCTGGCTTAAGAATGTATATCTCTTTTTCTTTCACTTTATCTAGAGGGATTAGTATCAAATATGTTGTTAATAATTTTCTTTCTTCTCTATTGGTTTATTGACTTGTCTTTACCTTATCCATTTATACATCCTGAAGATCAATATTTTATGCTATGTATGAGTTGCTGATCCTTCTCCTAGTTTGCTCATTTTCTTTTCTCTTTATTGTAATTAATTTTAATGTAGTCAAATTCATCAAACTATGATGTTATCATTTTTCTAATCATTTTATCATTGTTTCTAGTTGAAAAAAATACTTCCCAAACCTGAGATCATAACAATATTTTCTGTATTGTTTCCTCATTTGATGATTTTGCCTTTTAGTTCTGGAAATGATTTTCATAGATATTATAACATATCTATTTACATATTGCAGATAAAGAAAAGAAGCAATGAAATAAACTGTTTTACCTAAGGTTTACAGATGGTAATTTGTAGAACTAAGATTTGAAACATACAACATGCCTATACCACTTCTAAGACTATGATGTGAAAAATTTTACAGATTGAAAAACAGTCTCAGCAAGGTTGAATAACTTGCTTTAAGTCACGCAATCAGTAAGAGCTACAGGCATGGAACATTATTCAGCAATCAAAAAAGGTAGACTAGTGCCATTTGCAGAAACATGGATGGAGATTGAAGGGATTATGCTCAGTGAAATAAGTCAGAAGGAAAAAGAAAAATACCAGATGGTCTCACTTATAAGAGGGATAAATGGGTTCAAGCAAAAAAAAATAATAATAACATCAACAACAAAAAAACACAACAAAACAAACAGACAACTACAATCAGAGACATTCTAAGGGGAAGAGGGAAGGATTGGGATCAAGACAGAGATGGGAAGAGCACAAGGGTCTGTGGTGATGGTGTATGGGTGAAATGGTGGTGGAAATTCTATGGGGACTACACCTATAAATCAAACAGTAAGAATAAATAAAAATAGATAAAATTTTTAAAAAAAGAAGTACAGGGAGTATGCAAATTTCAACTCTCCTTATATCAGAATATGTACATTTTCTTTCATATACTCTGCCTTTTTTTTTTTTTTATTTTACTCTGCCTTAAGATAACATGCTGATCTGTGGATATTTTCCACAAACTCTGTCCTCTCCACTTTATTTTGAAAATCATTTTTTTATTCTCATTATTTAGCAGAGAGATGATTTTATTCATATTTTTTTCTTTTAACTGTTCTGATCCACAAAGTGAAAATGTATCTTAGTTTTAGATTCATCTTATCTCAACTTTTTCTGAATGTATCAGATAGCCTTATTTCTTAGTCTGAATTTATATGTAATTTTCACCTCTTATAGTCCCGTTTGCCGACCTTGTAATAGACGGCATTCAAATCCTATTTATACATGATATCTTACTTTCAACCTCACATTGCCACTTTCTCAGTGATTGAAATTAACACTTCAAGGATTTCTTCGATAGTTCTCCTTTCCTTATTCTTGAGCTCCTCTTATACTGCCCATCCATTTAATTCACACTCAGTTAATTCTATAGAAGTCAAGGTTAATAGTTGACTTTTCTCTGGCATGCCCTAGAAGGGGTAGAAAGAGAAACTTTCTGATAAAAGCTGGACACTGTTTTTGACTCTGAAGACATAAATACTGAACTTCTGTGGTTACTTTGAATTCAAGTGAAAAATGTTGGTCATTTTAAGATGTTTAGAAGGTCCTTGATTATCTAAATTATTACCTAAATTATCTCTAAGAAGATTTTACAAATACAAATTACTTACTATTTTTCTAACATCTTGTCTTCTACTTAAAATGCCATTTTCCTAAACACTTAACGAAATTCTGCTTATGCTTCCAAGTCCAAGTCATATATCACCACTATGCCCAGTCATGGATACTTTCCTGACCATTGGAAGCAGAATTCCAGTTTTTTCTGACTTAATAGAATATAAGTGTATACCTAAAGCACGTTGCATCACTCTTAATTTATCATACTCAGTTTTATAGTGCTTTGGTATTATAGATACAAAGGCATCTAGTATATTATAAGTTCCTTAGGGAATAAAACCCAGCCTAATTTTAGGCAACTGCAGAAATCTTTCTTATCTAGGATTGTAATTATCCTACAACTGGCATTATGTAGGCATGCAGGTATTTAATGAACTGACTGAAATGATACCATTATTGAAATGATATCTTTCCTGAGATTATTTAGGATCTACCCTATGCCTTGATGCAGTGCAGATAATAGCATGATTATAACATAGGCCTTGTTTCACAAAGTGGGGAGGTAGATAGATGAGAAACCGAAAGAGTGCTCATGCACTCAGTGCTCAGCAGCAGTGCCTGGCTGAAGAGTCAGCATGACTTTGACAGGTTGGGAACTTACTAGCTGTAGAGTCTTCAGTATGTCTCCTGCACTAGTGGTGCCTAAACTTCCTCATTTGCAACATGAGAAGAATAAATTTCTAAGCTTCAGAAAGCTTTTAGGTGTAGAGATAATGCATAGGGCATAATTATCAATAATGAGGAACCATTATTATCATTTCGGTGTGGTATTGCATATTCATATTAGATTATGAAAACAGGCAGAATAAATTTATAAAAATTTATCCTATAGAGTATATTCATATGTCTAAATCAATGCAGTGGTATGTTCACCCAAGCTATACTTATTCCTGGGTATAACTCTGCTTGTACAGATAGCAATAGTTAAGATCACTTCAAAATTCAGAGAGAATTTTTTTCTATAAGAGAATGAAAAGTGTAAATAACATTTTTTGAGTATTGTTATCTGTCACATACTTGTTAGATATTTCATAAATAATGTAGCATTCAATCTACACAATAGCCATGTGGGTGAGAATTATTACCTCTCTACAATAGGCTGAAAAACTGAGATAAAGAGAAATTAAATCTCTGCATCTCTATAATGTAGTCTAAATTAAACAGTCAATTATACTTCAGGAAAAAGTCTGTGTGTGTTGTGTATGTGTGTATACATAAAGAAACTATAGTCTTTTATTCTAGGGACAATGATACTAAATAATGACTTTGAACATTTACCCTCGTTAACTGCAATTAAGATGTGTTTATAGAACAATGTCATCCCTTTGACAATTCAAATGACACATAATGTACTGTCTAGCATAACAACTGAAACCTAAGGTGTCCTTTGAAAATTTCCAATCTAATGTTTCAGAATGTAGTAGGCATATGATTACCAGCAAATGGAGGAGTGATTTTTGCTTTCCCACATAAGCAGGTAGCTATTTCATCTCATAAGTAATGGAACATTATTTCTAGATCAAACAGTGTGTTTGTTGCGATCATGACTTTATTATGTAATATAGACTGGGATGATGCAGAAAGCATAATTAATCATTTTTAACAATTTTGTCTATGTCTCTAGTGGCAAAACAGAAGCTGGGCTCCTCTTCACTTTCTTTGAATTACAGGGACTATTTTGACTGTACTTTATATTTAATATATACTAATGATGCAGTTAGGCTCTTGATATTTAGCACGTTAATTGAGGAAATATTTTAATTTACTTTTGTAAAAGAATATTACTGTATAGGAAAGGTTCAAATATTAATATTCTGCTTACTTTCATGATTTTTAAAAAATAAAGATTAATAAATGTGTATACCTATATAATATACATATAAATTTATATATTGCATATGCAAGCAAATATATTTACCATATATTTTGAGTGTGTGTGCCCACCTAACATATTATTTTCAACAAAATAGGTGACAAGATATTAAATGAGCAGGATTTTGAGTATAATAACAAATGTGCCTAGGTAGGCAAATTTGAAAATCATTCAGCTAGCATTTTTGATATTCAATACAAAAATTGCATGTGATGGAAAATATATTTTCTGATGAAAAAAGGTATATGACTATTCTAAACTAGGATCTCCCATACCTGGAGTGGCCTCACTTTATGCATACTTAGTTCTTGGCAACAAGGAAAGGGAGGAGAGGTAAGAAACTGGAATTAAAGAAGCAGGACCTGGCTCTATGGCACTGAGTCTGGCTAATGTGCAAACCCTGGCATGGATAGGGAAGACCTGAGTGCTTTGTATCTAGGAACAAAAAGGATGAGAAATGCCAAACCTGGATTGTGAGGCACTATGTTGGCCTATGAGGCTATGTGAATGACAGACAGCCAATAAACTCCAGCAGGTTATTTTCCCATGATATAAGGAATCTCACAGTTTTGTATAGGAAAACAAAAGAACACCAAGAAGAGAACAACAATCAACTTTTAGAGTGTTGCCCATTTCGGGTTAAGAGGTAAATGGAATATGCAAATAAATAAACGTTTTCTTCTGGAAATTAAAGCGTCAACGTGGTATAAGGTTTGAGGAACAGAGAACATGGTGACTCAGAATTCTGCTAGTGGAATCAACTGAAAGCTTATCCATGAAACACCTGTCTCACTAAGTGATAAACCAATTCAAAGTTGAATATATAATAGATATAGTGCTTTGACTTTGTCATGATTGGCTCAGTGAAAGAGGTAGGTGAGAGTAGCTAGCAAAGAGAGAGTTGGTTAGAAATTAGATTAACTTGAAGCTTCAGTTTGTTTCTGACCTACCAGATATTAGAAACTAGAAATGAGAGGCAAGAGAAGGAATAGTCATTGCTCCTCTGTGTTCTTTGAAGCTAATATTCAAAATCACTCATTAGAAATTTACCAATTTGAAAACTAAAATCTCCCTATGCAAATGTCCAAATCAGGCGTTTCAGGGACTAATTAGTACTTGCAAAAAAAAATAACTGAATGAATGTTAGAAATAAGATGATTTAGATTTAAAAACAAATGCAAAAGCAACCTTTGTTTTCCACATAACTGAATGTCCCCAAATGCTTCACAAAGCATTTAATTACATGCTAGCAGCAGAGGAAATGCTGGCATAGCTGTGTGCCAGTTCCAGCCCACATAGAGTGGGGTATGTCAAGAGAACTCACCAAGTGTAAGGAATTTGCAGAAAACTCACTCACAGCCTTTTCTCTTGGAAAGCACATTTCCTTCTTTCTGAGGACTTATACATTTCATGGAGGAATGAAGTATCCTATCCACACAGTTTCTACCAGGTGATCATAAGGATAGGTGATACAAGGGGTGCTATTTGCAATCTGAGATTTCATAAAAATATACCTGAGGACCCATCTAACAGTGGAGGGTGGGAAAGTTTTGAGAACTTTGGCTGGAGAAGGAGAGAATAGGTAAGGCTTCAGGTATACAAAATGGGCTGGGATCATTTTAGGTTTCACTTTAAAGGTTGGCCTACATTTCAGTACACCCACTCTCTTCAGATCCATGGGTAACAAAGAGCTCCCACAAACCCTTTCTTATTTGGCCTTTAGTGCAGACATGGCATGACTGACCAGAACCTGAAATAGTTCAACTGTGAACTGGCATGTGTCAAGGTCTTAAGCCTGAAATGCAACGCTCCTAGGAAAATTGTTTGTATTTTAGTATAGTGGTATCATGAATAAATATATGGACATAATAAAAGACTAGATCAAACAAGAACTTCATGAGGAAGTACTTGGTATGCATTGAAATGAATTTATATTTTATTTTTTAGACAAAGAGCATCCACTAAAAGATTTTAAGCAATGACAAATTATTCATTTTTTTTTAACTAAACAGGAATTTAGCACTTATTGTGTGCTAGACACTGGGGATGAATAGAACACTGTGCTTGATGGCAATGCGTATGTGGTTCAGTAGAGGAAAACTCTATAATGTAAATAAATAAGCACTGTTTAGTATTGATATTGCCATTTTAGCATGGTATTTTAAGTTTAGCAATAACAAAAATATATATCAATTGCTCAATTTCACCTAAATGTTTAAGGTAAGAGTTTTAGAAAATATAAGTCAAAAGAAGTAGCTTATGAGATGACTTTTGAAAGATCAGTGATAGTGCATAACATGAAAGAACAGAGAAAAGGCATTCTAAATACTGAGAGAAACATCAGGGGCATGGAGACTTCAACCAGTTTGGTTTATTTGGAAAACTGTGAGTAGTTGAGTATATCTAGAGTGCAGGGGTGAGTGGATGAGGGGGTAGCGAATAGCGGGGCAGGTGATCTTCTGACAGTGTGCACTATTGGGTTCTCATTCTGGCAGCAATATGGAGAACAGGTTAAAATTGAACTTGGTTAGCTGACTGGTTAAGAGAATGTCATAATTTCCCATTACGATAGGTCAAGGAGAAAATAGTTGGAAAAGACACATCTAATATAGGGCAGCCATCCAAAGTATATATATATAAAAAAACTCTTAAAACTGAATAACAAGAAAATACTTTGATGTAAAAATGGGTGAAATGCCTCACCAAACAAGATATAAAGATGGCAATGTTCACATGAAAAGATATTCCACATCATGTGTCATCAGGAACATGGCGATTAAAACAACAATGAAATACTACCACAGACCACTAGAATAGCCAAACATCTGGAACATGCACAACACCAAATACAACAATGTGGAACAGCAGGAATGCTGGTGGGAATGCAAAATGGAACAGTCACTTTGGAAAGTAATTTGGTGGTTTCTTATAAAACGAAATGTACTCTTACATATAATCCAGCAATCATGTACCTTGGAATTTACCCAAACGAGTAGAAAACTCTTGTCAATACAAAAAAAACTGCACATTGATATTTATGACAGCTTTATTCATCATTGCAAGAACTTCAAAGCAACCAAGTGGCCCTTTAGTGGATGAATGGACAAACTGTGGTATAATCAGAAAATGAAACCTAATTCAGTACTACAAAGAAATGAGCTATTAAGCCATGAAAAAATGTAAATCCAAATTACTGAGCAAAAGAAGCCAATCTGAAAATGTTAAATACTAAATATTACCAACTACATGACAATGGGGTAGAGGGAAGGATGAACAGCACAGAGAATTTTTAGGGCAAGAAAACTACTCTTTAAGATACTGTAATGGTGGATATGTATCATCCTTTTATTTAAACCCACAGAATGTACAACACTAAGAGTGATCTATAATTTAAACTACAGATTTTTAAAATAACAACATGTCAACATAGATTCTTCAGTTATAACAAATGTACCACCTTGTTGGGGGATGATGTTAATGATGGAGTCTATGAAATACATAGGGCAAGGAGTGTACAGAAATCCTTCTACCTTCTGCAACATTTTGCTTTGAATCTAGAGCTGTGAAAAAAAAAATTAAGCTATTGAAAAGGAGAGCAAGTGAATAAACCAAGCAATGGCAATAGGGATGTCGGTTATGGCTGTAGAAATGACATGGGATGAAAAGGGGGGAGTTTTCTAAATGACACCGTGAATCTTGACCTGGATAACTAAGCAACTCATAAGGGTGGTTATTATTCGATTTTTTAAACTAGGAACATGTAACCGAATTGCTCTACACCACTAAGACTATCGAATCACTAATTTAAAATATTCTTAAGCATAGTTTTTGTTTTATAGCAAACTTTTATAGATGGGTCTCATTAATCTTTACAACATCCAAGCATTTAACACAGGGCTTGGCAATCAGTAATCACTTGTTCAAAGAATGAACAAATGTACAATGATATTGAGTTGGGATTGAACATTGTGTCTGTAATTTAAATCTTGAGTATTTTGCATATTTTTGAATCTTGAGTTTTGTACAATCTTAAGTATTATGCCTGTAATTTGGATGCAATTCTGATTCAGTCTAGTTGCATTGCATTGAACCACAATTGTTACTTTATAGACAGGAGTAAAATTAGAGACCATGGTATAGCAAGGGAATCAAGACTGAATTCTATTTAAACTTGTCACTGTGAGCCCGCACTTATAAAATGGCAATAATATATTTCTCATGAGGTTATTTTATATTTAAATTAAATGAGATGGTTAAAAATTCCCAACACAGAGGTGTTGGACATAAGTTAAAGGAAACTGCTATGATCACCTGTTTTTCTATTTTATAGCAATTATTTTCCTTTTTTATTTTTACCAAATTATGGGATGGCTGTGACAGAATCTGGCCATTATATTATTGCCAGAGGTGATATGGAAAGGCTATCAAGAAAACTTACCTATTTTGTACATCACTCAAAAAAGTCTGCACATAAACTAGTCACATAAACAAGCCTGAGACTAAGTTCTCTAACAGTCATTTACAAGGAGGCAGGCACACTGATAGTCATGCAGCATATGTGAAAAACTAAAGGAAATCCCAGGTCTCTACCATTTCCAATTCTATGACAAGTACCAGAGAGAAAGATTCACTCCAGAAAGTTATGATTAATTCCAGCGGCAGACTAACATTGTTGTAGTCATGTGGGAGAAAATATCATCAGAAAAACTGTCAAAGTACGAATTATGGACCCTAACCTTTGGCCTCTTTTTTCCATGCTGTAACATTAAGCTTCATATTCTTCTTATAAATGCATGCAATTATGATTAATATACTATTTATAATCAAAATGGCAATTTTAGAAGGAATCACAGAGAGTAGAAGGGGAGGCCGCTGATGAAGGTGGAAAAGCCCTCTAGAATTAGGACACCTGTGTTCTGACTTCAGCCCTGCCAATGCAGAATAAATTTGGGTAAGGTACTTTGTTTCTCTGTGCTTCTATGAGTTTTGTACATGAGTAACTTGCTGGGTTCAATACAATCCAGGTAAGAAAGTTCTCTATAATCTCTAAAATTCCATATTTGTAAGTAGTAAGATCAAAATACCATCTTTGTTGTCTCAGTTATGACCATCATCAACACATTATATAGCATCAAGTGAGTTTCAAATTCAGGGTACTAGTCAAAATTGGGGGGATAATTGGCCACTAGTAGGGATTTTCTTGAGCATCACAGTTTAATAGAAATATAATTCAAGATACATAATTTTAAATTTCTAGTAGTCATAGTTACAAATTTTTTGAAAATCTAAAAAGGACTTACTTGATTATTTTATTTAACCTAATATATTCAAGCTATTATTATTTCAACATGTGAACCTCAGAAAAATCATTAATATTTTCATATTCTATTTTATAGTAAGTCTTCAAAAAATCTGGTGTGCATTTTATGCTTTTTAGCACATTTCCAATTGAACTTTTAAGTTGAACTTGTATAAGAAAAACTTGATCTACAAGTAGATTTCATAAAATTCAGAGAAAAGTGTATTAACACATACAAGTTTTCCTAAGTTTTTCATAACTGAATTCAGTGTCGTTTTATTTTTTTTCTTTTTTTTATTAAAATATTTTAAAATTTACATATACTTGCCATTAGTTGTAATCCCCATGTATTCCCCATCACCATCTCACCAGTGCACC
>JAGFMF010012074.1:10412030-10454626 GCA_019455555.1 Galemys pyrenaicus
TCCTCATTTTTGGTTTCTGTGTCTTTATTGCTGTTATTGTTATTATTGTTCTTATTCCTTTCCTTGATCCTCATTTGGTTCCCTTATGTTCCTCCTAATTAAAAATTGTGCTTCTTAGCGGCACTAATCTCATGTTAAGTATTCTGTAGGTCCCATGCCTAGTTGCTATCATAATGAAGAACAAAAACTCTAGACCATAAAGTCTAGGGACTCAGGCTAGCTTGCTGTAGATTAAGTAAAATAACAAGTACAGGGGATCAGCAGAGACATGGGGGTATTGGTGTACATAACCTGTATATAAACTAATGAAGGAGGAAAAGGAGAAAAGAGGGTAGGAGGAGAATAATGATTACTTCTCACATTTAATTTCATACCTTACATTTCATATTAAGAAGTATATATTTGCCATTAAAAATGTGCAGATGTTAGAGATTCAGTGATGAGTATCCCTGGCCTTGTGTAACTTAGGCAATACAGAGTCAGTTTAATAAAAGCTATATAGCAAGTTCAAGTTTAACTATAGTTTTGCAGGTATTGTATAGTCTACTCAACAAACTGTGAGCTAAGTAGAACTATCAGTTTTTTGGATGAGGGCAAATGAGCTCAGAAATGCTATTCTACAACACTGATACAAAATTTGGGGCTCAAGAACAGGATCACACCAGAGTGGAGGTGTTTCAAAGACTCACACAACACTCGGGACTTGGAAGCACCTTATTTTCTTTCAATGTGGTTGCCAATTCTGCCCTTTGCAAACTATATCCATGTACTGGGAAAGATGACATAACTAGAATTTAGTGAGCCTGACCCTTCAGTAATTAGTCCTAGAAATTACTGGGGCAAACACAGCCTTCCTTTAATTTGGACCAGTTCTGGGGTTGAATATTTATTTCTTGCTTATTACCATAACTATTAGAAACTTCTTTTGCAAGTCAGGGATGAAAAGTCAACCTATTTTGGAATGAAAAATCAATATGAAGACTCAAAATCTGTCGAAACAGGGTAAAACTCCTTACATCTCTGACAGAGAATTCCCATAGGAGGATCCACTCCAATAAAGAACAAAATACATAATGAGCCCTCTCAGTTCCATTGATTGCAGCAACTTATTTTCTTCAAGAACTTGAAGCTGTCTCATTCTATGTGCCCCCTATCAAGTATACCTATTTGATATCTCTAGGAACATCTGCTCCACTATTCCAACTGTCTCAAGTGTCTGATAGAGAGCCAGGTGTATCAGGATCTTTCTCTGGCAGGAATATATTCCAGTAGTAGCCATCAGGCACTCCACCTGAAAGCCTGACTTTGTTCTGCTTCACTGGCTTTGAATCTGTATCCCTACACATAAACTCAAATCATTACTTCCCTTCTCCTGCCGCAGTAGCAAAGAGCAAATAGAAATTGTAAATGATTTTCCTAATTCTCTCTTTTATAGTAATTGCGGTTATTCATGTTGCTGTGCTGAAGGTTGCACTTAAAATATCACATAATGCAGTGTTTTCTGTTCCTTAAGAAAATGTCATGAAGGTCACCTCTAGAAAATATGTTTCTTCTAAAAAAAAGATATAGAATATAAGAAATTAAGTTAAATTGAAAGAAATGGTTCAATTTCTACTAAAGCACAACTGTGTACTTTAAGACATGTTTTATTCTGAACTTCAACATCATGGATTATATCAATTTATTCCTTTGTACCGTGTAAGAGAGTAGGAGGAACAGACTTAGAATGAGAATAGTAAAAAAGGAAGGAAATGAGAGCATAAAAACTTGAGCAACTCAAGATCTTCATTACTTCAATGATGTTTTATTCTAGTAATACATATTAACTTTTACTATCAGTCCTGCCTTTGCTCCATAAACCTTCATAATAGAAGACATGACTTCTAGCACTTCTCATAAAGACTTCACCCTAAACTGATTTTCCTGAGTCAGATTGCACACTTAAATTTCTCCAAATACTCACTTTGGATCTGATTCTTAGCATGACATTTATAGTTTCAACCCAAGGTTCACTCAGTGATTATGATTAAAATAGTGTTCTGGTTATAATGCCACATTTCTTTATATCTTTTGTAGCTCTGGACTTACTCATCTCCAAGACCTGATCAACATAATATATATTGCAATGATCAGGAGATACACCTTCTGTGTTCCCAAATAAAGTAGAGCGAACACTCTGAGATCACGATACCTCCATGATAATGAATAAGTGAAGAAATCATGAATAGGTGGGTGGATGAATGAATAGGTGGGTGGATGAATGAATGAATAGGTGGGTGGGTGGATGGATGGATGGATGGATGGATGGATGGATGGATGGATAGATGGATGGAATGGGTGCAACAATGGATGCATTAAAATGCAGAACAGAGGAGAAAAATGAAACAAAAGACAAGGTAACTATAAATGCAAGAAGTTTTCTCTTACCCAGAACTCTATTACAGAAACTTTGCCAGTTCTGCAGTATAGTAATTACCGATACAGCTAAAGTGGCTGAAGGCTCTGACAAAGTTAAAGTATCTTCTGAATTCTCAAAGGAAAAATGAAGGGCATTCAAGCTAACTCAGTGCGTAGGATATGGGGTTGGACTCAAGTGTTTTGAATTGGCAACTCAAGTATGCACTGAGGTATATAAACATGGATGTGGTGTAAAAAATCACTAATTAGAGATTAAAAGGTAAAAAAAAAATCACTAAGCCAGTTTTATTTTATGAATTATCTATATTTCCTGTGCTTGCTTACTTTTTAATTATTCATGGATTCACTTTTATCAAGTTTATTTCTACTATTTCCCCAAATTGCATTTTTCAGGGTTATCAATAATCTCCATATTATTAGATTCTAGGGTAAAGTTACATTATATTCTACCTATTAGCACCTTTTGAAACAAATGATCAACTTTTCCTTGAAAACACACCTTCAATAGGTTTCTAGGAAAATGTTTTTGCTTGGTTTCATATTTATTTCATGGGATGTTACTTCTCTGTCTGAATGATATTTGCTTGTCCTCTAAATCTGTGCTCATGTCCCCTCATCTTTTTTGTCTCCACTCATTCCCTTAATGTCAACTTTCAATTATATGGCTGTAAATCTATCCATATTTAGGTAATTCTCAGGTTTAGTCTCAAACTTTGAGCCTTTCTGCCCTCAAGCTTCCTTAATTAAGCTACCTTAATACTGACTCAAGTTTTCTATATGTATATAACTCTATTTAGATCTACAAATATACTTATACCCATATCTCTATATCTGTATCTATACCCCACCGATGTTTTATATCTATATATTTTAACATCTAACCCTGATCTTTTGACTCATTTTTCCAATCCATATCTGTTTTTCACAGTCTCCTCATCAGTAAGCAAACTGAAATTTTCGAGTTGTCACTGATCTATTTCTTACATCCGTTTCATCAGCAAAAAACCCATGCTATGAAATCTACCTTTAGAATCTATCTAAAACGTAATATTCCTCACTGCTTTCCCTGTTATCACTCTACTCAAAATTACCAGCAGTAGTTTGTAACTGACTTCCTTGCATCACCATTTATGTTTTATCACTTCACTGAAAAGTCAGAGTGATCCTTTAAAAGAAGGATCAGATCGTGTCTTACATATGCGCAAAATTCTCCAATGTATTCCCCTTTAACTCATAATAAAAAGACATAACTCACTATGAGCTACAGGTCCTACAAAACATGGTCCTGCCAACTCTGACCCAATCTTTTACCACTTGCCCCTCCTTCACAGTGCTCCAACCATAATGGCAACTTGATGGTTCTGGAACAGGCTAAGAATGTTCTTGCCTCAGTCTCCTTCACCTTGATGTTACCCCTGCTTGGAATATTCCTTCTCTGAGAATGCACATGCTCACATTTTTTTCTTTTTATTTCCTTTAGGTCTCTTTCCAATTATTGGGACAAATAATCATTTAATCAGAAATGCCTCTTGCCCATTTTATTTAAAATCATTCATCCTTGCTTCTTTAACCTCATTATCCCAATTCATTTTTATATAACTGCACTGTATATATAGCTACTTGATTTTTGTCTCTTCACATATAATGTGAATTGCATGAAAAAAAGATTGTCTTGTATACAATTGTACCCTTAGCACCTAAAACTTTGTAGACCCTTAGTAGACAATAAATACACATTTTAAAGTATGCGAATGAAATAAAGATTAGATAGTAACTTAGAGATTCAGTAGTAGGAGCTGCTTCTTCAAATTCTCAGTCTGGCCACTAATATATCAAAAACACAATCTCTGACTATGTGGGATTATAGAAAGGGTACTTGCATGTTTATATATTAAGCATGGATTATTCAATATTCATTGTTGAGTACCCTCTTGGTGCCAGCCACTGAAATACAGATATAATAAGAGTCCTTCTTAGAAAAACAATGATTTATGTCTGTCAATAAAAATAATTCTACAATAAAATGGATGTCAGTTGTGGCAGAACTCTTAGACCACTGACTACAAGATTTGGAAAAGAGAAAGCTGAGAGATGCTGCAAAAGAAGAGAACATAGAGAAATCAAAGCACAGAAGGCTGGGTTCTCTCCTGAGCTCATTTGACTGTGTGGTTTCTGCCAATTCAGTTAGTTTGAGTTTTCTCATCTCAAAAATGAGTAAGGTGGTTTTAGATGACTCTTCTGGAGTGTTCTCATTTTAAGACCCTAAGTAACCTAATGAATTATTCATCATATACTTACGCACAATAAAGTGGCCAGTATTTTCCAGCAAAGATAGGCTTAGATATTAGTTATCATGTTTACACTAATATAATACTTCATATATTTCAGTTATTCAGTCACGAAAACCTTCAATCTTAAGATAGCAAAAACACAGCATGGTGGAAATTCTGTTCTTAGAGTGACAAAAATTTTAGTCTGCATGAAAAGAGAGGTTCATGGAGAGATTACAAGAGAGAGAGAGCTTCAGACAAACCAGGGTTCAAATGCTGATGCTATCACCAGCAATGTGATTCTGCATAAACTGTTTACCTTTCATATGCCTCAATATTCTCCTCTAAACACTGGGATAATAATCCTGCTTTACAACACAGAGTACTAATATTCTAGTGGTCTGCCTGAAATTGTCACCATTATTGCTATGCTTCTGCATGAAGGCCATTACTTTAAAACAGTACAGAGTAGTGGTTAAATATACTGTTTTTGGAACCTGTCCTGCCTAGATTTCAAGTCTGGCTCAACCACTAACTAGCTGTATAATCGTCAGCAACTTAGAGTTTCTGTGCCTCAGTTTCTTCATTTATAAAAAGTTTGTTAATTACTGAATCTATGGGGAGGAAGTACAATAAACTATGGTGGAGAACTATGGGTGCCTTGGTGGTGGGTGAGGTATAGCGTGTGATCCTATACCTCTAAATTGCATACAGTGCTGTAAATCAATGTTACATCAATAAAAAAAAATCTTGTAAATGATTGAATAAAAAAAATCCTGCATCATAAGTGAGGAATAAATAAGGTAATATAGTCAGTGTTACTGGTTAATGATTTACTGTGGATAACATGGATAAAAAAAGAGACGAGGGTACTCTTCCCTGTATATAAGAGATATGTTCTTGAAAGTTTGTATGTATAAAAATTAGAATTTTTATGCCTCCTTTACGTTTGCAGAGTGCTGTTTCAAAAGTCCTTGCTGTAACTATTCTTGCTAAACAGTTGCTTCATAGATTATATGAAATTTGAATTTATAAAGCAGGATTAATAATTTTCTGTAAAAACGGATTGTAAAACTAAGGTGAATGTAGAATAAATTGCTAGTGCCTGAAAAAAAGTCACTGCCCTCAGACTATAAAAAAAAACAACAACCAAAAACCTATGTTATTTGTGTTACTGTTGGAGCCTAGGCAAGGAATTAATCCAGACTCATGATGTTTGTGTGGTCAAGGATGATGATGATGATGAAAATGATGACAACTATATTGCAGAATAAGGAAATAGTTGTCAGGCAAAATAAATAAAAGGATATCCTAGACAGTTAAACAATTTTTGCAATCCCAGCTAATCATGAGAAATATTAACATGGGTAAGAAACTACAAGCATGATATAAGAAAGACTGAAAATAGAGGAATATGACAGAAGAGATTTTTTTAAAAGCCCATATGGTAGAAGTCTTGAGAGATAGATAATTCTACAATACTTCGTGAACTAACTGTAAATGTTGAGAAATTGAAAATTTTTAAACAGAAGAAAGGTATGAGAAGATTTGCATTTCAGAAAGTCTATTTGTGATTGTCATAGTATAGGTACAAGGTAATGGAGGTCTCATGTATATAGTGATGACAGATTACATTGTTTATAGTAAATATCAACATGTTGCCTCTATTTTCCTTAAATCTTTAAAACAAGCAAGAGGACAAATAAGGGCAATAACAAAGCATCCTTCAAGTCCAGGATCCAAACTTTCTCTCATTTAAATCACAGAGGTAGGCGTGTGTATGTGTATGCATGTGTGTGTATCATCGGTTGTTATATATGACAATTCTGACAGCACAGGTTAGTATCAGTGACAAAAGTAGGAAAGATGGGAAGCTTGTAAGAGTATATCTGAGATAAGCACCTGGGCTTTTGAAAAGGCAGAGACAAGCAGAAGCAATTCAGACCCAAGCTTGTAAGATTAGGGAGAGCTGGAGTGTGGGAAAGGAGGGGAGATCTTTCCAGGGAGACTGAAAACATGACACTGAAAGTGATACCCTGTTTGGGACAAGAAACAAGCCAAAAACCCGTGGGAATGCTATTACCCTTCATACACTCCTGGCTTTTGAAATCTAGCACATCATCTATAATGAGGGAGGACTGCAATTGTGAACAAAAACTTCTAAGGGCGAAGCAGGGTGAAGGACTGCTAAAATAGCCTCTTGACTAAGAGAGAATGACCTATTGGCAAAGGTTTGTTTGTTGTTCCCCTTTAATAAAGACCAGATTTGTGAGGCTCAAATTCTAATGTCCAGTGATATATGGGAGAGTACAAAAAGAAATTTGGTAGATGTCAGAGAAATTAGAAGATGAAGAGTTTTAAAGGTTCCATGTATTCAATCACTCACTTCCTTGTCACTTTCCTCCCTCACTTGTAAATTAGGGGTTATAAGGCCCATTCTGTCAGCCATTGGATGTTGGAGAATTAGAAGAGAGACTAAAATTCTTTGAAAATGGCAAAACAAATGCATAATATTAAATGGCTCCTTCAGGAGATTTTTCTAGGTAATAAATAAATCACTCATGTTAAATTTAAAAACACATTACAGGAAACTTTTGCATTTGTTTTTATTGTTTTCCCCATGAAATGCTAAAGTCATCAATTGTAATTAAAAACACATATTTCTTAGATAAATTACAGCTCTGTCTTCTTTTATTCTTAGCTACTTGTTTGGTCAAAGTGATCATTAGGTAGCAGGTGCCATTTAATGCAACTTTGTCACTTCCAGGATGAGCATATGAACAACGACAAACACATAAGATGAACAATAAAAAGAATTGAAAATAAAATGTGATTAAGTCCCAAATGCTAATAATCACCCCAGTTTCTGGCTCTTCAGAGTCATATGAGTGATTGTCCAGCTAGGACCAGAAAACAGACTAATACTAAATCATGTGATCTATGTAAGTAGTCTGGCTTCAGTGTTTTTAGTGCATGAATTCTTAAAGGTTTGCATGTATCAGCCACTTCCTGATCCTACTTGCTTTAAAAATGTGCTATTCAAAGAGATGTGCAGTCTTAGGAGTTGAAATTGAGAGGAAGTATATCTACAATGTTAGTGGCAAATATCATAACAGTTATTGGAGAAAATCACTGTCATATAATTAGGCCACTGTCTGTATAGACGCCTGAACACTCATAAGAGAAAAAATGGAATGTGTATTCTGGCCAGTGGAAAGGGCTATGAAGCGTCCTGGCAAGAGTGAAAAGAGCCTTATTTGGGGAAATTAAATCCATTTACTGTGATTGGAGCTTAGAATGGGAATAAAGGTGAGGGGTTAATGGAAAGAGATAGGATCAGAAAGTAAAGCAGGAACAAGGATATGAAGGGTTTTCAATCAATGTTAAAGGTGGTTGAGGGTTGATGTAACTATCTTTGACTGGGGCAATGCCTAAACCTAATTGTGTAGAGTGGTTTTGGCTTTACAACTCATTTGTTGGAAGACTTGAATAGTAGCTATTTGCAGGCCTAACACTGTGTGTTACTTAAAGCTTAGGAAGACTTGTGACAAACAGTACTATAGCTTGAAGGTTGAAAATCTATCTTCTGGATACAGGTAGCCTGAATTAAAAAATCTTAGTGGTGTGAAGGTAAGCAGTTATTTACCTTCTTAAATTTCAGTGTGTTTCTTATAAAAATTAAGAGAAATAATAGTACCTATTTCATATAGAAATTGTGGAGATTTCATATACCTATTTAATAACTACAGTGGGCAAGGAATGCAAATGACAGTAAGCTCCTAGCTCTAGAGTTGTAGAGCATTTATGCAGTACAGACCTTGGGTTTGGCTAGAGCTCAGGGCTCTGTTGACTACACTCCACCCACAGGGTCTCTCTGCAGGAATCCTAGATTCTAATTACCCTTTCACAGTCAGCTGACAGGCCCTGCTTAAAAAGAGAAATTTGTGATCCTGTTGACATAAGAATCTAAGGTGGAGGGTATATTTGATCAAAATCAAGTGGCCTTTAGCTCAGTCTGCACCACGATCATCTTTAGAACATGGTATTTTCCCCCTGCTTGTCAAATAGATATAATTAACATCCACTATGTGCCAGGTACTGTGATGTTTTTGATATATTGTGTCATTTTATCCTCAAAATTGTATGTTGTTTTTCCCATTTTATTGATACCTTCGTCAAAATTTAGGAAACATTCTTCACCCTACCATAAATAGAATGTCCAATGAGACCTCCACCCCTCAGGATGTTGCTGGAGGCTAGATTCTGAGATGTCAACCATGACATCAAAGAATTTTGTTTGCCTGATGCTGACTGTAAGGTTAGTTGAATCCTACTTTTATATTCTGTATCATTCTAGTCAATCCAGAGATGCAATGTTATGTTGAGTGCCTAAAGAACAGAAAACTGGTATATCTTTGAATGTACAAAATAGATTGTTGAGCTTTTATTTTGACAGTTTTTAAATAAATATACTTACTAAGAAAGATCTCTAAGTGTGACTGAATTAACTATGACATTTGCTAGATACACAGGTATTGATGTTGTCAAGCTTTCTCATCTCCATCTAACTATAGTAGCAACCAAAATCTACTACAAATAATCTAACAAATGTATACAGGCAACTAAGCACAGATCAATTCTGAATAGGAGAATGTTGAGCCTGGAATATGAGAGCTGTGGAAATGAGAGCAGGGATGGAAGATTGAATACAAATGGAGAATGGTTTTAGGCAATTTGTCAGAACAGGTATCCACATCTGCCTCTTTCATTTCCAAATGGGTTCTTTTTGGCATCAGCTGCTAGTAAACTGATGAGATTTAAGAGTAGGGTAGAAAATGACACCCTCTTATAGCCAAGATTTCCTAATTGATGATTTTTATCTTGCCAAAATTATCACAAGAAAAATGAATTATCTGTAGCTATTCTATTATATACGCCAGATAACTATTTCCAAGAACCCAACTAACTATTCATCTCCATATTGTCCTACATACAAGTAAACAATTATTTACTTTAGTGTCTGCCTAAACCAGTTCATTCCATTTTAATAAGTATCTAATAAATGCCTAGTAATATTAAATGTGTAACACAGATTTCCTTAATCAAAATTCTCAATAAACTTGATGTGATTCTAGAAATTGCTGAGCAAATGATCATGTAAAATAGATTTTAGTCCAGTGAAGAAGTTTAAGTTATGCTCAATCTTCATGTTGTTTTTCCATTTCTCTAAATACAAGCAACAATTTGGGTTTACGTTTGTATTTTCTTTTCTATTATTGTGACCAAAGAATAAAAATTTCTAGCGCAAACCACAGTCCATGAGAATACTTTTCATAAATTGATGTAGGTGAAACATACTCTCAACTTTTTAAAGGATTATTGTAAATACGTCAACATATAGTAGAGCCACTCATCTTTTCCAGGTTTTTTGTTTCTTTCTGTCACATAACAAAAACAAAGCATATGAACAAAAACCAGGAAACAAAAATAAACACACACAGAAAACAAACAAAAAAAAACAAAGGACCTCCCCCTTAATGAATTTCACTAGAGCGCTTTTGCCAGCAATGTTGAGAGAGGGCCAGAAACCTATCAGATTCCTGGCCCTTTAAGGCACTATTCAGCAGGCATAAGTCAGATTGCATAAATCTGTTCCTCTTTCTCCACTGTGTCTAAAAATGAAATGGTAAAATGCATCAAAACGTGTTCTAAAGAGAGGCAGTTTTCTGTTATGATTCCACCTGTTTGTGCCTGTGCTTACCTTTGCATTCAGCACAGAAAGGTCAATATTTGGAAGAGAACAAGAAGGATATTTATGAAACTGTAGGAACACACATTTCATTTGGAAGTGCTTGCTGTGCCTTCCACACTTTTTCTGAACCATCTCTATAGGAAGCCAGTATAAATGCTACCTATTATTTTTGTGAATTGAGCTCTTAATTTGCATCTGTTTTCTATTGGATAACTCCAGGAAATTGAGATCACAAAGTTTAAAAAGGAGAATACCTGTTTAATGTTCCATGGCAGTCAGATTTTGTGCTTGATGGTTGCCCAGAGCAAAAGCCTTGCAGGCTAGAAACAGAATGAGCAATTTAACCAATCATTGACTGTTTGAGTCCATTATGTAAATAGAAAAGCCATTGTATTAGAGGGGGAAAATAAAGTCTTATTTTGAGTAGTTCATTGTTTAAAGAGTTATTTTAATATCTATCATATAAATAGGTCCTTAAAAAGCAATACATAAAAATTCAGAAAGGAAGTCTAAGGAAGGTCCAATACACATTTCTCTTTTCTTTCCTCACTGGGTCCAATAAATAATAATCACAAACTTTAAAATGTTGCATTGTGAAAAAATTATACACACTGTTGACATTTTTCGTTTCCAAAACCAGCCCTTACTAAATGCCTCTATGATGCCAGATATTTTGTATACTATCTCATCTAATTGCTACAAACTTGTATGGTAGTTACTGTTTTTTTTCTTCTTTCTAATGAAGGCTTGATATATATGATATATCAGTTAACTGTTATTGAATAACAACCACAAATCTCCAAGATACACAAAGGCAGGTGATAGTTTACACATCCAAAATCAGCTCTCCTGGTCTTCTTGCCTGGGTTTTCTCACAGGTCTAGAGATTGCCTAGCTTTCGCCTGAGGTGACAAGAGCAATTTGGCTCTGTCCCACATGCTGCCACAGGCTGCCCCAGACATATCCTTCTCATGGCAATAGCAAAAGTGAAAGAGGAAAAGCAGAAATGCTCAGTTGCTTTTATAAGTCTCTGTTAGCTCATTTATATTAACACTTCACTGACCACATCAAGAAACATCAAAAATATATGCACTGCCTCTTGATAGGATGAGCTCCAAAATCCCATGACAAGAAGTGGGACCATTACAGCAATCAGTCTCCCACAGATGTCAAAGGTTTCATATTGTTTATTTCACCGAATGGTTGTCCAAGTTTTGTTAATTTAACTTCCAATGTGCTTTCAAAGCTTGTGACTTTCTTTGTAAACTATAAACCAAATAAGGATCCTAAAAACCCTTATGAGATCATTACTCTAAAATGTTCTCAACCCATTTACTATTTTTATTAGTAATGAACCTGACAACAGTGGCAGTCATCATTTATTGACATTTACTCTATGCCAGACACTAAAAAAAGACTTTTAAATCTTATAATACTCCTATTGATTATTCTGATCTAAGTTCTACAGGTGAGGAGAAATATGAGCTGAACAGAAACTAAGAGATATGTCCAAATTTTTCCTGCTATTAAGTATTGACACTTACACTTAAATATACATCTACCGGATATTAACACCTGTGTTCTAGTCTGTCCACGTTTTAATCCATCAAAACCAGAGATTGGTGATTCTCCATGTTATTTTCCATGTGAATCCTCTGTTAAAAAAATTTACAAATCTCTTTGCCTATCAGAAAAATGCCATTTTTGTAGTGACACCCAAGTTTCAATACTCTCAGTACAATCTTATGTAAACTCTTTTCTAATTTGTTCTGAACAAAGCATTTGTTCAGATCATGAAAAGGGCTCCGCCATGACCCGAGGAGTCTTGCTACTTATTTCTCATCTCAGTTGATATTGTTAGGGACTCTCTCCAACAGTATCCTCTTTCACTCGTCTACCTAGAAGATGATTCTATTTCAATGAACCAAAGTGTCTACTCCAGTCAAAACTTTCAGTTTGTAAATCACTTTTGAGTTTACAAAATGTTCTTATATTTCTGAAACCATGGTGGTTGTGATGGACTTCTGTTCTGGTTTATTTTGCAAGAACAATGGAATAAAAATCCCCCCTATCCATTTTAAATGAGGAAAAAAACCCACAGATTTTCATTAGTTGACAGTTGTGTTTCAGAGCACAGGCATAGAAAAGTGTTGGTTGTCCTCAAGGTGAACTCTCACCATCAAAAAATAACCATTGAAGCTGGAACGAAAAGCCCAGCTCATGGACAACATACAGAATAGAATAGGTGCTCAGTTTTGTTGTAGTTCTGGACTCAAATTCTAGTTTACACCAGGTTTCAGCAAAAAGTAACTAATCAGACTCTACCAACTCACATTATTTAATACTTTCTTTATTCTCCAACCCTTTAAGTAAATATTTCCCAAATCTCTATCCTCATAGGCAAATTTGAGGTTTATTTTCCTCTTTCTCTTCTCAAACCCTGAGTATCACAGTAATAAACTGTTTCTTTGCACATCAGACAACAAACTCATTGCTACATAAAATTTATGCAAACAATGCCCAATTCTTGCAGACAGTATAAGAGCAGATAAAAAATAAGGGCTCAGGGCCTCCTTGGTGACACAGGGGTTAAAGTCTCAGGGTTATCAAGCTATTGCCAGCCACTGAAGCATGAGTTTGAGCTGATAGAGGTCAGGGAGCTGACCCACAGGGTGCAGCAGTCCTCTCCTGTCTAGCTTGTTGCTCCCCTCAGCAGAGTATTTCAGTAGATATGCCTATTCTGCTCCCCACTCTGTTCCTAGTGAATCTCTCACCCCTATCTCCCCATCCCCCACACCTCTAGCCTATACTTCAGTTCTTGTATGCACAAATAAAAATAAATCTTAAAAAAAAAGAGGCTCAGTTCTCCATAAAAATAAGGTAATTCTAGAGTCATTCATAGAAACATGGATGGAGTTGGAAGGGATTATACTCAGCAAAATAAGTCAGAAGGCAAAAGAAAAATACTGGATGGTTTCCCACCTAGGAGGAATATAAGGGAACCAAATGAGGGATCAAGAAAAAAAAAATAATAATAATAACACAACAAAAACAAAAAACAAGGACAAATTAGGGACACTTGCTGGGGTGGGAGAGGGAGTGGGCTGAGGGCAGAAAGAGCACAGGGGACTGAGGTGATGGTGCATAGGTGAAATGGTAGTGGGAAATCCATGGGGACTATGACTGATGTCAAATATATATAAATAAAGAAGAAGAAAAAAATAAAGTGATTCTGCTCCTCTTTTCCTTAGATCATTTATTCTGGAAAACTAAACTTTTAAGTAATTTCTTTGAAATGTAAAAAATTCTTTGGGAAACTAGATAGGTCTTTTGTCAGCTTTATAGTCACAGGAAGGTTATTTAATCAAATAGCTGGGCGTCATTTCTTTGAAATGTAAATAGCAAGGGAGATACCACCCCTATCTCCGTTTCTGTTGTACAGTAGGAGCCTAACTTCCATAACACTGCTCTAAGTAACATGACTGCTTTTGATCATAAAGATACAAAAAGTTTGTTTTTCTTCTGGGTAAAGACAATTAACTCAGATGGACATCTAAACTACCAAATAAAATCGGAATAGCAAATGGTGTCATCAAGTGCTTTCACTTGAGGACTGATTATTGTTTATCTTGAGAACATATATGTAATAGGTTATATCTGCGGGGCAAGATAAAAGAGTAAGATTTCATCTTTCTTTGTAATCTCTTAGTTGATTGTTTGTGACATGCAAATTTTTCTGGCTGAATATTTATTCAGTAACAAAACTGTTCTATCCCTATGTGGAGAGGATCTCTGGGTTGGGAGATGATTTTGTCTTTATATTTCCCTAACATAAGATACAAGGTAAGTATTATTACCTGAATAATAAAATACTTAAATTCTAGGTTAGGAAGTTGAAGCACCAAAAGATGACATGATTAGCCTTTCTAGTCATTTGCAAATAGTTGAATTCCATGTCCCTATGAAATACCAACCAGTGTTACTCACTATCCTAGGAACCATGTTAAAGTCTTTATATCAATCCTCATCCTTTGAAGGCACTATAGAACTTTATTACACAAATTTTACTCATAAGGAACTTAGACATATAGAGCTTCAGTGAACCCTTCTAGATCACATACTCATAAATGCTAGTGTCAAAACTGAATCCTAAATAAACCTATGTAAAATTCATAGCTATACTTAACACTAAGCTTTGCATCATTCTGACAATATATTTCAGGTAATGTTATAGCTCCTCAAACGCAGAGGAGAGAAACAAACTGAGTTCACTCATCTGATCTTTAAGCATTACCCTGTGCCAACCATGTGCTGTTAACCATGTTTCTCAAAATATGTTATGCATATACCATGTGTGTTTCCCACAATCTCAAAAGAAATGTCTCTTCTGAGAAATTAAATTTAAGCGAACGAGAAAATTATTTCATGTTAAAAACAAAGATATATTGGGAATAGAATGCAAAATTTATGAACATTCTAGAAAATCTGGTGAGTTCTCAGAGAATCCACACTTTGGAGTAGCAACTTGGCTTCAAGCCTCAGTTTCACAACACTTGAGCTCTAATCTTGAACACTGTATGGCTGAAAGTATCCTAAATGTTATCTATAAGTCAGGTTTTAGAGTAAAGAACTTGATTGTGTTTTTTCATCTCTTATACATTATTCCCAAAATACAAGGGACTACATACTTTCACACTGGCTGAAATTCTTTTTTACTTGATCTTCTTTTGACTGTTCTATCTCAACAATGACATTTGACTTTTCACTTTTTCAAATTTTCTTTGACTCTTCTATCTAAAGTCACACTCTATTGCCATTTTTACTATATTTGTCACAATGTCAATATGTTTTTCATAGCATATACGGGTATTACAAATTATCTTACTTAATTTATATTTGTTTTTATTTACTGCCTATATCTATCTCTCATAGTAACTAAAGATTCCACGAGCAAGAAACTTGTCCCGTTAAACAGCTTTATTCCTAATCTCTAGACGAAAGCCTAACATTAAGAGGTATTTAGTCACATTTTTGTTAAGTGAGTGAATAAGTGGGGAGGTATACAAACCATTTGCAACATAGGCTTTGTCCCTCAGTTTCTATAAATGAGGGGACTATATAAATTTTTATAGTTTCTTTCCAAAAATTTACAAAGTCTATAAAGAGTGCTTATGAGTGTCCAGTATATAGTATGCACTTAGTAAATGTGAATTGTTATTATAACAGAAAGACATATAAAAATCTTAGTGCACAAAAGCACTTTTCCATCCTATGATTTCCATTTTTTAACAGAAACTGTACTGAAGAGGATGCTGTGTCAGAGATAGACATTCTTTAAACCCGCCTCTTCAAACTACAACTAAATATCAGGCAGATTTATGCTGGTCTTGTCACTGTGCACATAAGCTGCAGCATTCCCAAAGAGCAGTGCAAATCATAAAATTCTTCCCTCATAAAGAGGCTGTAAAATGCAACCAATATAATAAAAGACAAAGGCCATAATGATTAATAGCAAGGGCATGGGCAGAAAGCTGCTTTGTGTGGTTAATATGTTATAAATGCTTATGAGTTGTACATGTTTGTTTATGTGTTTTGTGTTTGATGCTTATCATTCACAGGAAAAATTACAATGATGTTTGCCTTTTTTTATTTGAAATCATAAAACTTTTCACTGAGCCTGCCTCATTGTTCTAGAAACTAGACTATATATTATCAAAACTTATATTTTTCAACAATTTCCCATGTTAATTAAAGCATTTTGGTGTAAAGGGGATATTCTACCCTAAAAATCCCATTTATAAAATATATCTGAAAACTGGAGTTTCCTTCATTATTATAAGAATTAGAGATTAAGTTTACATTATTTTTCACATCTATGTCATTTCCAAACTTAAAAAAAAATTGTTTGATGGTCTATTATGAATTCTGTTATAGTGTTGGAGAAAAAGTAATACACACATCAAAACTAGTTCTGTCCATGGTATTTACATCCAGTTTTGGAAGAGAGAAAGAGAGAACAATAAAATAGGTGTGTAGAGCCTTCTGTATTTGAACTCTTACTCAACCTTGCCTGATGGAACAAAGAGCCAACTTTGAAGTTCTGAAGGCATCTGAACTGGTATGCATAGTAGTCACCATGCTATTAAGCAGTCAACTTTCTAGGGCTTAGGTGTGGAACACACAGAGAATATTTCCATCTGGAGCCCACCATCTTAGAACCAGTAATGATTAGCTCTATTACTTCTATTTAATTCACTAGTAACAGTAACCACCCCACCATCTTTTCAATTTATCTCTCGACTACCTATACCAGCTATTCTTGATCTATCATTTCTTCGTTTTTAAATGTTCAGTTGAAGTTTCTAATCTGCTATCTCTATGTGCTGTCTACTACCTATTTCATTGTGAACAAACTAGCTTTAATTATTCATAATAGCTTTTTAAAAAAAAATTTAGGTCTTGAAAGCAACATACAAGGCATTTACCAACATTTTAAAAGATAGTGTTAGTATCATCCCAATCATACAAGTCAGATATATGGGCATATGATATTTGCCTATAACCTTTTCCCTATCTGCATATTATTATGTAAATGTTTTTCCTGAATTGATATTTTCTTCAGTGTGGAGAACACCAAGTAATCTAGTACTCTGGCCCTCTGTTTCTCTGTACACTTGTTCTCATCCCTTTCCAAAGGAACAGAAATCAGATTGGGAACTTGGGAATGATATGTTCAGGGACTTGCTCTTTTCATTCTCTTTGGAATCCATTTGTCCACAAAGGAACACACTCTGGTCCCTGTGTGCTAAGTCTTAGTGACTTGATCATTCAGTAGGAAGACCGCCTCAGTCCAATTCTGCTAAGGACTGGATAGAAAACTCTGTCTAGTTTTGGAATATGTACTAGAAAGTTCACTTGATATTTTCTTCAATGGTTGATTTTTTTGTAACAAAGATATTTTATCCTTCATCTGAAGAACTTTTTATCTTATATTTCAAATTGTTCAGAACTTGAACAGGAAAGAAGGCTATGGCTTTATTCTTCCCTTAGAGACAAAGTATATGTGCCCTGGGAAGAACAAAGAACGTTGTTACGCATCACACAGATGGTCCTTCAATAAAGGATTGTTTTCCCAGCAGCAGAAATCAGCACTAACAGACAGCTGAAAGCCCTTTTAGGGACCATCTCAGGTATGAAAGGTGTCCTTATCCAAGATAATGTTCTTTCCTGTGGAAGTTCACATCTAATAACTGATCAACATAGAGGTATAAAGTCATGGAAAACTTTTGGGATATTGAACAAACAGTATGATAATATTGTATGCAATGGAACTCCATTATCTCATTCTTGTTTTTGGACATTTGTGGCATTTCTTTATTTCTTTATTTTTTATTCATACAAGAACTGGGGTACAGGCCAGAACTGTGGGGGGTGAGAGGATCCACAAGAGACAGAGTCGGGAACAGAACAGGCAGATTTGACTGAAATACACTGCTGAGGGGAACAGTGGGCAAGGCAGGAGAGGTCTGCTGCACCCTGTGGGTCACCTCCCTGGTGGCAGCAGGGATCGAACTCATGCTGCAGTGGTTGAAGTTTGCTTCATAGTGCGTTGCTTAACCCACTGCGCCACCAGGGCAACCCCATTTGTGGCATTTCTAATTCTTGCTATTTTAAGCATCACATTACAAACATCTTCTTTACAAACACATTTGCACATATGGAATTATTTGTGAAGGATAAATTTCAAGGCATAAGACTACTGGGTAAAACAAGATGAGTATTTTTAAAGCTTTCCGGTATTATTAAATCACCCTCTAAAAAAAGCTTATGATGAGCAGAGAAAGTGAAAATCTACTTGAAAGCAGACTTACACTGATGTGTAAACTAATATATTTTCTAGTCAGGAAACTATATTATTAATGAGCTAGAAATTTCTCACATACATTAATCAATATTATTTCTTGTGAATTACCTTTCAATGTTTTTTTTTTTATTCTTCTAGATTGCTATATTCCATCATAATTTTTGGGAAGCTCTTATAAACCAGAGAATTGACATTTTTATAGTACTGAAGTTGAGATATAAGAAATAGATCATTTCCCTTAAGACATAATTATTTTAAGACATAGAGTCTGTACCAGTGGTTTTCAACTGGAGACAACTCTTTCCTCCTTCAGGCATTTGGCAAGTTCTGGAGACAGTTTTGATTGTTACGACTTTGGATAGGAAGGGTGCAAGAGGTGCTACTAGAATCTAGTGATTGAAAAAATGCTACCAATCATCCTACAATGCACAGGAAATTCCATGAAAACAGCCGAGAATGAGAAATTCAGGTCTACACACTAAGTTCCACAAACTTCTTGGTGAGTTTATTCATAGAAAATGTTTGTAAAAAATTTTCAATTATACTTGTTGACTCATTAAAACTGGGTGAAAAGAATGATCCTTGTTTATATATGTATGTGTGTATCTTATAACTCTAAATCTTTTTTTTTCCTGAGAAGTTATATATTTGATTTTTATTTGCTGTATTTTCTATTTTAATTTTAGTATTTTAGTTCTTGATAGTAATACAAGTATCTTAATTTTAAGATTTAGTACAAAATATAGGAAAGAAAAATAAGTACATTCATATTACTGGAAATCAGGGCATTTACTTCCTCCAGGAAGTGGCATTCTGTAAAATGCAACTCTTTATTTATAGCACAGTGATGTGCTACACTACACTATTTCTTAATGTAACAGCATCCATAACAATATCAATTTATCAAATTTGGTACTCATTGATGTATATACACTGCTTCATTTGTTCTTCACAGTAATTCTGTAAGTAATTCTACAAACGAGGTTCAGAGATGTTAAAAAATATGTCAAATGTCACCAAGTAAAATATGGTTAAGATGCAAACTTTTGCATGCCAACTTCCAACTTCTACACTTTTATTTAAAATAACAAAAATTGAGCTAACATGTCCTAGTGAATTAAAATTTTTGGCCTATAAGCTATCAGTTTTTCTTGCAAGTGAAATTTGGTAATCATTTCTCCAAGTACTGTCCACCTTTAAGACTTTGGAATGAGATTTGAACAAATATGTCCAACTGGGCACTGATTTAAGCAATAAATATTTTTAGCAAGGTGATCATCACTTATCAGCTTCAGTAATAGGGTGAAGGTTAACAATAGGTGTTGATCATCAGTGTGACTAATACTTCAATCTTGCAAATATTTCAATAGCTTTTTAGTTTCATTGGCATTAACTGATTGTTTACATACGTTATTATTTCACAAGCTGTGGATTTCTGGCATATTCATTTTTCCCCCTAATCTTCCTCAAAACACATAAAATGTCAGTCTGGAATAATTATAAGTAGAGCAAATAACAAGTCACTCTAAATGATAGGAAACTAATGATTTCTGGGACTTCTCTGCTATTGTAATTGTTTGGCTTCCAGGGAACCTGTTTTGAGGCTGATGTTGAACTCCTCTCCAATTTGACAGATGGTAATGAAAGGGTTAACCAGTCCAATAATTTCCAAGCATAACTGTCCATAGTTTGAAGAAAGCAAACATCTTGCTGAGATTTATAGGGAAAAGAATAGTCTTATTAACTAGTAAAACTAAAGGAAGGTGCACTTCCTTTGACACTTCTCTTTCAAGGAAGCTTCCAACACTTTGCACTGAGGGTAAACAAAGGTGTTAGAATTCTGGAAAAATAATTCAACATGAAGCTAGGAATGGCCTGCTCAGAAATGTCAACACAGAGGAAGTTCAGCAATATACTCTTGCTTTGACCAGTTTAATGTCAAAGTAGCTTCATTTCACCTTAAGTAATTCTTCAGGTCACCTGCATTGTACACTCACAATGCCTGTGAACTACCTCTAGGATCACAAAAAATAAACTGCTTTGCTTAAGTTAATTCAAAGGAGAATATTTACTTCAACCAGAGTTCTAAATAATAAAAAATTAAGAGTAACCAATTCAGATACTAAATCCTTTTGGGAAGGATATATTTTCTTTTTTAAGTATTAAGCCTCCACCCCTGGAGAGAGGTAAAATGTACAAATGCTCTGAGATGAAAAGTTCAGCTTCTCCAGGAAATCTATTTGATTACCTCAAGGGTGACTCTGCCATTGGGTGCAATGAATAGTTAAGACCTACAGTCCCTTTATGCTATGCAGGTTGCATTTTGACAATAGGTCAATTTGACAATGAAAAATTGCTTCTCAAAATTAATTCAGCACACTCCTTATGTATGTTTCAGCAGTCTCTAGATATATGATCATATGCCTTGAACAAACAGGGTGCAGCAATTTGTCATCAGCTGCCACTCACTATTAATTCATTCAAGTGTGATTGTATATAGATTGTGATTTAGTTAAAGAACAAAAAAAAAGACTTAACTTTCCTTGGGAAACTTATATTTTTGAGTCTACATTTCTATCCTAAAATAAATCAATGCATTCTTTAATGGTTATTGCACTCTTTCGCCTTCATTGAATAAATCATATTTTGGATTCATAATCCTTAAATTTCAGGTGATGGTGCCCAGGCAAGTGAAAGTCATGTGACTGGTTTAGTGATCCAGGGAAAACCAATTTCTCTTCCAAACTGAGATAACTCAAAACAAACACACTGGTAAATGAACCAGACTCTTAAAACTGTTTTGATCTCTACACTATGATTCTATAACCCCAAAAGAGAAATGTATGAGACAGAAAACCTTCACCTGAATAAAGAAGAAAACAATCCACTGAAAATAAATGACTCATAAGATATTTTACATTTTGCTGCCTCTAAAATATTTTTTGTGGTAAAAACCTTTTGAATAAGAAATTGCAGTCATGAGGCTTTCTCCATCTATGTTAACTTCTCTTTTGGTTCTTTGCATGTAGGTGTAATCCAGATAAATTTTCCAAGAAGTAGTTTAAATAATAACAATAAAGTGATGATAATATCAGTACTAATGGGAAGTTACTAAGTGCCCAACTTTGGAGTTGGTTTTGTTTCATTTGCAAAAGCTGTACAATAATAGTCAAATAACTGGAAAATTCAAATTTCTTATTGATACATTGGGAATAATAGAATTTATCTCTAAGGACTGCTATGAGAATTAAAGGAAATAATCCATGTAAAAGTTCTTCAAATTCTATTTTTTTAATATGAATTCATTCATTCACTGAATTCTTAAAATATCATGGCCTATGTGCTACTATCATTCTCAATTTGTAGATAAGGAAACCAAGCTTTACAGAAGTACAGTATCTTTCCCAAGGACAAAAACCAACTGCTGTTCTCTTGAGTGTTTTACCAATACCCCCTGTTCCTACTGTATCATGGTTTTTTTCTAGATAACAATTTTTCAATAACCTCATACATTAGATAGCTCACAGATTGTTTTTTAATTATCTAAAAAATATGACAAGGCATGCATTAGTCCACCACTGGTACATAACAAACCATCACAAATGGCAAATAACAGTAAGGATAATTTTTTTCTTGTTCATCCATTTTTTGGGGAGGTTGGGAACCAGCCAATTTAGCTTGGCTTAGTTGGTATTAATTCCAAGTCACATACCATCCTGTTAGGTTTTACATACTTTCCATTTTGTTTGGATCACTGGACTAACTTGAATATATGTTTCTCAAGACAAAAGAGAGCAAGCCTACCTAAACATGTAAGCAAATGTCAAGTCTTTTTTCTAATTATGCCCCCCACCAAAATTTCTTTGACCAAAATAATTTTTATGGCCAAGATCAACACAGAGTAGGAAAAAAAATAGTTGCACTAACTTCAAACAAGTGTTTAAAAGAACACAGGAAAGGATGTGGATGTAAGGAAAATAAGGAATTGGTGACAATAATATAATCCACCACAGATAGGTACAATATTATTATAGGTGAAAAATTAGAGATTTAGGTTGCTTAAGAAATGTGATTTTGGCTAACTTCTAAATGAAACAGCAAGGTTTTCTTCCTTTTCTCAGAAAAAAAGGAATTTCTAGCATTTGGAGATGTTAAGGAATTAAAAAAGAAGGAACTTTAGAGACCTTATGACCTTATGGCATATAACTCATTATTTCTCTGTGTCCTTGCCATACCTACTCTTGACCCTTATCTTCAATGCATGGTCAAAAATCTGTCATAATCATAAAGTAGCGATAAGGGACTCCAATTAAACCAGAAGTAAATGCACAAAAATGAGTACTGAATAGGGCTTTTTAATAGCTCTTTTTCTAAACTAATGGTATTTATATAAGAGGTATTTTAGTGAGTAATACAAAACTAGAGTTACCCTTAAAGCAAAGAAATGCATACTTACAAGGAATAATAATAAGCAGGATTATGAAAAAAAATAATTTAGAAAACCTGTTATCCTCCTCAGTTTTTACTAAGAAACAAAACAAAAGAGAAAAGAAAAATAAACCATGATTGTGGAATGTGTCCCTCATTTGGTTTCTTGGTCTATTCCTCCTAGAGATATAAATCTAGGACTTATACCAGACAAAAAAAAAAAAAAAAAAAAAGACTGTGGGGAGACAAATTCTTCTACAACTAAGAGAAATCATTTAGGTCATTATAATCTAAAACATTAAAATTAGTGAGACTGTAAATGACTTATGAAGAATGCAAGTTAACAACCAAAACAGATTACTAAAATGCTTATTATGAAAGTCACTGCTACAGTTACTATTAGTCTGTTATCACCTTCATGTATTCAATAAATACACAGAGATCAGTTGTTTTCTGGTTTTGTTTTTATTTTTGTTCTTTACCAGAGCATGTGCTAGTTGCTGGCAATACAATGAGGAAGAAAAACAATTGTGGGCTCTGTCTATATAGGGCTGATAATCGAAACAAATAATCACAAAAATAATTTCAACACTGCAACTGTGCTGATTGCTATGAAAATAAACTAAATCAGTAATTTTACCTGACTGATGAGGTCAAGGAATGTTCCTCTGATGAAATAATATGAATTGATTTCTAAAGAAACAGGGTGATTTAACAATGAGGGAGAACTTTTGGTCAGAGAGAATAGCATGTTTATGTAAAGATGAGGCTAAGGAGTAGAGAAGCTCTGGCCTCCGGAATACAAAGTGAACAAAAGCTGAGATGGATGAGGCTAGAGAAGAGATGGGGGCCATAAGAGATAGAACTTGATCAAAAAAGAGGAAAGTTGTCTTTATTCTAAGTACAATGAAAAGTCATGGAAGAGATCCAAAGAAATAAGAGGCCGAGCAAATGACACAAGATTTTCAAATTGACAGAGAAATGGAGCCATGATTGGATAGAGGGTAGGCAGAATGGACGCATATAGCCACTACAATTGTCTAAGTGAGAAGTGATTATAATTTGGACTATTTGATGACAATGGAGATAAAGAGAAAGATCATATTTTAAATTCTAGGACACACTTGAAACAAAAATTTAACATCTCTGAAGTTAGGATGCTTCTTACAGTTTCTATGCTTGTTAATCATCCAATTGCCTATGCAATTCCATGAACCTTTCAAAATGCAATCTATAGAACAACCCTTTTAGAAATGGTATATAGTCAAAACCTGTGAACAATATTATATGTTAAAAAATTGGTATTCTAGAACTATTAATTCAAGCAATGTGTTAATGAAGGTATTGGCATTTTTTCTTTCTTATGAGTAATGATGTATGTTATAGTCAATGGTTTTTAGATTAATTGAATATGGGAAAATATTAGGAGGTTAAAAAACCACTAACTTGGTATTGGCTACAGAAAATAAGGGAGAAAGAAAGCCCCTAAATTCCTGGTTTGGTCAAATAATTGAATGGTAATGCTACCACCTACATAGAAAAACATGCAGGAAAGATGGAGGGTAAAAACATGAGTTTAATTTTAGTTATATTGAATTTGAGATAATTTTCATATATTAAAAACAGTATATCTATCCTGCCATCTACAAGTGCTAGAGTTAGAAGCTAGGTTAAATAAATCAAATGGAGAATGCAATACCATATGATTTCACTCACATGGTAGATAAAGAAAATGAATGAATAAAATGAAAAGGAAACTCTTCAACTATAAAAACAAAGTTTGCCAACAAATCATCAAAGTAAAAAACTGATTATCAAATACATGGAAATATATTACAAGATGTTAAATTATTAATTTAATAAATTAGCATTAGAAATTGCCAATATCAAGTATAACTTCACTTAAGAACAATAGAAAAAGTGACAGAAATGAACACTATGTAAAATGAAAGTAAGTGATTACTAACCATAAATAGATAGCTGATATTTTGCCATTTCCTAGCCTTAAAGAGCATCATAAAATTTTTTTCTTCTTTTCTTTGGTTTCCTTTTGTTGTTGTCTTTTACCCTTTTTGTTATTTTTCCTTTTTTTCTGTTTCAGAGGGAATGAAAGTAGGAGAAGGACACTAACTTTTACATTTTACTATAGTATTTTCATAATGATTGCTCTTGGCACATGTTCAGGATCTGGAGAACAATATTTAAATCAGATGCCCTCAACTATCTCTCATGTCAAGAACCAATTAAGATGACATCAATCAATGCCCAGGGTAAACATCGTCATCCCAGTGAGCTTCAGCCTGTCTGAACAGATGGGGCTTGACTCTCAGGACTCATTATTTACATTTCAAGTCCTTCCTCTAATCTAGCAAACTACTTGGACACAGTTACAAATAAAGGGAAATAGTCTGCAATTTTTGTTCACAGATTGCATGTCATCTTTTCTTCCTTTTGGCACTGTGATTTTAGCCATTTATCATCTTTAGAGCTGATTCAAGACTAATATGACTGATCCACATCCCAAATAGTCTGCTATGGTATAATCCTCAGCAATTCTGAATTTTATCTGGAACTCACAAGGAAGATGTATGTCCTTGTATAGAAAGCCAGGTGAAGTGAATCTTGACTCCATCCTAGATGGATGAAATAAGTCAGAACACTGATTTCTGATTTTCTGTGGTAAATTTTGACTGAATTGATAAAGGAGAATCGAATCAGACTATTGAACATCTTATGTCACATAAAGAGTAGATCAGGGGCTTACTAGCCTACCAAAGAAGTTGAAAAGTATAAGCAGCGCATATATTATAGGTCTGACAATCATCAAACAAAACTTTCCTTTTCATTACAATGCTATCATATTTTCTCTCACTTTTGAAATCAATGCAATGCCACTCTATTTGATATAAAAATGGGAACACTGGGTTACAAGTAATGTTAACAGAAGTGTACTGAAAATAAAAACAAGGAATAAAAAAGACTGCTTATTATATAAAATATGCATATTTCACTTAACATAGTTAACAGACAGCAGGCTAAAAATTGGAACTGCCACATCATGGAATCATATGCACTAGAATTGAACCTAGGGATGCAGTTTGAGGTCAGTTTTCAGATAGTTTCTGCATATCACAAGGTATTTCATATTGTAAATTACAGAAAATTAGTTACCACCATAAAAACTAAGGGGATTTCAAATAAAATTAAAATAGAATACCAAGGAAGCAAACAAGTACTGTTGATACATGTTAATCTAGGATTTATTCTACTGTAAAGTTTCTAAGCTTGGACCTCCCTGATGGCGCAGTGGGTTAAGCAACACATTATGAAGCAAACCATAGCCACTGAAGCTATGAGTTCGATCCCCAGCTGAGGAGGTGATCCACATGGCGCAGGCAGACCTCTCCTGCCTGGCCCGCTGCTCCCCTCAGCAGTGTGTTTCAGTCCATCTGCCTGTTCTGCTCCCTGCTCTGTCTGATGGATTCTCTCACTGCCCCGCACCTCTGGCCTGTATGCATAAATAAATAAATTTTTTTAAAAAAGTTCTAAGCTTATGTAATAATTATGTTAATTAAAATTATTTTTAATATCTTTTTGATTAAAAAATATTTCCCACTATTTTTTCCATTAGTTCCATCATCCTCCCAAATAATTTTTGTGATTATAAATGTTATTATTGTTTCCCAAACATGTTTGATTCCTAAAAATAAATACCAAGTTCTTTGCTTTTCTATGATGTTTTGAAATTCAAGGTACCAAAGGCTCTAAGTTTTCCAGATATATTGCTTTTTGCTGTTCCCTTGTTCTTTGCTTTATTATTTTTAACTTCACTTTTGATTTTTCTGTTTCATTTGTTAACCAGTTTTGTCAAATTGCTAAGATTCTTAACACAAATTATCTATTTCTAATTTGGCTAGATCATAATCAGAAATTATTCCCTTTAAAAATCTTTAATTTGAAAAGATCTTGTGACTTTTGCATATACACATTAAATGATATTTTAGATATTCTTTATAGAGTGACTGTAATATTTTATATGTTTATTAAATCAGACTCATTGATTACATCATTAAAATCTTGGATTCTTATCTTTTATTTGGTCCTTTAAATATTTTCAATTATAAAAGGTGTTTAAGTCTTTTCTTACTAATTTGAATTCTTTTTTTCATTTTCAAAACTTTATTAACAGTTATGATTATGTAATTAAGTATTGTATTGTATGGAGTGTTGTTTGGACTATTGTCATTGTATTGAATTTTACCGCTTATTGTTACAGAATGACCTACTTTAGTCAATTCTTGTACCTTTAACATCTTGGATATTATTATTTCCATCATGAGTATCTACTTATAACCATTGGCTTTTATATCTTCCTAGATATATACTAGTATAGGATCTTCAAAATATACACAGTTATTCCTGTCTCACAAGTATTAAGATAGGTGGTCCACAGTTGAGTTTGTGACTCAGTAGTGTTGAAGTACAAGGCTTTTATCTTTCCAACTCACAAATTTTATCTTGTGTTCTAAAATAGTTCTCAATATTTTTCTATTGAATCTACTTTCAAGCTAAGTAGATAGAAAAAAGAAAAAAAATGGGTGGGCAAGACTTTCCCTTTTAAGAGAATTACAATTTATACACATCATTTCCATTTTTATCCATTGACCAATCTTATCTTTCAAACTTTTAAACATTTCCTATTTTTTTGGGAGCGCTTCCTGATGGCACAAGGGATTAAGGCACAATAGCACTATGAAGCTATTGGTAGCCACTGTAGCACAACTTCAATCCCCATCCATGGAGCCCCTCAGCAGTGTATTTCAGTCTGCTCCCCACTCAGTCTCTGGTGAGTCCTCTCACTCCCCCCCACCCCACCTCTGGCCTGCACCACCTCTCTTGGGTGTGTAAATAAATAAATATTTTTTTAAAAAAAAAATCTCCTTATTTTTGTTAATTTAGTCCAGTAACCCATTCATTTTTCCCCTGGATAATTTATGTTATACTATGTATTTCTATTTTATTTTTCAGATACACAAACTTGACAAATAAATCTTTCACAAAGCTGATCTTGTGTAATAAAATATGTAGCATCATGCAAAAGATAAAACTAGACCACTGCCTTTTACCATGCACAAAAACAACTCAAAATGGATTAAGGAATTAGACATAAGACCTGAAACCATAAAATATTTAAAAGAAAAAGTAGGCAAAACTCTGCATGACATATACCTCAGTAATATCTTTAAAGACACAGCACCCAAAGCAGATAGTGAAGGAAAAGATAAACATCTGGGACTAGATCAAACTTAAAAGCTTTTGTACAGCAAAACACACATTTACCAAAACAAAGTGACACCCCACCAACTGGGAGAAAATTTTTGCACACAACACTACTGACAAGGAATTATCACAAAGATCTACAAATTGCTGAACAGACTAGACAAAACCAAAGTAAACAATCCAGTCAAAAAATGGGCAGAAGAGCTAAAAAGACATTTTTCCAAAGAGGAAATGCAAATGGCCAACAGGGATATGAAAAAATGCTCAACATCTCTCGTAATCAGAGAAATGCAAATCAAAACCACTATGAGATAACCACCTCACACCAGTGACAATGGCACATATCAAAAAAAACTAGCCATAGAAATGCTGGCAAGCATGTGGAGAAAAAGGAACTCCACTACACTAATGGTAGGAATGCAAACTGGTCCAACCACTATGGAAAGTGATGTGGAGGTTCCTCAGACGACTAAAAATGGAACTCCCATATGATCCATCAATCTCACTCCTAGGAATTTACCCAGAGGACACAAAAACACTAATTCAAAAGGACATCTGCACACCTTCGTTTATTGTAGCACTTTCACAATAGGCAAGTTATGGAAACAACAAAAATGCCCAAAAATAGATGACTGAATCAAGAAGATGTGGTATACATACACCATGGAATATTACTCAGGAGTCAAAAAAGAAACTCATGCAATCTGCAGCAACATGGACAGAGCTAGAAGGGATTATGCTGAGTGAAGTAAGCCAGAAAGAAAAGGAAAATATTGGATGGTGTCACTTAAGGAGGACTGTAGAGAAAACAAAGGACTATGGAAAAAAATCAATTACAATAAAAAAAAATCAAAACCAACAGACAACTATAAATCTGAGACATTCCCAAATGGAGGAGGAAGGAGAAGGAACAAAATGGGTGGGAAGAGCACAAGGGACTATGGTGATGGTGCACAGGTGAATTGGTGGTGGGAATTTCACAGGGATGAGAAATATACACTGTACAAAAATGAAAAATAATGTAAAATATATATAAAATTAAAGAAACATTATCTTCCAATCCATGAAAAAATAAATATTTGAACTTACAAAAAATAGTAAAATAAAATATGTAGCCTCAGTCCAAATTGCAGTATTGCTTTTACACTAGTTCCCTTGGGGGTAATGCTAAAACCATGAGATCCCTCTCTCTCTCTCTCTCTCTCTCTCTCTTTTTTTTTTTATGACATACCACTGGTTTACATCTTTGTTACTATGTTGACAATATAGGATTTCTCCTCTCAGTTGTATCTATTATAGCTTTCTCACCACCAAAGCACACATAACCCTTCACCACAGTTCCTTGTGCTCTATTCTCCCCATTCTTATTTTTTTCTTTTATGTATTTTTGTGGAGAAGAACTGGGGTATAGGCCAAAGACAGAGTGGGAAGAATAGGTGGATTTACTGAAATACACTGCTAAGGGGAGCAGCAGGTGAAATGGAAGAGGTCTGCTGTGCCATGTGGGTTAGCAACCTGGGCAGGGATTTAATGCAGGTCATAGTAGTGACAGAATTGATATTTAGCCCTCAGACCACCTGAGAAGCCCTCCCCAACCCCATTCTTATATCTTCCTATCTTCTTTCCCTTTCTCCAGCCCTTTTGGATGCTTCAGATCTATGGTCAGGTTTCAAGGGTTGATTTTAAAGTTCATCTTTTATCCTTGTCTATCTTCCACATATAATGACAAGATCTGGTATTTATATTTCTCCTTCAGGTTTTTTTCACTTAGCATAATCCCAACTCCATCCATGTTGTCACAAATAGCTTATCTTTTTTGTTTGCTGAGTAATATTCTACTCTGTGTGTGTATCACATGTTCTTGATCCATCATCTGTTCTTGGGCACAGGTTGTTACCATAGCTTATTTATTGTAAAAAGTGCTGCAATAACCACAGGAGTGCAGGTTTCCTTTTGAATTAGTGTTTTGTGTTCTTTGTGTACATACCTAGGAATGGAATGCTGAGTCAATGGCAGATCCATTTTTAGATATTTGAAGAATCTCCACACTTCTTTCTGTAGAGGCTGAGCCAGTCTATTGTACATTCCTACCAACAGTGTAAGAAGGTTCCTTTCTCTACACATGCTCTCTAGTACTTATTTCTGGCAGTCACAGACACATCAGCACATCCACAGGGACACACCAAGATACAAGTCATAGAGTAGGTTTGCAAGGTAAGACACTGCTTCCTAGTGAGCAGCCCTCTTGCTTATTAGCAATAATGCTGTTTGGCACGTGCTAATCAATACTACTTGATTAGCACGATTGATTATACGACAATGGTAGGGAAAGAAGGGTTCAGGGAGACAAAGTACCTTCTTCTTCTGGAGAACAGGACTTCAAAGAGACCAAAGGTGATAATCAATTCTATGGGGAACACATTGGCCTGTATGCAGGGAGTACTTTCTATGCAGGTGGTTGGTATAATTGTGGGCCACTCCCAGACTGTCTTGGGCTCTGATCACACAATCAGTCATGGACTACCTAGGCATCCCTGGCTGCCTATAATGGGGCCATTGTTCCAAGGCAGGCATGCACGAGTGCCTGGTCTGAATCTTTCATACCCACATGAATATTCATACCCACATGCAAAGAAGAGCCCAGCACACCCAGGCACAGAGGCCTTAGGTGGGAGAGAGGACACACTTGTTGTTTCTGGCTTGCTTGATATGGGTTGTTCTCACAGATGTGAGGTGGTATCTCATTGTGATTTCTGACTTGCATTTCTCTGATTCTAAGTGATGTTGAACATTTTTCCATGTGCCTGTTGGTCATTTGTACATCTCTTTGGAGAAGTGCCTATTTAGCATATTTGCCCATATTTTGGTTGTTGAGTTGTACAAGATCTTTGTAGATATTTGATGTCTGTCCTTTGTCAGATGTATATTGTATAAATATTTTCTCCAATTCAGCGAGGTGTCTTCATTTTGCTATCTTTTGCTCTTCAAAAGTTTCTTACTTTGTTGTAGTCTCAGTTTAAACCCCTTGAAATTTCTTAAGTAATAGGAGTCACTTCGTTAGTCATGGCTGACATTTCTGATACTTGATGATTTATGCTAATTAGGTGATACATGGTAGGCCCAGAGTTAGTTGTTGCTAACAACATGCAGAAGATCAATCATGTGATTAGACCACTAAAACCTCCACACACGTTATTAGCTTGACCTCCAGGAAAAGGTGATAGTAATGGAGATCGAATTCAGTCATTTGGGCAATAAGTCAATCAATCATGACTACATGCTGAAGTCTTAATAAAAGCTTTAGATACCAAAGCTCCGATGCCAATACCCTGTGCCTATCTTGTCACACATCAATATTGGGAGGGTAACATATATCTGAGAATACTGAATCTTTATTTTTTAAACTCTTTCAGTCCCTATGTATCTCTGGTTGATTTTGATTTGCAATACTTTGCTATAATAAACCTATAATCTTAAGTATAGTTTGTTCCTGAATTCTGGAAGTTATTACAGCAAATTACTTAATCTGAGGAAATCTGTAGAGACTTCCAAGTTCATAGTAAACAACTCTGAAGTGAAGATGGTCATTGAAATTCCTATCTGTGACTGATATCTTGGGCAAAGCTGGAAGTCTCAGAGGACTATGTTCTCAAAATTGAGTGACTAATTCTGTTGCAATACTTCTCCTTTACCTATTAATAAACAAAGACAAAAAAATAATAATTTCTCTCCTTCCAGCTGAAGTGATAAACATGTTTTACATAACTCTTTTTCTTAGTCTAAATCTACCTTTGTTGGCATAGTTTACTACTCTTATTTATAAATTGTTTTTAGAATTTATCTTGACTATGCTTCCTACAATTCAGGAAACTTTAACATTGCTTTGTTGTTCTCAAAGCATCTATCTCTTATCAATTAAACTTAACTGTTACTTTTACTCCTTACCACTTGCTTCTTCACAATTCTTTTCGTCATCTTGATTTTCAGTTCTTTTGCAAGATCCTTCTTTTTTTATGGTTCAGAATTCTCCTCAAATGTGGTAAATGGGTAGTTACCAGTCATTCCCATTTTCCAGCAAGTCCTATTTGTTTTGAATAAATATTGTCATTTTTCACTTTCAGTTAGGATGATAAATTATATGCCAGTTCAGTTTCCCTAGGAGGTCCTAGTTTGTGCTTTCTATTGTGAAATAATTAGTAATAGTGGCATCTTTCACTCTCAGTTGGAATGATAAATTATAAATTACCCAGTAGAAGGGGACATTCATTGAATTCGTGGTTCTCTCATTCTCACTCTTACCTTAAAAACTTGGCTTTATGGGGTTTTAATTCTTACAACTCCATCATTTAAATGAATTATCCCACAATGTCCTAGTTTATTTTACTTTGTCGGCACTGGGCTCTTTTGTCTCTGAAACCGTAAGACACTTTTCTCTTTCTCTTTAAATTTAGAAATTTTTATCCCTAGGTATATGTCCCTTTTTACCATTCATACCAGGAACTCAGTCCATTTTTTAAGTTGATGAAATTTGTTCTTCCTTTGGCCCAGGAATATTTTTGTTGAATAGTTGTTAAATTGGTATAACCCCTACAGCTGCTCCTTTCTCTTTTTTCTGAAAATTCTTTATTGACATGTCATATACTGGATACATTCTCAGAATTACTTTTCCATCAGTATCTCTATTTAAAAATAATTGCTGGGAGCTTTTCTTTATTCCTCTTATTTGGTCCTCAAGTGTACTAATTCAGGTCTCAATAATGGTCAGAGTTCCTTCAGTTTACTTACCAAATTATTCTGCTGGAAATCATACTTTGTTGGTATATTTACTTCCAAAATGTGGTGTCCATCTTTAACTTGAACCTTCTTCAGTATTTATATTACTTTTCTATTCAAAATGACATTTTTTTTTCCTTTTAGGAGCTATATTTTGTTGGTCATCTGATTTCGTGGTCATCTTCTCTTTATAAGTATAGATCCTCCTTTAATATATTATGATTTTTCTTTCTCAACTCAGTAAATCCAAGTTCTGGCATGTGAAATTCCCTAACTAGTGACAGGCTCACAAGTTATGGGAAGTAAGACAATTTCTACCCCTGTGATTATATAGAAAATAAACAGACCTGAATGTATTAAATGTCAACAGAAAGAACTCTTCTAGATTCTTTTAAAGTGTCAATACACTTCTTGTCTCCAATTTTTTCTCTAAACCAAAAGCCAAATCTCATTGACACAATGAAAAAAATGATAAAAGAGAGAAAGAAAAGTTAGGCTTAGAAGGAAGATCTCTGACCTACTCCTTCAGCTGCATGATAGAAAGAAGCAGAAAAGAGTTTGTCATGCAGTAACTGAACAATCAGATTAACTACCCTCTTCCTTCAAGATTAATGAGAAAAAGTAAGAAAATGGAGAAACCATCCTTACAACTGAAAGAAAAGTCTAATCCTTCTTTCCCACTAAATACCTACCAGATGTTAAAAGTGATGGGAGGGAGGAGGGTGAAAAATTTAAATATTATATAGGTCTTTTCATCAGAGCTCATGGACTACTAGAGATATCAGGCAGATATTTCAGACAAATAGAAACATACTAAAAGTGTGTTCAAGGTGATATGGGACCCAAAGGAGATAGAATCATGAACTTTATCTGGAAAGTTCTTAGAACTATTGTAGAAGAGGTAATGTTAAGTAGACATTCAATACCACCTTGAAAGTTTAGGAGTTTGCTAGGTACAAAAAATGTTTATCTCACAGAGAAAATTAAACTGCAAAAGTATCAAGATATAAAATAATATAAAAATACATTTTAGAACTAGAGTCACAGATCTAAGTGGTGCAATATCCAAATGGTAGGGAGAAGGTTGATAAAACTACAAGTGTCAGAAAATGAAGATCATAAGTTTTCCACAACATATTAAGGAATTTGAGTTTTGTACTGTAGTTGATGAGGTATTAGTGGAAAGTTTACTTCTTTCAGTCTGAATGCTCCAACAGTTTGAAGATAATAATTTTAGGAAACTATATTCTTGTAGGGACTAACAAGGAATAGTTTATTAGAATATATTATAAAATGCCAAAAATTTGATACTGCAAACTACTCTCATTCATTCAGTCCTGGCACTTAACTGATTAGAAATTAGTAATTTAGTTTACTAGGCCAAATCAAAGTTTCTACAATAAGTTCCTTCTCATAGACTCAATTTCAAACAACACAGTACAATTGTTATTATTTTTTTCAAATTACTTGGAGCTATAGAGTAGCCTAATTGTTCTCAACAAAAACTCACAATCACAATAACAATGCCAGTCTGGAAAGCAAAAGAAAGACAAAAATTAGTAGTAATCAGAAAATCAAAACATCTACTTTGAAAAATCAAGAAAAAATTTTATTTAATAACAATGCAAGGTTTTTTTTATTCAAAACTGAATTTTACATTAACAGTTAAAAATTATTTTCCTTTGAGATGGTGACTATTAAAGGCAGTCTCAAAAGATATGGCAACAGTGTGATGTTCAGACTAGATTTACTAAGCTTTCCTGAAACAATATAAGATTTAAGATGGCAGGGTCATAAGGAAAAATAATCAATTAGCATTTGATTTGTGCTTTATCTTCTATTACTGCTTTATTTTTCTTACTTTTACCATATATTCATTAAGTTATGAATTCTTTAGTAAAATTTAATTAGCTGATATTTGTAAAGCTGTCTAAAGATGGCTTTGTATAACTGATAAGCACTTTTTATTACTTAGTATCAATATTTTTTGTGTGTGCTTGCTGCATATAAAGAGCATGAATTTTCTAAATGGTAATAGAAACTCTTACATAGTGAAGAAAGAATGACGGAACTTTGGAGAGTAAGAATTAATATTCTTAAGGAGTTCATTTCTATCCTATACAACTTTTGAGAACTTCAGATACAGTCAATGCATTTCAAGGTCTTAAAAAAAACATGCTCACTCAGATTACAAGACCAACATTCAAGAAGGAATGAGAAGATATAATATGGTGTAGATGAGAACACATCTAAGTTAAAAGATAAAAGTAGTTGCTAATAAAGTTGGAGGTGGGACCTCCCTGGTGGTGCAGTGGGTTAAGCAATGCACTATGAAGCAAACCGCAGCCACTGCAGCACAAGTTCGATCCCTGCTGCTTGCCAGGCAGGGGACCCACATGGCGCAGGCAGAACTCTCCTGCCTGGCCCGCTGCTACCCTCAGCAGTGTGTTTCAGTCTATCTGCCTGTTCTGCTCCCCTCTCTGTCTCTGGTGAATCCTCTCATCTCCCTGGACACTGGCCTGTACCCCAGCTCTTGTATGTATAAATAAATAAATAAATCTTTAAAAAAATAAAATAAAATAAAATAAAGTTGGAGGTGGCTGGTGTTTGTTATTTTCTATAACCTACCCTAGGTTATAAAGAAAAAAGTCATGGGTTATTCCTCACTTCTGTCCCTTATACAAAGCAGGCAGACTGTGTTCACACAGTGTGTTTTCTATCTTTTCAAGTCTCATCTCAAATTGCCAGGTCTATATCCTTCAAGTGTTCCAACCACTGAAAGTGGTTTTGATGAAGTCATGACAAAATTCCTGAGACCTAAAGTTCATCTAAATGGAATTATACACTTTAAAAATTGCACCCTCATCAATAACTGGACAGGACTAATCAGGGAATCAAGACCACAGATGTCATCTCTGAGATGTATGAGAACAAACAAGGATGGCTTAGTCAAACCACATACCTAAAAATTTTCAATTTGGAGCCCTCCCTGGTGGCACAGTGGGTTAAGCAACACACTGTGAAGCAAACCATAGGCACTGCAGCACAAGTTCAAGTTCGATCCTGCTGCCGGCTGGGGAGGTGACCCACATGGCCCAGGCAGACCTCTCCTGCCTGGCCCGCTGCTCCCCTCAGCAGTGTGTTTCAGTCCTTCTGCCTGTTCTGCTCCCTGCTCTGTCTGGTGAATCCTCTCACCTCCCACACCTCTGGCCTGTACCCCAGTGCTTGCGTGCATAAATAAATAAATCTTTTAAAAAAAATTTCAATTTGTCCTTTAAAGAAATGATTCAATTGACTAATTGATCATTTTTATACCTAGTGTCCAGTTAGTATAGTTGTCGATTAGGTATTAATAGCAGAAGGACTTGTTTCTTGGCTAATTCTTGAACGTGGCCCCTTATCACATTGTTAGCTACCAGTTCTAGACCCTAAACTCCTGAAAGTATAGTAGTACCTAATCACTCTAAGGCTAAAATTTGAAAAACTGGTATGCCATAGTAAAACATTAATTATATTTATGTATTTTAAAGTAAATTATAGATATTATAACATGCATGATGGAATGAGTATGGGATTCTGAACAAAGAAAGGTTCTTTTAGCAAACATTTGTGAAGGTATCTGATGTTTTTAAATGATTTAATTTCCTGCATTCTCAGTATATCTAGCCATAAAGAACATAGGTAAAATTAAACAAATGAAAATTAACTGAATTTTTGAAAAGTGCTTTATAAACAGTAAAGCATTACTTTGAGATTTTATAAAGATTAAATGATCCTTAAAGACAGCTAGAAATATATTTGTAGGCAGAGAAGGGAGATTTTCTTAGCATTATTTTATGCCAAGGATTTTGCTAGATGCTTTATTGAGAAGATAGAAAAATATAAGCCCTATAATCTTTAATGTCAAAACAGAAGAACTATAAGCTCCATATTCTTTCAATCAGTGCCATTTAATAAAAAATGTTTATACCAGATACTATAGCGATCTTATTACCAGTTTTAATGAAAATCGAGGAAGGATAAAAGATTGTGGACTCAGTTACCTTGTAGGAAACAAAATTCTTAACTCTAAAGTCAATCACTGCTCATTTTAAGGCACAATTTTGGAACATTTGCAAGGCATTTGCTCTAGAATTATTACAAATATACACTCTATTTCTTGTTAGAGTGAGATTTATGTCAGATTTCTGTACTTACTCTATATATTCTCATCATAAAATGCCTTGGCTGTTTTTAAAGAATTGCCTTAAGGCATATGGATTTCAAAAGTCTAAAGTCCTCTCCTATAGAGAGGTATACATAGTTAGTATACATATACATATACATAGTTAGTATACATACATACATATAGAGAGCTATACATAGTTAGTTGCTTGCATGGAAACATTTATGGTATGGCTAACAATTCATTGCTCACCTTCTCTAGAAAGGTTTATAATTTTATGACCCACTGATGACAGAATCAAACACAGAAATGAAAAAAGGAAATGACTAAAGTCCATTTCAAGCAAAACCTTTAAGAATCAATCTTTCCTTTGTTCAACACGTTTTACACACATTCCTGAGGGCACATCACTTGCAGAAGAGCCATATCACCCCGCAATGAACACACAACATAAGTAGTAATTAAATCTTGACTGTCGCAGGTCCCTGAGATTTTGAGTCACAGTTCACCGCAGCATATATTGAACATGTTTTTTCTTAGTGTTAGACCAAAAATTTGTTACTTAATTTGTTTATAAGACACAGGTCTGTGGGGTAATTGACTTTATCTTAAATATCCATCCAGTTTAGGTCTCTTCTACAAGTTTCCCAGTCAAGAACAGCAGATATTCAATAAATATACTTCTTATGCTGAACAATATAAGTACAAGATGGTAAGGCAAACCATGCTGCTGCTGTAGCTTCTGTTTGTATATCTGTGTGTGCTTTGTTACTCAAAATAACAGAGCTTAACTGTTAGAGACGAGATACGTTTTTCAACTACTCTCCTAGAAAGGACATGGCAAAGTGTTTGAATCTAAAGCTATATTACACTAAAGACAACATATTTTTGAATGGAAATTTAAAAGCAGCAACAATACACACCTCCCTGGTGCAAGGGGTTAAGTCTCAAGTGGCCGCTATGATTAGCAGCCATTATGGCACTAATTCGATTCTTGGCCAGGGAGCTAACCCATAGGGCATAGCAGCAATCTCTGATTTCAACCACTGCTCTCCTCAGCAGTATATTTCAGTAGATCCTTCTGTTCTGCTCCCTACTGTCTGTGATGAATCCTCTCATCCTCCTACAACTCTGGCCTACACCCAGCTCTTGTATACATAAATAAATCTTTTAAAAAATGCAACAATAAACAGCACTAACTTTTTCTACAGTATTAATTATGTCAGTTGAGAATTTTACAACAACCTGAGACTGGTCCACCAGTAATTATTTAACAGTTAAAAGCAGCTGAAATTTTGAAATTGATATTCCTGACATAGGAATCCAGACTGGGAACAAGTATTTATTTTTAAAATATCTAATGATAAGTTCAAGACATAATTGAGAACTTTAAAAATATATTTGAACAAGGCTTTGTAATGATACACAGGCAACTATACTTCATATATTAGTGAATATATATGACAGTGATGGTTAATTTTATGTGTAAACTTGATTAGTAGGGCAGAGCTCATTGGTATTCAGAAACTTGAATATCAATCTGTCATTTTGAAGGTTGCTTTTTATATTTATATAAATTTATATACTAGAACTGGGATACAGGCCACCAGAGGTGCGTGGGACAGGTGAGAGGATTCACCTGAGACAGAGTGGGGAGCAGAACAGGTGGACAAACTGAAATATACTGCTGAGAGGAGCAGTGAGCTAGGCAGGAGGGGTCTGCTGAGCCATGTGGGTCCCCTCCCTGGCAGAGAATCAAACTCATGCTGTATTGGCTGCAGATAGCTTCACAGTGTTGAGATCAAGGCCTTTGTACCACCAGGGAGGTCCCAAGAAGCTTTAATTTGCTCGTTTTTTTAAAGATTTATTTATTTATGTATGTAAGAACTGGAGTACAGCCAGAGGTATAGGGGGCAAGAGAAGTCATCAAAGACAGAGTGGAGAGTAGAACAGGTGGATCTACTGAAACACACTGCTGAGGGGAGCAGCAGGCAAGACAGGAGAGATCTGCTACACCATGTGCATTAGCTCTCTGGTTGGGGATCAAACTCATGCTACAGAGGCTGCAGAGAGCTTCATAGTGCTGCATCTTAACCCCTTGAACCACCAGGAAGGCCCCCCCCTTTTTTAAAAAATTAAGATTGACATTTAGTTAGTAGATTGAGTAAAGCAGTTTGCCCTCCACAGTGCCATGGGCCTCACCCAATCAATCAGTTAAAGACCTTAAATGAAAAAGACTGAGTAGTTTCCTCAAGAAGAAAAAAATTCTGGGTTGTCTTTGGACTAGAGCCTAATTATTTCTTCCCTCAATCTCCATTCTGCTGGCCTGCATGACAGATTTTAGACTTGCCCACCTCACCTTTCTCCCATCCCACCATCATGTGAATCAGTTCCTAACAAATAAACCTTTCCTCATGCATATATTCACATCCTATTGGTTTGTATTTCTTTAAAAGGCACAATCTATTATAATAACTAACACTCCAGAAGTTGTCAGATCACTTAATATCCTATGTTCTATGTTGGTTTGATGACTTCCCTGAATTCTCCACTTTGATATAAGTCTCATCTTCCTTTTTTAAAATGTATTATGTTTTTTTTTTAGAGATTTTATTTATTTTTTCATAGAAGAACTAGGGTGCAGGCCAGAAGTTTGGGGGTTGAGGGGAGTTGAAAGGATTCACCAGAGACAGAGTAGGGAGCAGAACATCAGATCTACTAAAATGCACTGTTAAGGGGAGCAGCAGGCAACACAGAAGTCTGCTGTGCCAGGTGGGTTAGTGCCCTGGCCAGGAAGACAACTCAGGCCATAGTGGTGGGCTTTGCAGTGGTAGTACTGAGACTTAACCCCTAAGCCACCAGGAAGGCCCATAAGTCTCTTCTTAAGTTTTTCTTTGATGTTGCTGACTTAAAGCAAGTATCAAATACTCCATACAATAGCATATGATGGCTTTGCTGCTGCTTTCACTAAAGAGATGGGCTAAATGTTAGGTTTTATCTATGTAGAGCCATCATTTGTAATTTAGTAGAGACTATAGACAATGCTTCTCTAATTTTTTTCTAAACAGATCTTTCTTTTGGTAAGTATATAGTTAGACATTATTTTAAATACAGTGCACTAGTTGAGAATACATGCTTTGGCAACAGACAGTACTCATGGCCTTCTCTGTTATACACTGTGCATGTCACATTAAGATTGACACTTAATCTTGGCAAGCCTAGGTTTACTCAGTGTCTACACCACAGGTTGGTTAGACAGATTGAAAATAATTTAATCTATTAGCACAAAACCTAGCATTTTGAAGCTTTTCAATAAATATTAGTGTATGACTGTGGCAACAGCAGTAGAAATAGAAGCAATGCTGGTAATATTTTAAGAATAAACATTCAAGAATTTAAGCAATTGAAAGTATATCTTTTTAAAAAGCTAATTATAATTCAAAAGAAACAATAAGGCAAAAAGTTCAAAAGAACTTTTACTGTAATGATTCTCAGTAAAAACACACATAACTTTTCCTGTCCCAAACTGAATTAATTGCATTACCCTTTACCTAATTCACAAACCTGCTTCCCAACCCCTCACTGATTTCCTGTCTAATTAATAGCACTGGCATAATACTAGCCAATCCAGTATTTTGGGCAGCCCTCTTGCTTCTTCCTCACCTTCAACTTCCATAGTATGAATCATCAACCTTGCTAATTCTCACTATTTCTCAGCTTGCCAACTAAACATCAGCATAAGTAATCCAAGAGTTTCTTTTTCCATTGTGCAAACTCTTTCCCATTGACCAAGTGAAGCTCACAAGACTCACCAGACTGTTCTCTGCCCCCTTACTCTTCCATTACCTCTGACCATCCCTACCCTTATACAATGGGCTACACCAGGTCATAATTCATTCTGTTACTCCTATATGTCCTGCTCTTTCTCACTACATATTCACACAAGCCATTTCCTTGTCTCATGCAGGCTCTCTAAGCTTTAACCTGGCCACCTATCATTCATTGGCTAGGTTTCACCATTATGTGTGATTTCCACTAGGAAGTCTTCCCAGTAATTCATTCATTGCCCCCTCTGACTCCTATAACAGACAACTTGAACTGTGCCACTGTATCGCAAATGCCATTTCACTAGTCTTTCCTTTATTACCTATTATATTGTATGTCAGACCAGGAGTGAGTGTCTATCCCCAGCACTTACTGAAACACTTGTGTATATAGTAGGGATAGAAGTAACAATGCATGATAAAATGAATGGATGAGTGAATGAAGTAGACTTTTAAATCTATCTTGAAGAAATATCTAGATCAAACTGGTAGGTGTTAAATTCTTTCTTATTTATTCTAACCTTTATGGTGACCCCAGAAGAATCATCACATTCCTAGTTTCCATAGCTGCCTATAGATAATCTGAAGTTCAGCAGTTCTATGAAGTTTTGTGGTGTGAAGTATAGCAACTCTTCAACAGTAAGAGACTGTTTCACACTTTATTTATGAACCTAGAAGTGCTGATTTGTTCACTGAAAATTTTTTCTTCATTTGATTAATTTTATTTTTCATAAACTTAGAATTACTTTTCAAAATCCCTATTTACTTGGTTCTTCTTTTTATTCTTCTGAGTTTAGAATACTATTGGATTTTATTACCACTAAAATTGGTGAAATCAGTCAGCTATGCTGTCTGGGTCAAAGTGTTCTTATTTAGTTTATCTATCAAACTTTTGGTTTTGATTCAAAAAGCAAACAAAGTACATTTCTAGAAATCAGTGACTTGATACACATGGAATGATTAAGTGACTCTTATCTATAATCTAAACCCTGAAGAAAAACACAGAAAATCAATTCCTTATCTTTTATTATCAGTTTCCAATGGAAGGAATACCTTAATTTCAATGGTAAAAAAGAAATCCTTCCCAAAAGTCATCTACTTCGTATAATGAAGGGCAGCTGATCAAAGTGACAAAACATAGACTCTGGAGTCTTAGAAAAATTAGTGAAATTGGAGCCATGGCTCCTGAGTTGTATTTATGTGAAATGTGGAATTTTAATAAATTTGTTTCAATAACCTATATGACTATTTTTAAAAAGGTGTATCATAGTATCTACAATAGGGTGGTTTTGAGTGGAAACTGGATAATGTATACAAAGTACCTTTCAAAGAACATTATCTTTTATATTGAAGTATGTAAGTTTGAAATGGAGCAAATCTGCAGTAGAGCGTATAACAACGTGTTGTCATATGACCAAAACTGACCTTTGATGAAAGCATACACTTGGCGTTATATCTACTGGTTAGCGATCAGCAGATATAGGCAGTGCAAGCATTAACACAAGTGATATAATATTCAAAGACCTCCTGCTATGGAATATGTCACAAATTTTGACCTTCAGCTTTCAAGATTTTTTGAAGTTAGTTGATGAGAATTTTATAACTTTTTATGAACTTCATTTTTGAGAGCTGAAATGGCATATTCCCCCAATACAGGCTCTGTTTTTAATTTGACTTTTGAATGTAAAAACAGAAAATAGATTATGGATAGAATACTACTCAGGGGCCTCCCCTGGTGGCGCAGTGGGTTAAGCAACGCACTACAAAGCAAATCGCAGCCACTGCAGCATGAGTTCGATCCCTGCTGCCGGCCAGGGAGGGG
>JAGFMF010012074.1:10455912-10521584 GCA_019455555.1 Galemys pyrenaicus
GCTCTGTCTGTGGTGAATCCTCTCACCCGCCCCCCACACCTCTGGCCTGTACCCCAGTGCTTGTATGCATAAATAAATAAATCTTTAAAAAAAAAAGAACTCAATATAATAGGATATATTATTTATATATACACATCCAACTTAACAACAGAATATATAAAGCAAATATAACCAACATAAACAAGGATATTGACATCAACACAATAATAGTAGGGGATATTAACACCACACATTTACCAATGTAAAATTATCCATACAGAAAAACACCCAGTAAACAATGCTATCTAACAATGACAATTAAATGAGATAGACTTAATAGATTTTTATAAAGCATTCCACTCCTAAACAACAAAAAACCATGTTCTTCTTAAGTGCTTACAAAACACTCCTTCAAGGATAGACCACATGCTGAGAAGCGAAACAGATCTCAATCAATTCATGACTACTAAATATTATTAAGCATATTTTTGGATCATAATGACATGAAACTAGAAATAACCAAACTACCCAATTTAAAATCAGGCAAAATCCTAAATAGACACATACTTCTATGAGTTGGCTAATTTAACTCTCTCATTGTCTTCAGTTCTCTCTCCTGTAACTGCTCTTGTAAATAAACCTTTTTATTTTCTCTCTGTATATTTGCTTTTGGGTCTTGTGAGGACTCATACTCAGGTCACCCATTTGCCCTGGGTGCTATGTAATAATGCCCACACAAACATGCCTTTCTACTTCACTCAGCCATTAACCTATTATGACTATAGATTTTTGTTTTCTGTGTAAAGCAGTAATAGAAAAAATGTGTCATTTTATACTTCTAAGTTTGTGGTAATTTGACATACATCAAAGCAAAAATAATACAGTGCATTGAAACAAAAATTATTATTTTTTTGAGTTGGGTTGACTTGGACTCAGCTGGGATACCACATGGTTTCTGTTGAATAGAAACTCTGAGAGATAGAGACCTATCCTCTCCATAGGTCTCTCCAGAAGGAGAGTGAGGCTTCTTGCGTGGTATCTCAGAGCTCTAATAACTGCAACGTGTAAGCTGCCAATTCTCTTAAAGAACTTCACTTCCCAGAGTACTTTCCTGGTCAAAGTACAGGAAGGGAATCACAAGGGAAGAGAAATAGGTTCCACTTCTTAATGTGGATATATCACAAGCATGTTAGAAAGGGAGAAATTGCTAATGGCAATGTTTATTTCTCTGGTTACAACAATTTGGATCCATACAACATACAAAAGGTTCTCATCCCTACTTGTCCCAGAAGTCTTGTCAGGCACAAAGTCCAGTATCTTGTGATTAATACTCATGTCAAGGTAAGATCCTCATAGATCCTATCAATCTGGAGATTGGGTGATCCAAAAAGACTACTTTAGCATACAATGGAAAATTATTCACTCTCAAAGCACTATTCCTAGGCAAAGATAATTCCTTGATTAGAACTCATGTCTGCTCCCTGGGAGTTAATTTCTATGGTTCCACGCTCCATCCTTGGACCCTTCCCTTTGTCTTCTGAATCTTTTTTTTTTTTTACCATAAGAAATGTACTATATTTATAGATGAGTGGCATTCTCAAACTTCATTGTGCATTGGAGTCTAAGTCCTTTTTTCATTTTAAATATTTTTTTGCCTCTTCTTCATCCAATCTAGTTCAACTATCTTAAAAAATACTGTGTCCAAGCTATCAAGTTAGAAAACTGTGACAACCACAAATTGCTTCAAGGTAGGTTTCTCTCTACTTTGGACTGAGATTTAGGAAGACCTGGGATAATATCTTTAAAATTCTTGGAAAATTTTGACTTACAGAAATGTTCTACAAGTCTCTGACTTAAATCTTTCAGAATTCTTAACAAGCAGTATTACAGCTGTACCATTGATTTGATCTTAACCCTAAAGCCACATTTTAGTCAGAACCTCAGTGTGATCTTTGCCCTGAAGCTGTTTCTTACTTTGAGACCTTTTCATGGTATGCGAAACTGAGAATGAGAAATAATGTTATTTTGCAACTCAGCAAGACCTGGATTGAAAATATTTCTTCTGAATTCTGCTTAAAAACTAAAATGTTCTTTTGGTTCATCCATCTTTTACAATAACTTCTCATACGTAGTTGAAAAAGTCATTACAATTTTTTTTTTTTGCCTACAAATCTACCTAGCCAGATCCTATTCATTAGATACTTTAAAAAAAGAAAAAAAATCTTTCAAGCAACTTCAGGCAATCATTTCAGTTTTCTGACACTACTTACTATGGCCTACCCCTGTCATAGTCTTCCCTAACAATTTGCTCAGTTTCTATTCTTCTCCAGCAACAATTTATTCAACACTCAGGCCTTTGTAAATAACCATAACACCGATATCATACACTTTATGTTGGAAACTGTACCCAAGTTTCTGCATCTGAACACCTGCCCCCAAGTCACTCTATCCACAACTGAGCTTGATCTAGATGACCAGATAATGAAGTAGATCAAGTTTATAATGGGGTGTGGTTTGGGAAAGAAATGAATGTATTTTGCAAGTGATGTTGGGAAGGAGGATGTGAAGTGTGTAGCAGAGTACAGAAATGGATGGTAATAAAATACGGTTATCAGCACTTCCTCCCACCCGTGTTACAGGACACTTTTTCCAGCATGAAGTGGGATCTATTTCTTTTTTTTTTTTTTTTTTTTCCTAAAAACCACCTGGTCTCATGGTTTACTGGATATATAGCTGAAATGACATTCTTAAGGAAAATGACATCTTCTAGATTTTACCTCACTTAAGACAGCCGTTAGACTACTCTCTGAAAAGAGACTTGGTATGCATAGTTCTAACTTAAATATAATCATGCCGCTAAGACAACTAATTGTATATATAAGAATAAAGTATCATTGTGAGAATGAGAAAAGTATCTTTAATTACCAAGTGATTTCATTTAAAACATTTGATTAGGATAAGTCAAAAAGATAAAAGAATAAGCAATATACTTGGTTTCCAGAAATGTGTAGCAACTGATTAAATATTATTTGTTGTAAAGTAATAGTAAATTTCTCAACAAGTACATACCAAGTCATTGTGTGGATTACACTGGACACTAAAGAAGTGTCTCTGTCATACATTTATTCATATAAATTACTCATAATTGCATAGCGTTTGGATATATTTAAAAGAAGTTCAAATTAAATTGTCCTTCATAAAGATGAAATGTTTCCAATCCATATTACGAGCCAACATTACTCTGATACCAAAAGCAAACAAGGATATCACCAACAAAAAAAAAAAAAAAAAGGAAAACTACAGACCAATATTCTTGATGAACACAGATAGAAAACTCAACAAAATCTTACAAACTGAATTCAATAATACATTAAAAGGACCATTTATCATGGTCAAGTGGAATTTATTTCAGAGATACAAAGATGGTTCATATATACAAATTAATGTAATTCATTACATCAGTGAAAGGAAATATAAGAAAAATCAAATGATCGTATTAATAGTTGCTGAAAAAGCACTTGACAAGATTGGACATCCACTTATAATAAAAATTTTCAAAAAATGGGGATAGAAGAAACATAACATAATCAAAGTCGTATATAACAAATCCAAGGCTAAAATCATATGCAATGCAGAAAAACTGAAAGCTCCTCTAAGATCAGAACTAAGACAAGGATGTCCACTCTTAAAACTGCTATTCAGCATAGTATTGAAAGTCCTGGCTAGGTTAACCAAGAAAAAGAACTAAATTGGGAAAAAAACATAGCTATCAGTGTTTACCGATGACATGATAATATTTTATATAGACAACCCTAAAGGCTCCAACAACAAGCTGTTTGAAATAATAAATCAGTAAATTAGAAGGTTACAAAATCAATTTACAAAAGTCTGTTGTGCTTCTATATGCAATGAATTAGAAGAGAAAAACTGAGAGGCAATTCCATTTACAAAGGCATCAAAAGATTTAAGGAAATAAATTTATCAAAGGGGGTGAAAGACCTGTACAATGAAAGTTACAAAACATTGTCAAATAAATAGAAGATGCAGAGAAACAGAAAGCTATTCCCTGTTCATAGACTGAAAGGATTAAAATGATTTTAAAATGGTCATCTTACCAAAGCATAAGATTCAATGCAACTCCTATCTAAGTTTCCATGTTATTCTTCAAAGAACTGGAGCAAAAAAGCTTGGAGAATTCAAATTATACTATGAAGCTATAGTAATCAAATCAGTATAATATTGGAATAGAATTAACACACAGTCCATTTCAACAGAACTGAGAGCTCCCGTAAAACTTCACATTTATCTGAACTGCTAATTTTTCACAAAGGTAAAGGACCGCCTCTTCAACAAATGGTGTTGGGAAAACCAGGTAGCCATATGCAAAAGAATGAAACTAGTCCACGATCTCATACAATGCACAAAAATTAACTCAAGATGGATTAAAGACCTGAATGTAAGCCCTAAAACTACCAAATGCAAAGAAGAAAACATAGGCATTACACTACACAACACTGGCCTTAAAGATGTCTATGGGGACTTGACACTAACAGCAAGGGAAACCAAAGAAAAAATAGAGATTAGGACTGCATCAAACTAGAAAGCTTCTGCACAGTGAAAAATAGGCTATCATTAACATGAGAATACATTTCATTAAAAAATGAAATGAACAGAAGAAAATATTTGTACAATATTTATTTGACAGGGAAATAAGATCTAAGACTTACAAATAACTTGTACAAATTAACAGCAAGAGAATAAACCAATCAAAAAATGGGCAAAAGATCTAAAGATATTTTTCCAAAGAATACATAAGGATCATTAATAGGCACATGAAAGGATGTTCATCATTTCTTTATTAAAGAAATGCTAAGCAAAAGCATGATGCATCACCTCATACCTGTGAGGTGACCAAAAAAAAAAAAAAATGTTGTGATAGAAATGATGTAAAGAGAACTCTTATACACTGTTGATGGAGAATGTAAATTAGTGCCACCATTATGGAAGAACAGTATAATCTTCAAAAAATTACAAATAGAATTTCCAACAATCCCACTGTTGGGTATTTACTCAAGAAATACAAAAACATAGAGATACTTATTGCCGCACTATTTATAATAGCTAAGTTATGGAAAAAACTTAGTTGCTTACTGATAGATGAGTAATGTGATATGTATATACATACACACACACATAGTGGAATATCAATTAGTTGTGAAAAAGATGAATCTTTGCCATTTTTGACAACATGAGTAAAAATAAGTGACATTTACTGGGTGATTCATTCATATATGCAATATAAAGAAACAAAGCAAAGATACAAAGAAAACCAACCCAAAATAAACCCTTGAAATATGATTACAGAACTGAAGCTACTAGAGAAAAAAGGTGAGGGGTGACAAGCCAAGTTGAGATGGGACTCAGTGGATTATGGTGAAGGATTTTTGGTGATTTGGTGTTGTGCATGGTAGGATAGATATCATATATTTGAAGAGACATGAACCTATATCCCTAAAACATATACTGTATTGCAAACCAACCTCACCTCAACCAAAAAAAACAATAAAAAAGAAAAATAGCCCTTATTGTTTAGTTTTTTTTCCCCTCAGCTTGATTTTAACCTTATTAATTAAAAATAGTGTCTTGTATTACCAAAAGGAAGCCAAGGGTATGCTTTAGTTAGAAAAATTATGCAACTAACCAAGGTCTGCAAACTAGAGCTTAGAAAAACATAAACCTTGACATCAGTTAAATATAAACATACTCAGATAATCAGTACTTATTCTATAATAAAACTGAGTTCCAGGGAGATCATGTATCTTCCTTATCTTACTCAAAATTCTACACCAGAAGTCCTGTCCTTGTCTTTTTCTTCCTCTGTATATCACAACGCCTACCGAAACTACAGAACAAAACTCAAAATAAATTTTTTATAACAGGTCAATAAATGTAAGCATTTTGCATAATAATTTTTAAGTATCTTTGATGCTTTCCTGACATTTGTAAATATAAGTCATTTCCTGACATGAGAGACAGAAAAATCAGGAATTTAAAAAAACTAGAATTAGACCTTTGTAATTTATGTCACACAATTAAAAACAAAACATTTAAACATGTTGCTTTACCCCCCACAATTATATCATATTTACATACTGATATTGGTGTCAGTAAAAAGGATTTTATGCTTTTAATATTTTATAAATTCTTTAAGTCTACTTGTATATGTTAAATAACAGTCATAACACAGCAATATAATAATACTTGTAGTTTTTAAAAAATAATCATTTATTGTGAGACACAATTTTTTTACTGATGCATATGAGTTACCAAAAAACTATGAGTCACAGTAAATAAACTTTTTCAAGTTTTTAAAGCCAGTGAAAAAACTCTGATGTATTTATATAGTTAATTTAAATACATTTCTGTCTAGATATGAATATATTACTAAAATAATAAAGTCTAAGGTTATTGAGTTTTTATTACATGTCAGGATTTTAAATATGTTCCAATATATCACTTAATCCTTGTAAGATTTTTTACAAGTAGGTACTATTATAATTATCTTACATGGTTTAGAAACCAGTGTTTAAGAGTTTAAGTAAGTAGTCCTAGTTGATAATTGGTGAAGCCAGTATTCCTATCTAGAGATCACCTCTTAATTTGGTCCAGCACTATTTAAGACTCTATTCAATATGGTACCCATTTTCTTACTGGTTAATCGACATTTCCCCAAAAGAGTATCATTGTCAATCTTACCAATCTTAAAATTACTTCCAATTTTCTATGCTTTCATTGAATTCTTCAAAGAGCTAAGATTAGTGAACATCATAATGTTGGAGGCCAAAGGGATACAAATTTGAAAACTTTAAAAATTATCCTTGGATAATTTGAGCATGAATGCTTAATTTACTTTTTCAATTTAGCTTTAGCTTTGTCTCACTTCATTAACCAGGTATGCAGGTAGGAACAATTTAAAGGAGAGTTCTTTTCATAATTAGACAATAATAGTACCTAAAATATTTTACTGTAAAATGTGTCACATTAGCAATTCTTATTTGAATCAGGCCTTTTTCGTGGTACTTGTGAATTTTACATCATAGGCTTTCTATCTTGTGCGATTCATGTCAATTGCAACAAAATTTAGATTTGAACACTGTAAGTTTTCTATTTACAAGGGTCCTAAACAATCTATTCATATAGTTATTATTAGCTACTGATGAAAGTTCTTCAATAGATGTGAAATGTAATGCACTACAAGGCAGATAAACATTCAATTTACTCTCATGAAAATCCTTCTGATGAATGTTGAGGAATCCTAAGTTTAAAATTACTTGTGCTCATGAACATTTAGATTATTTCTTGTTTTCGGAAATTACTAATAAAACTGCTATAAACAATTAAAAATAAATAAACTGATTTGTGCCTTTCCCCACACAATCTGTGGGACACTCACTGTGACTGTGTAGTTTCATTTCTCTTGAAATAAAATTTAGTCTCAATTCACTGATTATGATCCTATGTTTTATTAATAAGCTTCCTATTATGCTAACCCAGCTGGACACACTAAACTCTGGAAGACAGTGGCTGAACATTTAGTTGTCTGGCCCAAGTTCTAACTTTCCATCTGTGAGATGGCCTCATTTGCTGATACTTCTACTTCGGATTTTAATACACAAAGTTAGAAAAGAGTTTATAAGAACAGTGGTGAGCCAGGCATAAAAAGGAAAGCTAGAAAAGGCACTGAAAATTCAATCATTACTATTCAATGAGCTTTTCAAATTTTGTTCTCTTAACCTGAGAATGCAGAGGCTTTAGATAAAAGAGTTAGGGAACACTTTCAACTCAGTTTAACTTAACTAGATACTAAGACTCACTAACAGTAAATCCAAGTGGAATATTTTTCTTCAGTAACAGTGCATTGTTGGGATCTCTCAGGCCAATCATTCACAGGTTCACTGACTCTCACCAACAGGTATGTGAAAAACCTTGAAGCAGAATCCTTCCCAGGGTGAGTCCTACACACTGGCCAACAAAATAATTGTAGCCTGTCTGAGACCATGAAACTAAGAACTTTGTTAAACCACTCACAGCTTCCTGACCTACTGTGAGATGGTAAGCATTTTAAGTTGCCTACATTTTGAAATAATTTGTTAGGCAGTACCAACTAACAAGACACTAAGTAAATAAAGTGGAAAGAAATGAAATGAGTTGTGTTCCTAAGTGCTGTAAGTACAAACAAAAGATGTGATATGAAACAGATTTTGGGCCAGTAATGATAATTTGTGACTCATACACTAATGAGTTACTGAATGAGCAAACTGTACCTATATAAAGTAGCTACGATAGATTTGTAGCTACAATAGATTACGTCTATATGGAAGCTTTGATCAGCTTAAATTGACTGTAGTTACTAATTCCGGTGTTTTTTTTTAATGTACGTGTTTGAGTCCTTTTTTTTCCTGAAAATTTGCAATTCTATAGCTATTGTTGTGTAACAACAAATTACAAAATTTCAGTGACATACAATAATAGTATTTATTTTGCTGGCATATGTTTGAATGGATCGTTGACGAATCAGTGGATAGGTTGAACAGGTGGTATTAGTATTCCTGAATTTGGTCATTCTAGTAGGTATGAAGTAATATCTTACTGCTATTTTAATCTGTATTTCTCTGATAATATACGACGTAGAAGGTCTTTTTACATACTTATTTGCCATCTGATTGTCTGCTTTGAAGAAGCGTCTAATAAGAGATGAAGTTCATTTTTAAAAGTTCAGGTTACTTTCTTACTTTTGATCTTTGAGTTCTTTGCATATTTTGGATGGCAGTCCTTAACTATATGTATTTTTTGCAAATATTTTTTCTATGCTCTTGTCTTTCACAGAACAAAAATTTTTAAGTTTAAACAAGTCCAGCTTATCAATTATTTCTTCCATGGATTGTACCTTTGTGTCATGTCTCAAAAAGCATTGCAACACCCAATGTCATCTAGATTTTTCCCTGTTATCGCTAGTTTACAGTTTTGTATTTTACATCGAAGTGTATTACCCATATTTAGTTTTTGTAAAGCATGAATAATCTGTGTCTATATTTTCTTTCCTGTGGAAGCCCAGTAGTTAGAGAAACATTTAGTACAGAATTTACTATTTTTACTTGGTTGCATTACCTTTGCTCCTTTGTCAAAGATCAGTAGATTATATTTAAGAGGGTCTAATTCTCAGTTTTTGATTCTGTTCTATTGATCACTTGTCTCTTTTACTATGACCACAATGTCCTGATTACTGTAGCTTTCACTGAATCTTGAAGTTGGGCAGTGTTAGTCCTCTGACTTTATTTTTTCTCCTTCAGTATTGACTTGACTACTCTGGGTCTTTGCATTTCCACAGAAACTTTGAATTAGTTTGTTGATATTCACAAAATAACTTGATAAGAATATGTTACAGACTGCACTGAATCTACAATCAAGATAGGAAGATCTGAGAATTTGTTTTTTAAAAAAGTGGGTTTTTTTTAAAGATTTATTTATGCATACAAGCGCTGGGGTACAGGCCAGAGGTGTGGGGATGGTGAGAGAATCCACCAGACAGAGCAGGACGCAGAACAGGCAGATTGACAGAAACACACTGCTGAGGGGAGCAGCGGGCGAGGCAGGAGAGGTCTGCTACACTATGTGGGTCAGGTCTCCTCCCTGGCCGGTGGCAGGGATCGAACTAGTTAGTGCTACAGTGGCTGCTGTTTGCTTCATAGTGCATTGCTTAACCCAGTGCGCCACCAGGGCGGCCCTAAAAAAGTGTTTTTTACGAACTTTTAAAATACAATCAGACCTCTCCAAACATATCTGGTAATTTTTTTTTATTCAGTAACAAAACAGTTTCATTCCAGATTAATGGATCATTTTCTCTTGTCCTACTTTGGATGTGATTTGTACTTACTCAGTTCCTGTTGTGTGCTTTGCCATGACATATTTGCAGAAATACAAGGTGAAACATTATTAATGTTACCCTAGAATAGGAATCATTCAGAAGTAGAGGGATAAGCAAGAATATTGACAATTTGAAAAAGTATCTTAAATATCTGAATGAGAATACCATCGTGAGAGGTGTATGGCCTTTTGGATATCTTATATACAATCATTAAGTCATTTATTCATTATTTAGTCTACCAGTGTTTTTCAAGAGTATATAACAGAATAGAATGTATGTGGTAGATGCTGAGAAAGCAAAATAAAAGAGGCACCAAGCCCCTAAAATAACACAATAAATGTCATTTTCTCTGAGTCCTATATACCACACTTGGCATACATTATTTTATGTAATCTTACTGCAAGCCATATAAACTGGGATTTATACTGGTAAAAAACTGAAGGCTATGTGCTGACTTGCCAAAGATTATGAAATTAATGATTCATGGAACGAGAATTTAAATCCAAATCTTGTTTTTGTCCATCCAAAAGCCATGCTCTTTACCCTAATTTTGTTATCTATAAGGAAAACTTCTATTATTGTAGAAGGCAGCAATGTGCAGGGTTTGAGAACATGTACTTTGTCAAAGAAATTTAGGTTCAACTGTTGACTAACACAGACTGTACAATCCTGGACAAATTCCTTGAAGTTCCATTCATCAGTTTATTTCTAAGAGTGAAAAATGGACAAAATATCAGACTTCTTAACTAGCACCATGTCTGGAATACAATGTGTAGAGTACAGTAGGCACTCAGTAAATCCTTGTGGGATAAATGTAATAAAACATATTAAGGGCTTTGCACACTCTTCCCAGCACATCATCAGTACTTAACAAATGTCAAATTCCAAAACGCCACCAAACTAGAGCTCTGACTTGTAGTTAGTTCCTCATTCTTTTTTCAAAAAAAATTTTTAGCACAGTCCTCCAGTTTGTAATAATAGCAGTTTACCATTCAGAGTAGTTAGGAATCTTAGAATGATTTGTCTATAGATATAAAATATAGTTATAAAATATAAATTAGATAATAAAAGAATAATTAGTGAACTTCCTGTTCATTGAAATGTGATTATGCTATACAGGAAATATTTTCACTGAATTTGTTATGTCACATGTAATCCATATGGCAATTCTAGGAGAAAACTGGGTTTCACATCATTTAATAAGAAATATTAGTTTGGGTTCTTCCTCTGACTCCTCACCATAATAATCACACCCAGTGATATTTTATGGAACTGCAAGTTTTTTAATATACCTGAATCTAGTTGTGTCTATAAAAGACAGCTCAAGAAAAAAAGAATAATTGGTCTGGAATAATTTTTTATAACTTTATAATCATTCTGAATCAACAAAGTTGTAATGTAGGGGCTTGTATTAATTGTTAAGTACACTTCAGATCTGTAATCAATTTTAATTTTGCCTAGTAGTCTGTCACCTAACCATTGCTTTATTCCTCTCAGGCTATCAGGCTACTTTCTAATTTAGCAAAGTTCCTATCATAGTTTTTGAAAACTGGTTGGTATAGTTTACCACTGTTGGATTAAAAGAAAGCAAAGGGTAAATCTGATGTTTTACTGAAATGTTTGCTGTGCTATTCATCAATTTAAAGAGTTTATGAGGGTGGAGTATCTTTATTTTTTTTAAATATTTCACCCACTTCTGATAAGAGAAACAGAACTAGGGCTTTAGAAACAAAAATGACAAACTAGTGTTTCTGCCTGTCTGTTCTGTGGTATGTCCATGATGATTTCAAACTAAATAATCATCACTCTATTGATGAATCCGATGATGCTTTTATCACAGCAGGATAAATTCCCCTTGTCAGAATTGGCACCAATTATGCAAATGAAATTTGAAGGGTTCATTAGCTAAATGGTAATTAGAGTAACTTGCTTTAAAGAAATGATATACAAAATTTCTATCAGAAAAATCATTTCATTTTTACAATAACCTTAAAAGGCTTCTCCGTGGAAGAAAAATCAAGATGTTGGAATTGTTTTATAGATACTTAAAGGATTCTCAGTTGATAATCTATTCATGATTCATTTTAATATTTATACCTTGTTGGACTTTTTTTTGTTACAAAATACTGCTTCTACCAACAGAAAAGAGATTAAACATTAGTTGAAGGTACAGAATTGTGCGGTCAAATAACAAAAAAGTTTTTACTGGAAGAAAACCTAAGACTCCTAATCATCCCAGATATATTTAAATAATCTCTCACGGGTATGGCAATAGTCACATTAATCACTGGTCTTAATCTTTTTTTTAAAGATTTTTTTATTTATACATTCAAGAATTGGGGTATAGGCCAGACATGCAGGGGGTGAGAGAATTCACCAGAGACTGAGCAGGGAGAACAGGCGGGTCTACTGACATACACTCCTGAGGGCAGAAGTGGACGAGCTAGGAGAGTTCTGCTGCACCATGTGGGTCAGCTCCCTGGCTGGAGGTCACACTCATGCTGCAGTGACTGTTGATAGCTTGATAATGCTGAAATTGGAGGCTCCAATCACTGGTCTTATTCAATAGCTTTGAATAAGTTTCTCCTTTCAACTTTTTCAGAAATGTTTGTATTCAATTGGTATTATTTTGTCCTTAAATATTGGTTAGGAAGTGTCAGTGAAATCATCAGGACTTAAAGGTGTATTTGTGATAAATTTTAAATGAGTTTCTTCTAGACAACAGAGGTAGTTGAGTTGGTTATTTTTTTAATCCAACAGGATAATAGCTATCTTCAGGCAGGGCCTTTGTATCATTTATATTCAAAGTATGATTGTCATAGTGAAGTTTTCATGTTGATATTCTTTTCTGTTTGTCTCGTCATTCCCTGATTTTTTTTTCCTGTATTCTTTTGGAATCACTGAGCATTTGATTCTCTTATTTCTCTTATTATTTTACTAGCTATAACTTTTCTTTTTTGATCTTAATGGTTGCATTGCAGTTTATAGGATATAACCTTAATTTATTACAATATACACTAGGTAATGTTATATTAAGCCATGCAAAGTATAACGACCTAAGAATATTACAGATTAGTTTCCCTCCTTCTGGCCTTGTTGCTATTCTTGTTGAACATTTTACTTACAGATATGTAATAGAACTTACAATGCATTACTGTTACTTGTGTCTTCATAGTTAATACCCTTTAAAGAGACTTAATCAGAAAACAGTCCTATTTACCTATATGGTTACCATTCTCAGTGATCTTCATTCATTTATGTAGTTTCTTATGTTTGTTTACCAAATAACTTCTTTAAATATTTCTAATGGTGTGAATCAGCTGGTTATAATTTCTATTTTTATATGTCTGAAATCAATTTCATTTCAGCTTCACTTTTTAAGTAGATTTTTGTTGGGCATAGAAGTCTAGATTGACAATTTTTCCCCATATTTGTGAGGTGCTGCATTACTCCTCTTTTTACATCATTTTCTTTTTTTTTTTCCAAAGATTTATTTATTTATGCATACAAGAGCTGGGCTACAGGTTAGAGGTGCAGGAGATGAGAGGATTCACCAGAGACAGAGTGGGGAGCAGAACAGGCAGATCAAGTGAAATACACTGCTGAGGGGAGCAGTGAATGAGGCAGGAGAGGTCTACTGTGCCATGTGGATCCCCTCCCTGGCCTGGGATCGAACTCATGCTGCTGTTCCGCAGATGCTTCACAGTGCAGAGCTCAACCGGGTGTGCCACTAGGGAGACCCTCTTTTTACATCACTTTCAAGAAGAAATCTGCTGTCACCCTTCAATGTGTTTTTTATTATGTGCTTTTTTTTTCCCCTCTGACTGATTTTACAGCTTTCTCTGCACTACAGATTTCAAAGAATTTGATGATGATGTCTTAGTTTTTCTTATGGTTATTGTTTTTCGGGCTTACGAAGCATGGATCTATAAGCTTACCTTCTATTGTATAGACTCTGATTTTGCATATTGGACAGTTTGAAGTTGTCTCAGCAGCTCACTCATGTTCGTTTCATTCATTTTGGCATACTTTTGAATTTGACTTTTTTACATCTTCCATGTTTCTACTTAACTCTCTGAACTATGGCATATAGTATTATAACTATCTTTATGCTCATGCTTACTCATTCTTACATCAGTATCAATTCTGGGTCCATTTCAATTTACTGATTATTCTCATTATGGGTCATGTTTTCATGTTTTTATGCATACAAGATAATATTTGATTAGATGTCTTACATTGTGAATTTTACACTTTTTTTGGTGCTATAATTTTTGTGCTCTTAAATACTCGAGCTTTATTTGAAAACAGTGGGCTCCTTTAGGATGCTACTTTTATATTTCATTAGGCAAATCCTAATTGTTGTTGATATTGTGGTTAATTTTTCACCATTATTAAGGAAAGATCTTCTTGACTGCTCTACACAATATCCTATGAGTTTTTCCATTAAGGATGGTAGGAAGAGGGACTACTCTCAGTCCTATTTGAGTACTGAGGCAGTTTTCCCTGTTTTTCCAGGACCAAATGATTTCTTCACATGCATGTACTGATCACTACACAGCTGAATTCTTGAGAAGAGATCCTTAAAAACCCCAAGGGATGTTTCTTCATGTAGCTTCTTTGTACTCTGCCATGACATTTTGGTTTTCTGGAACTCATTTTCTTAATCAGAGTGTCAGCTGGTTTCTACCTGAATTGTCCCTCCCTGATCTGTAGCCTGGAAACACTCTCAAAATATTAAGCATGAATGACCATAATGTAACGTTTATATCATTTATTTCTTGTCTTTTATGTCCCATCATTTATAACCTAATTCCAACATCTTAAAAACAATTGTTCAAAATATCTGTCATCTTCTTTGTCTGGATAATTTCATATTTGACTATAAATCCATATCTTGCTACTCCATTATCTTAGATTTTAATGTATCAATGGATATGAATATAGTATCTGAGTTAATACTTTCTCCCCAAAATGTACATGCTTTTTACCACTATGCTATACAGTATTAGAATCACTATTCTATTTTTACAGAGAAAGAGAGACATGCTTTTTTTTTTTTTTTTTGGTCTTATAGTGAGTACAAAGTATATACAAGCAGTACTAAGAAGGTAGATGGAGCACTACTAGAAAATGTTTTCAGTTGTAAGGAATTGTAAGGGAAGGAAAGTAACAGAGGTATAAAGCCTGGATCTGCCACTGAAAAGAAGTAGCCAGAAATCCAGTGAGGGATGAACAACAGAGTTGCCAAGTAAGAATCCACAGCCAAGTTGTGGTTGGACAGCACAAACCTCTAATATGCCAAATTTGATAGCTTCAGCAAAAACTGTAGCCCAGACACAGGAATAGAGAAAGCAAAATGTGAGAATAATATAGGGCTTGGTACCAGAATGCCAAGACAGGGGAGGGCCAGGGCAAGGGAAAATGTCAGCAATTGAAGTAACTGAATTCAGGTAACTGGGTTGGCAAAAAGACACAATTTGACCACCAACGGACTCATTTAGTAATTTAAAATAACAATATTCTAAAATGTGAATTTTAATGGAAAACATTTTTTGTGTGCAAAAGAGGAAAAAAGGCAAGAGATGACAGATGAGGATATTTTGATTCTGGACCTGAGGGAACTCAGGGATAGTGCTTTATAATTTGTGGCACATGGCCCATAGAAAGTAGAAGTCAAGGTTAACAGAGGCAGAAGGCAATTGACCATGAGATCAAGTGTTTGAAAGATAGTAAGTGCATTCAAAGGAATCATAGTTTTGAGCCAGATGCTACAGAATTCCAAGCAAAGTGACATTAACAGATGGGAGTTGGTGTAGATGTGCATATAATCCCTAGTGCTAAACTGCTGAGAGAAGATGTGGGTCAGTAAGGAGGCTGACTGTAGGCCAAAATCCTATATGTGATCCTTCTGGTCCACTCATGCACTATTATAAAGCTTTGCCTGGCAGACCTCATGGGGGAAACTTGGCCTTCCCAAGTCAGACTTGGTATACAAACAGGACATGACAGTTTTTAGAGGGGATTGCAGTCAAGAATTTAACCCCCCCCCCCCCCCCCCCCCNGGGGATTGCAGTCAAGAATTTAACCCCCCCCCCCCCCGCTTCAGTCAGTCATGCTCATACACATATCTGCATTCCAAATCTAGGCACCTCCATAAGGGTCTTGACTGAGGTATTTTCTGCACTCTAACTCAATATATTACCACTGCTACCCTATTCACTCCAGCTGCTCCCCACATATGTATTAAAAGGTACCTTTTGCTTTTTGCTGCTAAAGAGAAAGAGGATTCCCTTGTCTGCACTAATCTACCTGAACCTTGTTTGACACTATTCCATGGGGAGAAGTGGGATGCTGAGAAGTCAGGGTCACATTTTGCTTTTTGCTTGTTCTGTCACAATAAATGAGTAAAATCTTATATGTTACATAAGTCTGGCTCATTATCCTAACTGACCACCTCTGACTCTCAACATTCAGCATCTTAAAAACTAACCATTTTCAAACTAAATGATACTTCAAGTCCCATATGCAGTTAAAAATTATAAGAACCCCTGCTAGTATCGGTGAAAAAATGTCATATTCTGGTATGAGGTTTAACTCATGAAGATGTTTTCCTCTTCGAGTTTCTGCAAACTGGATAATAAATTGCTAAAGTAGAGAGATAAATCATGACATTCTTAATAATCAATGCTTAGTGTCACTATTATATCAATTAAGTGAATATTGATGTTGATAGATAAAAAACCAATGTAGACTCTGTGGCTAATATAAATGAGCTAATATAGTCTGTTCTTTGAAGGTCAGAAACTTACTGAATATACTTTATAATGCTGAATTCAGTGTGTTAACCATGGCAAAGACACAGTAAACATTGTGATTTTTAATTATATCATATTAGGCTATCATTTTATCTTGTTTTGTTTAAATTCAATCTTTGTCATTTGTATATCATTCATCATTATGCATCTTCATCAAATACTTTATTATGAGTCTGTTAGATAACACTTTACTAAGTTCTGAGATGAAAAGATTATGTGCTTACTTCAGCTGCATCTATACTCAAAAACCAGAAAGATGAAAAATAAAGGGTCTTTTTACTCAATGAAAATATCAATGATTATACAATGCTAGCTCTCTTACAACAGCCATCATTCAGAATTGGTAAGACCAATTTTAATGAAACTGTATGCCAAAATATTAAGAGGAAAATAAAACTTTAAATAGCAAATGTAGTGGAGATAGTCAATGGTGAATGTTGTACAATAAAAAAATAAAGACCAGTCCTTAAAGTTTCTTAGAACACAGCAGAAGAAGAAAAATACTGAGTTTTTTTTATGTTGGTGCAAGATTTTTTTCACCCTGATTGTTTTTCTCCCATTATTACAGCCTTGTCTCCAAAATATTTCAGGTTAGCTACTACATGCAACTAAGTAAAAGAACTTTTCCTTTCTTTATATTCCTCACTCCCCCGCCTCTTTTGTTTTTTTTTTTTAAAGATTTATTTATTTATGCATACAAGCACTGGGGTACAGTTCAGAGGTGTGGGGGAGTGAGAGGTTCACCACAGAGAGCGGGAAGTAGAACAGGCAGATCAACAGAAGCACACTGCTGAGGGGAGCAGTGGGCACAGCAGGAGAGGTCTGCTGCGCCATGTGGTTCCCCTCCCTGGCCAGGGATTGAACTCGAGCTGTGCCTCGGAGGCTTCACAGTGCAGTGCTCAACCTGCTGCACCACCAGGGAGGCCCTGTTTTTTTTTTTTGACCTTCCTTCTTGTTTTCTTTCAAAGGCATATAGGATTTAAAAAGCAGCAACCTGAGGAGAGAGGATAAATGCTAATTTTTTATCAAAGTAGAAAGTGTAGCAAGAAATTTGTTAGGTAAACACTTGACCTAGAAATGCCATTTTATATGTGGTGCAGTCATTTAAAATTGGGAAAAGTGAACTAAAAATACAAGCTATTTAAAATTCACATAGGATGTCCTCTTAGAAAGGCTTAATGATTTGCTTGATTCTAATTGCAGTACAAGAATAATATGAGTGCCCAGATCTCAGATCAAAAGGAAAAGCCATGTATATATTTTTAAAATGTATTGCTTTTTTCTTTGGCATTTTGAAGCTAGAAAATAAAAATAAACCCATAGGTAAAGAAAAAACTGATCAAAATATTGTCATTTACATTTACCATGACATGTATAATATGCTTGCTTAAAAAAATACATTTTATTTAAAGAAAAAAACCTATATTCAAAATGGACTCTAAGGAAAAATTGTATTTTGTGGATAGCTGTTATCATAGTTCTCTTACTACCTAGCAAAGTAATAAATTCTTGTTAAATATTATTGCACTAAAATCTATGTTGAATTGCAACTGAACTCGGGGATTATAAAAACAAATTCATTCATTCCAAAAGATAAACCAACTCATTCATTTTTCTATTCCTTCTCTCCTCCCTCTCTCCCTCCCTCCCTCCCTTCCTTCTTTTCCCTTCTTCTCCCTTTTTCTCCCTTTTTGGCCCCCTCTGCCAACATGGGTGCTTATTTTATTACACTAAGTAGGGTTCTGAGGTGAAAGAAAGAAATATGATGGATTTTTTTTCCTTCAAGGAGATCAGCTGAAAAAGACAAATCAAAAGCTTACGAGGGGCCTCCCTGGTGGCGCATCACGTTGAGCGCTGCACTGTGAAGCATCAGCCACACAGCAGCTCGAGTTCAATCACCAGCCAGGGAGGGGACCCACATGGCACAGCAGACATCTCCTGCCTCATCCACTGCTTCCCTCAACAGTGTATTTCTCTTGATCTGCCTGTTCTGTTCCCCACTCTGTCTCTGGTGAATCCTCTCACCTCCTGCAACTCTGACCTGTATCCCAGCTCTTGTATGCATAAATAAATAAATCTTTTAAAAATATATTTTAAAAAAAGCATATGAAATTGTACGAGACACACACACACACACCATACCAACTGCTATGGGCCCCATACAGAGAGGGTAAGATAGACAAAAGAAGCAAGTCACTCCAGGTTAACAGTTTTAATGAATGAGTGAAATGACTTAAGAGGCATAGTTCTCAATGTTCACAAGATGAGACTGTTTTCCACATTACCCCCTGATAAATCCTCAGTTATATAGAGTCTTTAATTGTGTTCAGTCATGTATGCCGCCCAGCCAGTCTCAAAAAACAATTATACATCTCAAAGCTGTATCCTGTATCAGATTTGGGGACACACCAAAAGGAGAGGGAGGAGAAACTACCAATTACCTGTGCCAGCTGGAGAGTGAAACAAGCAGTTATGTTCTTTTGATCGTCATTCCCAACAATAACAGAACTTTAGTCAAAGTATAATAAAAGCACATGTCTGGAGATCTAGTAAAGGCTTCACAGGAAACATGACATCACAGTTAGATCATGAAATTTGAATGGGATGTTTCTAACTCAGTCTTACTACTGATTTCACTTGTACACCACTAGGGACAAAGCATTCCAATACAAGTCTCTGGATCTTAATTCTTCTCCTTCCTAAACTTTATCTTTTTCTTCTTAAGTTATAATGTCCCTTATTTCATGAGAACAGGAAAAGAGATGATGATGACAGAGCTTTACTCATGGCAGTAAATCAAGTAGAGAGTCTCTAGGAGGTAGTCACAGAAGAGGAAAAGGATAGAGCTCTCTGCCAAACACAAATGTTCTTATGGCAGTTCTTAAACTTCTGAGTCTATTAGGAAATAGGAAGCACATACATAAAAAAGACAAAATGAGAAACTATGGACTAAAAAGCAGAATAGAGAATAATGATCAACATCACAAAAGACTGCTAACATATAATTATAATGTCTCACAAAGGCATACCAAGTCAGAGTTTCACATCTCTTCCACATTTAGCATTTTATTTAAGCCTCAAAGCAAATCTATAAGACAGAGGAAATATTAACTTTTGTACTAGACAGTTGAGCAAATTGAGGCACCAACAATTAATTGAGTTGCAGGGTCACACAACTCAGTCTTCAGATCCAAGAGACTTCTGATCCAGACTACTGATCCAGGGGCTTTTCATCTATTCCTGGTACTTTACTTACACCATTTTGTCTGGGAGTATGCATGCTATTGCTATGGGTGAATGAACAGTGCTCTAGGAATCATGGTTTCTGAGTTTAAATCTCATTTCTGCCATTCATTCTCTTCATTATAAAGAAAAAAGACCTCTGTTCTTTCTTGTTATAAGTAGAAAAATATCTATGGAGATCTGATTTGTTAAGTACTTTATTTTTTTGCCAGTACGTGATTCAGAAGCACATGTATAACTTCAAATGATACATACCCTTACATATCTACTTTCTGAAAATGCCTTTTAATTTTCAGTAATTTCATTAACCAAAAAAGAATAAAACTTAGAATTTCAAATGTAAAACCATAACGTAGTGTATCATAAAAGAAGTTCATGGAGCGTATTCAGCTCTCATTCGATGAAAATACAATAGAGATACATCTCTCAATTTTTTTCCCTCAACTTTATCTTTTCATAAAACCTTGAAAGAGCACCAGTTTTCCACATGGTAATGATCATTGTCCTCACACCATTAGTGTAATCAGAGAACTTAAATTGTAGGTATAATAAAGGAACATTCAGGAATAGATGTTTACCCCATGCAAAATAACCCAAATGCTGATCCTCAAATGTAAAGAAAATATTGATTCATATCTACCAACATCAGGCACTTGGGTATCTATAAGCTTTAGCCATATATATCACCTATATTGTTAATATGTCTTTAATGCAAACGTTTTGCTTTTCAAGTTAAATCAATTTATCTCAAAGTAAAAACTTGGTAGCTGGTCAGTATTTGTACTGTATTGATAGAACAAAAACACATGTATTTCCATCAAATTAAATGAGAAGGATGGAGGCTCCTACACATTTTGCACAGGGCAGAGTCAAATGAGATATGCTATCTCTACTTTTCCATTAGTATGCTAAGTGGATATAGAACTACAGAGTTTTGCATAGAACTCAAGGAAAAAGTAATTTACATATGTTAGCAGTAGTATCAATATTATGTAAGAAGCTATCCCTTCCTTATTGACTCATCTGCTTAAGAAAGCTGACCTTTATCTTACTAGAATTTCAGATTTAGACTTGTCCTGAAAATGACTGTAGCACATGTTCAGTGTCAAACATTCAATGTTATTCATGTTGACATTTTTCATATATTTGTCCTAATTGCATTCAGGAAGCATAATAAGATTGTATTGTGTTTTAAATATAAGGAGGGTTCTGTACACCAAGCAAAAGAATGTGTTCTACATACAAAGCCCGAGTTCCATAGAACCCAGAGGTGGAATACAAGGAAACACATTTTCTTCAGAATGATAAACTTCATCTAATTCAGAACATTATGGTGGCATTGAAAACTTCAGGATCTAAAATATGAATGTATTTTCATGATGAATAAAATAGAAAAAATGCACATTAGATTACCAGTAAGAAAAACAAGATAAAAACTTTAGAATTATACAGATTAATATTAGGAGATATGGCACAAATATAAGATCTGTATAAGAGTAAACAAGTTCCTTTTAAAATCTGAACCATACAGACTATATATAGGATCTTAAGAATTAAGCAATTGCATGGTCCTGTGTTCTTCACACCTTTAATATTTATTTATTAATATATACAAGAACTGAGGTACAGGTCAGGGGTGTGGGGGAGGGGGTTAGAGGACTCACTAGAGACAGAGTGGGAACAGAACAGGCAGATTTACTAAAATACACTGCTGAGGGGAGCATCAGGCCAGACAATAGAGGTCTGCTGTATCATGTGTGCCAGCTCCCTGGCCAGCTGTGGATAGTTTCAAAATTCTGCGACTTAACCCCTTGTGCCACCAGGGAGGCCCCACTTCACACTTTTAAAAGTGTATAAAACTTAAAACTTACGAATCTGAGAAGTCATGAAATAACTATGCTGAAAATGTTTGTAACACCACTGGTCCCAAATTATCTAATCACTATTTTGGTGGACTCCAGGAAGATGTAGTAACTGATGATCTTTCTAGTCATTCTCATCGGTTTGATTATATACAGATTCAAAAAGTGGTAAAAGAAAAACCAAAATAAAAGAAAACCAAAATCTTAAAATATAGAAGAACATACACTGCTGTTGAGTGGGAAAGCAAAGTGATACAGACACTATGGAAGACAATATGACAGCTTCCTACAAAACTAAACATAATCTTCCCACACAATCCAGCACAACACTCCTTGGCATTTACTCAAAGAGTTTGGAAACTTACATCCACACAAAACTCTGCACACAGATATTCACAGCAGCTTTATTCATAATAACCAGAGGGTGGAAGTAACAAAAATGTCCTTCAGTAAGTAAATCAGTAAACAATGTGTGTTAATTGCAGACAATGAAATATTACTGAGTCCTAAAAAGAAATGAACTATCAAGTAATAAAAAGACATGGAGGAAGCTTAGTTGCATATTTCTAAGTGAGAAAAGTCAATCTGAGATGGTAATATACTATATTATCTCACCTACAGGACATTCTGAAAAAGGCAAAACTCTATGGCAAGTAAAAGATCTATGGTTACAAGGGGTGTGGTAGGGAATAAGACAAATAGAGCATAGACAAAGTCTGGAGTACGGAAAATTCTCTGTGTAATAGTATAATGATGGATATATGTCATAATACATTTGTTCAAATTCATGGAACATACATTACCAAAAGTGAATCCTAAAGTAACTTCGAATAGATACTCTGGGTGATCATAATGTGTCATTGTAGGTTACTACTTGGTTAAAAAAAAAAAAAAAAGGTACTGTTCTGGTGAGTGATGTTGATAATGGAGAATGGAAGAAGTTATGCATGTTTAGGGACAGGAGATATATGGAAATCATTACTTCTCAACTTTATTATAAACATAAAATTAATCTAAAAAGTCCTTAAAATATTTAGGAAACCAATCATGTTCAAAATATATATGCTGGCAAAGCAATAGTTCTGGGCAAACACCTTATTTGATTTATAGTATATTTTTGACAGAGTAAATTAAAACGTATTTAGATGGACTATTTTTCACAAACAGGTGATAAGCTAATATTATGTGTTTATAACTACAGGGAGCTATGTCTTCAAATGAATCCTCACATTTAAAGTACTCATAATAGTTCTCATATTCAATCCAAAATCTTAGAGTCATAAACTATGAGTGAAATCAATTTTAGCAGGCATTGTGAAGAGCCCTTTACTCAACATTTCATCATCATTTACAACTCTCAACAAAGTGATCAGTCTTATTCAGTAAATTTTTGCTGTGAGTTTCCTCTATGACAGACATCGCTTTAGTGTCTGGAAATTTGTTTCTGCTTAACCAAACTATCTTACTTGATACAATTCAACTTGCCAGAAAGTCCTTGTCTAATTCATTGTTAAAGATTATGCCTTTTTTTAAAGTTACATAAATTCATTTCATAAAATTGGATATGTTTGAGTAAAATAGGATGTATTAAATATTAAATTTCTTGTTGCTTGATAATTTTTTTAATTTTAAGATTTATTTATGTTTGACATCACTTGTAGTCCCCAGGGAATTCCCACCATCATTTCACACATGCACCATCACCTCAGACCCTTGTGCTCTTTCTGCCCTCATCCTGGTATCTACCCCACCCTCCCCATCCCCTCCCCAAAATGATCCCTTTAGTTTGTCTTTGTCCTTTTGTCTTGTTGTATTTTTTGCTTGTTTTGGTTGTAATTGTTCATTTCCTTGAGCTCTCTCATTATTAATTTTTTGTAGTTGTTGTTCCTTTACATTCCTCCTAAGAGTGAAGCCATCTGATATTTTTCTCTTGCCTTCTGACTTCTTTCACTGAGTATAATTCCTTCTAGCTCCATCCATGTTTCTATAAAAGGCCCTAGTTTATCATTTTTGATTGCTGAATAGTATTCCATTGTGTATATGTACCACATCTTCTTGATCTAGTCATCTACTTTTGGGCATTTGGGTTGTTTCCAGGTCTTACGTATTATAAATAGTGCTACAATGAACACTGGGGAACAGGGTTTTTTTTTTTTTTTTTTTTTTGATTGGTGCTTTTGTGTCCTTTGGGTAGATCTCTAGGAGTGGAATTGCTGGGTCATATGCTAACTCTATTTTTAGTTGACTGAGGAACCTCCATATAGCCTTCCACAGTGGTTGGATTAACTTGCATTCCCACCAACAGTGTAGTAGAGTTCCTCTTTCTCCATATCCTTGCCAACACTCATTGTTGTTTTTTTTTGATATGTGTCATTCTTACTGGTGTAAGGTGATATCTCATTGTGGTTTTAATTTGCATTTCCCTGATGATGAGGGATGTTGAGCATTTTCTCATGTGCTTGTTGGGCATCTGCCTGTCCTCCTTGGAGAAGTGTCTTTTAAGTTCTTCTGCCCATTTTTAGATTGGGTTGTTTGCTTTGATTTTCTTGAGTCTTTTAAGTTCTTTGTATATCTATGTGATCAGTTCCTTGTCAATTGTATGGGGTGAAAAATTTTTTTCCGAATCAATGGGGTGTCTTTTCATTTTGGTTAATGTCTCTTTTGCTGTATAGAAACTTTTTAACTTGATATAGTCCCATCTGTTTATCTTCTCTCTCATTTGTATTGCTTTGGGGAATGCATATTAAAAGGCGTTATTGAGATGTATGTCTTGTAGCGTTTTGCCTATGTTTTCTTCAATATATTTTATGGTTTCAGGTTTTACGTCAAATCTTTTATCCATGTTGGTTGCTTGATAATTTTATTCTGACAATAGAATCCCAAGCCTTCATGGTAATTATGGCTGCCCACCAATATCTCCCCTGTTTTAAACAATGAATGCCTTTAAAGCCAAATAACTAATTCCATTTCATCCTTTATAAGACATTCCCCAAGATTAAGTAAACTCTAAACTGCCAGAGCAGAAGGTGGAACAATGTATTTCTTTTCCTGTCCAAATAGGCATACACCTATTTTAACACTATATCTAGTCCTTTAAAACACTAATCACAAGAACATGTTTGATTACATTTCCAATGTTTAATCCTTAAGTCTTTTCTCAGAGAAACAATTTTTCAGATCATTTTATATCTCAATAATTTCTTTTATTTTTCTGTTTCTTTTTTTTTTTCCTCATTAGAATTATTTCATTGTATTTGACAACATTTGTAGTCCCCAGGGAATTCCCACCACCATTTCTCCCACGCACCATCAACCCAGACCCTTGTGCTCTTTATGCCCTCATCCTTGTCTTTGCCCTCCCCTCCCTCCACAACCCCTCATGTTCCCTTTGGTCTATCTTTTTTTTTCTATTAGTATAAAATTTTTTTAAATTTACATATATTTTTTAAATTTACATATATACATCAATTGTAATCTCCATGTATTCCCCATCACCATATCACCAGTGCACCATCACCTCAGTCCCCCATGCTCCCGTCTGCCCTCAACCCTTCCCCTCTTGTCTCCCCACCAAGTGTCCCCAGTTTGTCCTTGTCTTTTCATTTTTGGTTTTTGTGTCTTTATTGTTGTTATTGTTATTATTATTGTTCTTATTCCTTTCCTTGATCCTCCTTTGGTTCCCTTATGTTCCTCCTAGGGGAGGAACCATCTGGTATTTTTCTTTTGCCTTCTGACTTACCTCCCTTCCAGCTCCATCCATGTTCCTATGAATGCGTCTAGTTTTTCATTTTTTATTGCTGAGTAGTATTCCATCGTGTATATGTACCACGGCTTCCCGATCCACTCATCTGCTTTTGGGCATTTAGGTTGTTTCCAGGTCTTACCTATTGTTATGTCAATAATTTTGAAACTATGACTATCTCTCCAGACTTGTTGCTTGAGGTTCAGCATGATTTTCTTCCCAACAGTTGGTCATTTTAAATTAAATGTCCTACAAGCATGTCAAAGGAAAATAATTCTACCAAATCTCAATGTCTTCTCGAAAGAATTACACACTCTAGCCTGATAAATGAAGTTCCCATTCACCATTCTGCTAGGGTAGATGACTCCATGAAATTTTAGATTTCCAATTTTAGTTAATTCCGCCTTCTTATTATCTTTCAAAAATTGTCTCTTTCTCTGCCCATGTCGCTGTGTTTACTCAGACATCTATTATCCATCATTTAGTTCACTGAAAAACCTCCAAATTAGTTTGAATCCAGTTTTTCACCCTATAATCACATACCATGTTATTCTAAGAATATGCAAATTAACAGTCATTTCTCTACTTAAATTTCTGAAAACAATATATCTTACATAGGATATGTAATCAGCTAAATATTTTTCCATTTTACCTTACTTCGTTATCTAATTGAGAATTCTATTTCCAAGTGTTGCTGAAATCTATAGTCTTACTTTTCATACTAAACTGAACTTTAAACTGTTTGCAATGGAAACGAAAGTTCTGAATGTATTTTCTGTTCCCTAGCCACAAGTTATTCTGAATTACTTAGAAGTTTCATCATGTTCACTTACCTTTAGTCATTTCCCCTTAAAAGTTGATCTCAAAATATTCCGGAATTATAAGTATGTTGTTGTGAATAGTGAGCATGTATATGCCACAATAATGTGCAAGTTCAAACCTTTACTATTTTTCTTGGAACTATTTGACATGTTATAGTCATTATATACATGCAAATCAGGGGTTTGGGAAACATAGGAATCAGATAATTAACTATCTGAAGGATCAAATTAAAAAACAAGCTTAGTGGACAAATGGATACTTTTCTTTTTTAAAGATTTATTTATTTATGCATACAAGCACCGGGGTACAGGCCAGAGGTGTGGGGGTGGTGGTGAGAGGATTCACCACAGAGAGCAGGGAGCAGAACAGGCAGATCAATGGAAGTACACTGCTGAGGGGAGCAGCGGGCACAGCAGGAGATGTCTGCTGCACCATGTGGGTCCCGCCCCGGCCGGCAGCAGGGATCGAACTCGTGCTGCAGTGGCTGCGGTCTGCTTCACAGTGTGTTGCCTAACCCACTGCGCCACCAGGGAGGCCCAAATGGATACTTTTCTATTTAACTTGCCACATTTTGATTTTAGCGTCATTTATTTTTACTATAAAAATTTTATATTCAAGAGTAAAGGGAATGTAATCTTATGAATTTTTACCTATACTGACTATAGCCATCAGTGTGGACCAATGATTAACGATTTAACCTTTGACTACCTATTCACCTGTGCCCTCAAGACAGAATTCCAATAACCTCTCCTCAGTTCCTAGAAACAATTTAAAAGTTAGAGCTTTCTGTTCAAGATAGTGAATACGATTTACATTTAAATCCATATACAATTTAGATTTAATGGGAGAATTGGGGCATGTAAACACAGTAATCAGAGCAAAAGAGCAGGGTGTTGACTGTGTTTTATTGATGAGAACAGGGAACTGGGAATCAGGGTTGCAGAGTTATGGTCCCAATTCTGTTATTTTTTTGCTGTATCTAGAGAAAAACATTTAACCAGTCTCAATTTCACATCTGGAAAAAAAAACCTGCTTTTATTTTCTGATTTTTCTCTTCATTAGATTACTAGAAATGTTGGCACTCACATTTTTATTAGATAAAAGATACACAATTAAAATATAAATATTAAATTGTTCATAAGGGTATTTTATATTAGAATGCCCAGCTTCCTAGGCTGAGATAAATGATGCACAGCTACCTGTATGGGTTGCCACGTGTAACATCATGGGTCAGGAATTAAGCAGTACAAATGTTCATAATGTCCATGGGTCAAAGCTAACACAGAGTTAAGAAAATAACATGTGTGACAAGACATGTTCCATCCTCTCTACCAACCAATACACATAAGAAGGAGTATGAGTGTCCAGCAAAGTATGAGAAAAAGTGAATTAGATATAGAAAGAATAATAAAGTATAAGGTAAAAGAAAAACAATCCTCCTACCCCCTGAATTCTTCTAGGACTGCCTGAGCAATCAAATGAACATCAGACAGATTAGTAGGAGAAAAAATAATACATACATATGAAGAGGCTGTATAGACATACGTTCTAAAGCAAATAGGATAAAATGAGGATATATTTTTCCTAAGCTAAAGACAGGGATAGGAGTATGGGATTTCAGACTTATATGATGAGGAGAGGGCAAATCACATGACAAAGACCAGGTGCTCTATAAGTAGACGTTTGTCCTGCTTTATAAGTTATTTCTGGTAATAACTAATTCTGGATAAAAATCCCAATTTTCATTCTTCTAATTAGTTAAGGTAAAGGTAAAAGTTTCTCATGAATCTGTAGTGCCTCTATTAACCTCATCTTGAAATAACCCACACACCAAAGTGACACATTTGGGAAAGGCCTATTTGAACATCTTGGGGAGGCCTATCCTTCGATAACAGCAAGTCGTTTTTTGAAGCCACTCAGAGTGACCAGGTCATAATTCTTTCTAGATGTCTCACCATTGTCAGTCTTTCCTGTGAGGCTGGAATTGGCCCTTTTATAAGAGAAAGTTTGTGTCACCACTGCAAATACTATAAATTGGTGTCTAGTGTTGTCCCCAGATTTGGACAGAGACAAATCAACAAAGGAAAAGGTCTTGTACCAGATGCCCCCAAAATGTGTGGGTCCAGAGACCTTCTAAGGAAAATTCACTAGAGAATTTTGGATGAACCAGTAAAGGTTTTTTTAGAAGCTTGCATGAGGGAAACCAGTGTCAGGAAGGAGAATTGTGGCTGGTTCCCCTGGGGAAACTAGTTAGGAAAATATTAAAGAAACAGGCTCATGTGGCAGGGCATGGGAGTGGGATCACAGTTTGTTCTGGGTGGGATTATGCCAAGACTTGCAGGGTTCTTGGCCTCTCATTTCTAGGAAATTATAAGACAATCATTAAATAGGATTTGGCTTATTTTTGTTCTGGTATGGTATATTTGGTTAGTCCTGTAACCTATTTGCTAGAGCAGGATGTTAGAGCAGGGCTTGCCAGTCCACCTGTTCAAATAGGACTCCTGGGAATCCCAGCCCAAGATTCAGTCTCCCTGTGCTATCAGCATGCTGAGCTGTGGTCCAATTCCCTCATTCAAATAGATGTTGGGCAATCCAGTGAGTGATCTAATATCCTTTGTTCAAACAGGCAGCTCATATCACACTAGCTCACAATTTCTCATTTGCCTAAACTGTCTCAGTCTGTGATGCTTCTCTAGAGCTGAGCTACTTCTAAACTTAATGCTTTGCTCCCACTCAATTTCTGCTCACTGGCAATTTCCTCCTCCACTTCTTCAAACTCCTTCAACTGGGACAAGCCTGAGGTCAGATCACTACCTTTCTGCCCTTGAACTAGGATGTAGTGAGTAATCACACACTTTTTCATCAGATCCTATTAGTACCTAGACTGAAAATCTCTTCCCTCTGATTTTGTCTGAGATTTCATCAACTACTTTGTGCATGCCTCACCTTTCTTTGAATAAGAGCACAAACCTCCATCTTTCCTTTAACAGAGTCCCAGGCTTTGGGTTTAGCTATGGGATTCAATGACCATGTAAGGGTTGAAAAGGGATGTGATTTTTAGAGATTATCTAGCTCATATCCTCCATCTGGTAGGTGATCACCCCAATGTTGCTGCTTGTCTCTGCTTCCAAACCTCTGATTACACAAAACTCATCCTTTCCCAGGCAACTTTTTCTCATTTAGAGTCAATTTCAATGTCCTTATCATTAACTTAAAGTGAAAGAAGGAGAGACAAAAGAGAAAAAAACAGAATAGAATCCTTACACAAGTACTTGAAAAAGGGGGGGGGGGTACTTTGATATTAGACAATGAGAAAATATCTGAGTTAAGGAAAATAGAAAGGTATCTGATTCCCTAGTTTAAAATTATCATCTTTTATATTTATAAAATTTTAAAAAAGCTTCCTTGTATTTTAGCTTCTAACATATAAAATGGAAATGATAATTCCTTACCCTGACTATATTATAAAGTTGTCAAGGAGACCTAATGAAATAATGTAGAGCAGATTCCCAGTTGGGCCTAAATCAGGACCAGTATTTACGTTAATCTAAGCATAACCTATGAGTTAATGGGTGGTCTGCTCAAAGAATCTAAGTACTTGGCAGAAGTGTTCCAGCCAGAAAAAGAGGGGAGAAAAATTATCACAAAATAGGTCAAAGCAAAGCATTCTCTCCACTTTCATAAAGATCACAGCATCATTTTCACAATTCAATGGTCAGGAAGGATATTAGCATTCTCTTGGTGATCAGTCACTGGTGGGCATTTTTAAAGTAATTTGGAGGACAAAGAACATTAACAATAGGACCTAAAACAGACAAAAGCAAAATGAAGGACACCTTGTGACATCAATAGCTGACACACAATAATATAAGATGGGGTCAAAAATCTCCTTGGCACTCCCAGAAACACTAAGGTGGAAGGTGTTTGCCAAGATGGGCAAAATGCGAGCACAACTGGTTTTAATGTTCCTGTCACCTACTGTGTCTAGGGAAGAAAAACTGGACTCACATTATAGTGCTTCACAAACCACAAAGATCTCTTCAAAAATAATGTAATATTATACATTTAAAATGGTAAAACCAAAAAATAAATAAATAAATTTTAAAATAAATAAATAAAATGGTAAAACCTCCAGGCATGTCTTTTCTATTATAGATGCACAACTTTAAAACTATACACACACACACAAACATATCTGTTTCATGAAACTAATAGTGCAAATCTGGACACTACTGAAATACAGAGTAGTAGTGCTGTTTTTTTTTTTTTCCTTTTTTTTTCTTTTTTTGCTGAACAAGGTTCTCTCTATTTTTAGACATGTACAGGAGAGCTGTTCTTGAATAGCTAATTAAAAAGCCAAGGGGGAAAGTCAATGCATGGGAAATTCTTTTGATTACTTTACACACTGAATTTAGTTCCTCTGGAAAAATCTACATCATCCATAGAGCACTCACCTGCCAGTGCTCTTTATCAAGTACCTTTTCTGGGAAAAGAGAAGAGATGGGCATAAAAAAAAAAAAATACTAAAGAATCCTTCTTTCCCTCGTAAGCAAACTCCTTTTGTGACTTGTGCACAAATTTATAATCTTGGAAACCACTTGTCTGAAAGATGAATTTTCCTCAAACTCCAGTATGCTGAACTTTGCCCAAAGTTAAAGCTAACATGTTTTATGCATGATTCTGAAGTCTAGATAAATGTGGGGAACAAAACCACATAGACAGTGCCTTTCCCACTTCTGCAGACTAATAATGGTCAACATTGGCTGCCCGACAGATTTCCAGTTCTGCTCCTAACCTAAATCTGTAGTGGACTGTTCCTAATGCACATGGTGCTTACTCCCAGGATGCCAGGATGGGCACAGGCAAGGGCCTTGCTCTCTAAAAATGTCAGTTATTTTATCAACAGTCTCAAACAACAAACCAATTACATCAGAAAGCTTGATACATGGGAGGCAATAAACAAACATTGGTCATTAACTATTGAATTTACTCAACAAGGACTGACTACTAATTGCTAACCCTGTGTTAAATGATGGGAATAAATTAGTGAAGAAAATGAAGTATAGGGTTCCCTAAGATATTTAGCTAGACCGCTCCACGTTTTCCAGAACATGCCTTCCTAAGAGGTATATCTATGGCATGTAGATTAATTTGAGCTAAGGTCAATCAAGGTCCTGCAGGTTCAAGAAAAACTTTCACTACTGCCTTAACTACCTAGAAAAATGAAGAAAGGGAGTGATATCCATATTTTGGATTATCTCCAGAAATAACCTATCAGAGAAACCCATTTAAATAGTAGGAAAAACAGTTAATTCTAGTACATGTAGTTCTTCATTTGGTGAATCCCTCTCCTTTTTCCTTTAAGTCCCAGGCCCCTAACCAATCTCTTAAATCAGGATAAATGCCCTCATTTTGCCCCATTAACATTAAAGTATACATCTACATGGTTTGCTATATATATATATATACTTATATATATATAATTAAATTGTTCTTTGATCCTACAAATCTGTCTGATGTTAATTTGTCTGCTGGCACAAGAACTACTCAGAGGGTAAAGGGAAATTTTTTTCCTTCCCCTACAAAGTCCTTTGCCTCATGGAAATTACATACAGAACAAATGCATAAACCAATATAGATTATATTCACAAATAATGTCAAATTCTGTTAAAATAATGTAGATTAATTAAGGTGTTTAGTGAGAATAGGTATGAGTCATGTGAAAATCTCAAGGCAGAGTAACCTAGGCAGAGAGAATAGAGAGGTCTTAAAGGGAGGGTGAGCCTGGCAGATGAGGATAACAGCAAAATAAGACTACATGGAGCAAAGGGGGAAAAAACAGTGAAAACCCAGAGATGATGGTTAGTCTGTAAGGTTTTCTAGGGCAAGACCAAAAAAAAAAAAATCAGAATAAAAACTAGTATCAGAATAAAGGTAGTAGCATTATTTTTAGCAGGAAAATGATACAAAATAATTTGTTTGGAGATGACTCTGATTTCAATGTCGAGAATGGACTGTACCAGAAAAGAACAAAAGCAAGTCAATAGAAGAGAGGGTTATTGGCTGAACCAATGGGAAAATATGAGTTTTTTTATTTTCTTCCAATTTTTTAGCATAACTGTAAGGAATATGGTCCTATGATTTTTTTTTTTTTTTTGAGATTCTTTTTTAAAGAAGTCATTTGCTAGGAAGGTTGCTAAGGAGACTGAGCAAAACCTAGAAGATGAGTGATTTCAATATTTTATGCAAACTTTATTTAAATACCAGAGAGGTAGAGTTTAGAGCAGTGTAATCCCCTAGAGGAGAAAAATCTATGAGTTAGAAAAGATCACAGAAGGGGCTGTGTGTATATGTATGATGAGTGTAAGTTTGTGTGTGTGTGTGTGTGTGTGTGTGTGTTGTAAATGTCTGTTTTTATCACTCCCAAGAGAAAGATGATTGGTGACAAACCGCAGAGAGACTAAGAGGAAGAATTTGTCTAATAGGATTGTAATTCATGATTTGAAAAAAATCAGAACTAGGTAAGTGTCCAGAGGTTGATCAGAAAAAGCTGGTAAAAAATGGGAAGATTAATCTCATTTGAGGAAGAAGCAAAGTGTAGTAATCAGAGGGACTATCTGTCACTAGAGATGGTTTATAAGAAGTACCTAGACTTTAAAATTAGATAAAAATCAAGAGTTGCTTAAAAGCTATTAGACCTTGGGAAAGTTCCTTGAATCTTTATGAGAGTTGGTGTCCTGAACTGTAAAATTAGGGGAAAAAATTCATCTTGCTGGTTGTGGCTGAAAAGTTATTCATCCACCAACACATTCATTTTCTCTTTTTCATAGTTGTGCACCTTGGAAGACAACAGTGTGATTCAGGCCCATGTTTTTAGCTTCCTCCTGAACTCCTTCCTCTCTACACTCCCACCTCCCTGCTCCCACATTTGGTCCTATGAGTTCATAGTATGTATGTCATTTTCAGGCAGTTTTTAAGAAGCAGTTGTGCTTATACTCATGTTTGCTTTGTTACGCAGGTGTATATGGAAGATGCTAAGACCCTAATGGATCCACAAAAGGGAGGAAGTCTGGGTTCTAGAATCATCACATGGAGAAAAGTAAGTCACATAAGAGGATCAAGTAATGAACAGTCAGATTTGTGGAAACAAACCTGCAGTTTAGTTCATTAAATTAGTGAAACCACTAACATCAGGGGGTTATTTTTAGAGCAGTTTGTATTGCCATAACCAAAATATGTGTTTATTATGAATAATGCAAATGATGCAATTTCCAATTTTTTTGAAGACATCAAAATGCTGAATGAAAGGCCAAGTTCATTATATTTTCTTCAGAAGAATTTTAAATGCTTTAAAAACATGCATTTCTAAAACAGCCATCAATCATCTCTACTCAGAGGTCATTTTAATACATTGGTGAATTTTGACTTTTATATTCCTAGGTTATTTCGACCTGTTCCCTTTCCACACCGAATTTAGTATTCAGAGACCAACTACTTAAGAAGTAAATGTATTCAACAAACATTTAACAAAACAGTCTTCAAAGGGCAATGCCACTTCCAAAAGGGTCTTTTGGAAATTTAAGGTTATTTTAATGGCTGTCAAAATGATTATGGGGACAGTTTTGGCATTTCAGGTGTAGGGATAACCAGGGATGTTATACACTCTGTAATACACAGGCCTGACCCACACATTAGATAACTGTTTCATGTGGTAACTGTCAAATATCCTGTGGGAGATTCATGTAGATGAATAATCTCTATGTGGTATATGAACCCAGATCCTAACTATGTTCCGTGTGTGCACATGAACACACATACACACATAACATTCAACATTAATGATACAGTACTTTTCAGAAATGCCATTATGCTAACCAACAGCAAAAGAGTAATTTCTTTCTACCAAGATTTGATTTGTCCTTTTGGAAATGCATGTCAAAAGATACAACAACCTTATGAAAATTAAGTTGCCAAAACAATATGCTGTGTATTTATAGTTGTTGCATTCACACTAAATATGTATATGTATGTTAACCCAGAGTTGTGTATCAGCCTATATTTTAATTAACAAAGATTTTAAAAAGTAATATATTCAGATGAATGTTTTTTTAACCTAAATGTATTTTTTATAAATGTCCATTTATCTAACAGTGTATTATGCCTTATCCTTTACATAAGCATATTATTTAGTTAAAATTACTTTCTTATTTTTTCTTTGTATTAGAGTTAGTGCATGATATCAATATAAAAATGTATGTGGGTAGGTTTTACTATTTAAATTTCAAGAAATGGGATATTTCAAATTATATCTTATCAAAAGGTAGGAATTAGGTCTGGTCAGATTAATAAATACCAACTTAATTACATACACACACACATATATATGTGTGTGTATATATATATATATAATTCTGATACGGTTTCACTGTTTAGTACAAAAGATACAGAAGAGAAGCATTTAATTCTGTCTTAGGAATGTGGCAGGTGCCATCATTGCCCTTTGCCACTCATCATTCCTGTACCTGCTGACAACTTCTCACTGCAAGTCCCCGGATTTTCTCAGTGGACATTTGCTGATGATAGAATCGCTTCTAGCCCATGCTCAAGACAACTGGAAGACCCACTGAGATAACAGCTCTCCAAGAGCTGTTCTCAACTAATGAGGGAAGAGAGTTGGTGCACACATATTCCAGTTTCCTCACCACAGAAGTAGGGTTTTCAATGCATTTTTCAGAGGTTTGCATAAGACATTTTCCATGTATTTTTTTCAGAGGTTTCCAAAGTGACTGAGCCCATTTGCTTACAGTGATGTTCTGCTTATTAATACCTTACATTAACTTCTTTATATTCCACATACATCTTCTTATGCATCCTGAATCCACCTCCAGAATAAATTATTTGAACTCAAGTCCTTATTTTAGAGTACTTCTCGGTAAGTTTATGTGTAGTAAAAGTGGTTTGCTGCTTGTTTTCAGATACAGTCTCTAGATTCTCCCTTCTCACTTTTGCATCTCCAGATGCTATATTTCCCAGACTCCTTTGCCAAATGACAAAGAATTGGTTTAGCAATGGAAGTGAGTGATGGAGGAAGGAAAGGCATATAGAGAGCTCATTCCCTTATATTTATATTTCTCTCACTCTACATTCTACCAGTAGTTGTGCTTTCTTTGGTTAAGTTCCCAAGGGAAAGCACCTTGTGTCTCTGATTCCACCTACATCCCATCATTCTAGCTTTGCAAGAAAATCCCCGTTCCTAGTCTTTGATACTGCCTGTTCCTTATTTCCTTCCAGCATGATATAGCAAGGAAATTAAAAACATTTTAGTATCCGGAATATTTAGTGTAAGATGGCGAGTTATAGGGAATAAGCTGGAAAAATAGGACACAGATGAAGGAGAACTTCAAAAACATGTTAAGGAATTTAGCCTGTTAAGTAAAATTTTCTGAATTAAAAGACTGTCTCACTTTTTTTTTTCTTTCAGAAAACCCATTATAGTATTGAATTGTTCAATACCATCTGAATTCTTACTTCCCATTACAAGTCTTTCCATGTCATCTAGTAGTATAGAGTTCCTTTGGGCTACAAAATTAATCCCTATCTTAGAGAATTTAAAGATTTTGTAGGAGATGTTATCGATACCTATGGAATCTGAGTAGAAAACAAACAAAGAAATATGCAAGAGGATGCCATTACAATGTCATGTCATGAGCATCATAAATTGAGGTCAGGATACATGAAATCTTGGACTTGCTCTCTCACCTTGAGATTATGATGATGATTTTGAAATCAAAATAACAAAAATCACTGGGGATTATTTCAATATCTACATAGACAGCTGTCCTCAAAATGTTGTTTGACTCTTGTTACTAAAATTGTAGATCAAAATTCAGATGTGTATGAGGCAAGACACTATCTTAAATGAGTTACTACTTCTTTCTCTTTCAAGGACAGAATCTAAAGACTACACAGGACATACTAAAACAATTTAGTAAATTACAAGGCAATTGTTTTTCCTGTTTCTTTCTTCCCACCAATAAAAAAGGAGGGCACTTCCCAAAAGGGGCGCTAAAACCCTAAACTGATAAACAACAGAACACCAAAGACTAAAACTTTAGTACATGCTCAAAGTGGTAATTTTCTATTTCTTCCATGTTTACACAGATATGATTTATTGCAAGGATTGTAAATTAATTCATATTTAACTTATTCTAATCAGGATATATTTTTAAAACATACAAAAAAAAAAAAACCTCTAAATCTGCTGTTACTTCCAAGCTCTGTCCATAAAAGCATATCTCAGACAGAAGTCATGATTTGTTAGGAACTAAATTAAACAACTTTGATGAAAACTGCATTATATTGATGTCGACACAGAAGAGGGTAAGCACAGCTCAGTCATTTCTACAAAAGATCCAAATGCTTTCAAGTCTTCATATCCTAGTGCACACTAAACCTTCTTCATTAGAAAAAATAAAAAGTACTTTCCTTTGTAGGAGATTGGCAATTTCCCTGGCACTGCAGTATGACATTTTCCCAAATAGGCTGTCAAAAACTAGGGCATTGAATTGCATGCTTTGCCAAGTAGTTTCCCTTCTGACTTATAAAAACAAGTGATATTTCATCCTTTTTTACTGAATACAACATACACTGAACTCTATGGGTTTTCATTAGAGTGATATAAAATCAAGGAATTCAAAGAATACCTATTATTTTGCTTCTATTCTAAATAGAGCCTATATTAAGTCAGATTTTTGTTCTAAGGAGGAAGAATAAAATTTTAATTTTTATTCTAAAATGGGTTTAAAGAGACCTTGGCATACTTGAAAGTCAAAAGTGGAGTTAGAAAAACATGAGAAAAGAGGACACTGGGTCAAAATTATATCTATAGTAAAGTCAATTCACTGAAGAAACAAGCACAGATTCAATTCACAATGAATCAAAATCCATTTTGCTTAGAGAAGTCAGTATATTTAATTCTTAAAAGAAGCTCCTTCAGGTTTGAGCATTAATCTCATATCTATCTTCAATATATTCAAGTTTGAAAACTGGCAGTAATTTTCAAAATTTAATGTACAGAAAAAATCATTTAGAAAACTTGTTAAATACAGACTTCTGGTACCCCATAAACAATACCGTGACCCTGTTTAGGTCCAGGCAACTTCATTTTTCACAATCACACTAAGTATTGTTGATACAGTAGCTTAGAGACGAAAACGCTTTAAGGACAAAGCTATGGGAATTAACAGGGGGCACATCATACTTGGTCATCTGAAGAATGTTGCCCTTTATTTCCCAGAGTAGCCTACCACTGTTATACTAGAACTCATGGTCCAAACTGCAGGAATTCTCAACCTGAGAATTCCCCATGGAGCTTATGTTCCTCCCCTGAATCCTAATGTACTGAATTCAACCAGAACCTCTACAGTCAGTTTTTTTTAAACTCTACAACTATTGTGATGTACAGTTTGTAGAATCACTAGAAGAAACTGAGTCCAACAAGCCATTAAAAGCATCAAAGGAGAACAGAACAATGAGACTCTGCACTAGGATGGTGACACTAGTTAAAGTACATCTGCTGGAACACATCAGATGGGCAAAGCTTTCTAGTGACTGCTTTATTCTTACTTTTTCAACCATAGAAAGATGGTGGGCACAGAGAATTGGAAGAAAACTTTATACATTGATTAACATATAATACTAATTATAATGAACAATCATATGAAAGGTTATTATCGCCACTATAAGACAACAAAAGGAAGGCTCACAGTGGCTCGGTAACATTCCAAGAGGCCACAAAGGGCTCTAGTCTAATAAGACCTAGTGATAAGCCTGAGATTTATCTTACACTATACTACCTCAAATGTTTTTATATGACTTATTTCACATTCCTCCTCTAATATATATTGATGAATGCAAGGAAGGTAAAAGAATGAAGTCCAAATGTGGCAGAGAAATTCAAAGAACAGCACTAAGAACTTGTTTGTCCTAATTTTAAAAAGCAATTGGAAGTCTTCCCCCAACCATCAAGCTGTAAATTTTGAAAAAGTTTTACATAACATCTGTGTAAGAATTACTTTTCATAATCAGAAGACTTACAAACACATATGACCTAATGAGCTTTTCTCTGGGCTTGTGACTCTGGGGACTGACTTTGCTAGTATTTCGTCTTGATTTTGGTAAAACATTTAGTATTTCCAAATGTTTGTTTGTCTTTATAATGAAAGTCTACTTCAGGAGAGGCTGAAGTTACCAATTTAGGAAATAGCATCTAAAAGAGGACACATACAATGTAAGTCCTCAATAAACTAGTTCCTTCTTTCAATTCTACCAGTAAAGGAACCATGAAAAGAAACTCCAATAGAGGTAAAACTTTATAATGAAGGATCAGAGCCTGACTCTTTTCCTGCTATTGTATTTCCATACTCAAAAGAAAATGCAGTCCTGAGAGTAAAAATATTTGGTCCCATAAGTCTCAAACATATTCTATTGCTCAAATTATCTATAGCATTTCTAGGTGGTTTTAAAGACTAGCATGATTTTGTAAAATGTTAATGGTAAAATGACTTCTATTTCTAATTTTTCCCCTCTTAATAAGTAATTATGATATTTTTCCTAGTTGTGGTAATTGTTTTCTACCATACTGTATTGTGTGATTTCCTTGCTTCATACGAAATTATGTTTTTAACCATATAGAACTACTTGAAGACATGTTATTATATGATCTCCAAGAATCCTGTAACAGCTGTTTCCAAATATAAAACATAACGGAAAACAATCCAGATTGTCAAGAGGATAGGCCAAGCCTTCTAAATATCACATTATTAAACAGCCTCATTGATTCCTGAGTGGTTGCAATTTGCTACCATATTTATAACCTTATTTAAATGGAAGTTTAATAGGATTTTCAATCAATCAAAAAGACTATATTGATTTCCTGTGTCATGTAGCTTGCGTCTGACAAGCCTGGCTATAAATATTGGTTTTAGTTACTATCTTTGTAATTCTGAAAGAAAGTTTTAAATTTTCGTGCGTCTCCACATCTTCCTATGTAGAATATTGAAATATTGACTCCTTCCTTAAAGTGATGCTATGAGGATTAAGTTAGATAATTTCATGGAGCCATATTCTCAATATATTTTTCTTATGTGATTTCAAATACATGTACTTGGCTGAGTCAGGGAGTCAGGAACTTTAAATAGTGTGGGTGACTGCTATGAGATTGTCTCCTTCCCCCACCACCTCCAAATTCATGTGTGGAAGCTTTAATATCCAAAGGGATAGCATTTGGAGGTGGAATCTTTGGGAAACAATTCAGTCTGAATTAGTTATGGGGATTGGGCAGTCGTAGTGAGACTGGAGTCTTTATAAGGAGGTAAAGAGACCTGAGCTTTCTCACAGCCATGTGCAGGAGGCAGGAAGAGAGCTCTTACCAGCACCTCACCAAGCTAGCATTGTCCTCTCAGACCTCCTTCTACAAAACTGTGAGAAGTACCTTGTTTAAACTACTCGTTAATCTAAGATACTGTTGTGACAGCAGCCCAAAGTGACTAAGACAGTGACATAAGCTGACAGTAACCCCATGTCCTAGAGCAAGCACACGAATCTGCTATTTCTTGGGATAATCACTTTCTACTTATGCATTATGAGCATTTCACTATACAAACTTTAATTCTCAAGTTAAAAAAAGTACATTTTTCCTAATATGGTTTTAAATAAAAGTTATATCATTAGTTACTCAATTCAAGAAATAACAATCTGTTTCCATGACAAAGAACAGCAACAAAAAACTGGTTATATTGGAATTAGTGTGAGATTTTGTGACTGTCTATAATGTAATGATGCGAGATTTTTTTTAACCTTTCTTGAAGAATCATACTGTGAGAAACAGACTGACATGACTCCTTTAGCAATAAGATAATCTATCGGTTCCCTGTCCTGGATTAGGGATGATTCAGGACTTTTCAGTGTCCATGAGATTCACGTCATTCTGACCAGTTGAGAGCTTTGTATTTTCAGCATTGGGTTCATTCATGTACAGAGCCCTCCTTCTTGGACTTCAAAGGTTGTTGAAGCTAGAGAGAGAGGAACTTGACCTTTTGTTAGCTCAAACAAAGCTCAGAAATTTTGGGGGTTGTTTTTGGTTTGGGACATGTGACATCCCTGAGTTAATAACTATAGCCAAGGAGATAAAATTCATTGATTAATTTAATCAGAGTCCACTTTGGAGCTGTGATTGAAACCAGTCCTATTTGAATTCTACATGACTGGGAAATGAGGGAGTATATTAGAAGAGTAACTTGATAATAGCAAAAAGACTGATAAATAATCACATGTGGGCTGACTGTGGAATCTAATCCTCACAGAAAACATAATTCTGTAAGAAAGCTGAAAAAATAAATACCTCACCCTATGTTGGATACATACATATTAATGGTTTATCTGCTCCCTTGTCTTTGCAGTAAGTGAATTTCTTACCTATTGTTAGGTCAAGAGGAGAACAACAGAGAAATGCATAAAAAAAACCTGCCTTCAAGTATTGGTCTTTATAAAAGAGAAAAATTGTAAGAATATAATATTATATGCTAAACTGAGTAATGCAGATATTGTAGCACTTCAAACTTCTAGATTTGTCATATATCTTGAATAAAATAGTCTATGACTGCATTACGGTTTACAGAAAATTTTTGAAAGGTGTGGATTCACAGTGCATTTCCAAAAATCAGATAAGGGAGACTATAAAATAGCACAGATTTTTAAAGCAGACCTGAGGTTGAATTGACTCATTTAATCTCCCTGAAATGATTATAGTTGACATTATAAATATCTACTCATAAGATATTGGGGAGATTAAAATAAGAAGATACGCTTAGCACACTGACAAGTACAAAAAAAACAATAAATAAGCATTATTGTTAAAGCCATAATTTATGCCTGACAGTCTGATTTGTCATTCAGTCTTTTCCACCAAAGTAAGAAAGAGCACATAAATATAACAGTCTGATATTTTGTGATGAACCACAATTTTGGTACACACACACACAGACACATACACTCCATGTTTCTCTGCAGAGTTGCCTGTAGACCCAACAGTTCTTAGATCAAGATTCTGAGAGTTGCAATCTACCAAGTTGACACTCAAGCACAGGAAGAATTGCCCACCCTATGGCTTTCTGCTTCATCCTGCCCCGATCCACACACATAATTTGCATGAGTAGGTGGTATCAACCCCTTAATCAAATGTGACTCATTTCCTTCCCAATATATGAATCAAAAAGAATAGAACATGACTAGACCCCCCTAGCACTAGCTGGGTAATGCCATTCTTCCAGGAAGTTTAAAAAAATGCACATTAAACATTCCAGTGGATTGTAGTGAAGGGATTCTGTTTGATGGAGCCACTCTGTCATTCTTTCAGAAACTGTCACAGAAGCTGCTAATAGAAATTTAGAAGAATTTTAACCATTGAAGCATAAGAAGTCAATCAAAATGGAAGAACCAAATGTCACCTACAGGCCTCTTTCCTTCCTAAGGGTTCTCAATTCAGCTATTAAAAATGTGGCCCGCTTTCTCAGCAGCATCCTCTCCTAGCTTTTTTGTGTCTGGGTGAGATTTCTGTCTGTGCCAGCAAGCCAGAAATAGCCTCTCCTCTCCGATGTGTGCAAGTGCTTGTGGGGGTGGAGAGAGAAAGAGGAGAGAAGTGAAAAGCAAATGGAGGCAGATGGGATAAGACAGCTCCCACAATTCTCCAGGCTCACAAGGGCACACAAGGCCCACTCACGCCCAAGATGCCTATATATTGGTATTCCTTCATCTTCTGGCAACCCCCCTTGTGAGTCATGACCAGAATCTCCACCCTTCTCTGCAGGAGAGTAGGAGATTGTTTGGGCTAGAATCAAATAGACATAGTTACTGCAGCAGTGTACAGCAGCCACTGTTAAGTTCTTGTGTGCTTGTTATCTTCAGAATAGCTCTTGATATTTTATCAATTTATTCACTGAGGTAGAAGAAGTGTCATTGAGAAAACACAAGGGATCTTGACAAGTTTCTTGCACCACTGCCTAGCAGTGTTGAAAGTACCAAATTAATGAAAGTGTTTACCTTTTTTTTTAAATATATATAAAAATGCTCATCTGTACCTTCCCCTGGGCCTTTTCCTCAACCCCCTTATATTTTAGGTTTGATTTCTTCTGGCAGAAGTAGGCATTACTCAAGGAAATGACATATACAAAGATGCATTTCATTCAAACAATGCATAGTTCACTTGTGTCTGGAGCCAGCTTGAGTATGAATAAGGGTATTTATGGATCCTCTAAGAGAGAAGGCAAAAATTTACCCAACAAATTAAGAAGAGCTATCCTTGAGTTAACCTAACTACCTACCACTGATGTTTTTATCAGCTGCTGGTTTAGAAGTAGATTCCACTCCAAGTATTCACCCTAATGGGTGTGGAGAAAGGAATTGGGCAGTTGCTATTTGAATGATTCAGCTATAGTCAACTAACTCTGCCAGGTGGTTACCAAGCAACGGTCTCAAAAGCTTCCTGGCAGTTCTCTTTAGGATCTCTCTCCCATTTCCAGCCAACATTTATTTGCTTAGCCTGTGATTTCTGCCTCTAATAATGGAACCCTTTTGTTCTTTATGGATTTCTATTCACTTTTTGTAAATTTCCAGGTGCTATCTCTTCTGCAAAGTCCTTCATGACACTACCATCCCACACTGCAGAAGGAAAGAGGTTGTGACTTGATCTTGTTGGCCCAGATCATCTTTTTGATCCACAAGAGTCAGAGGTCCTTGTCCTTCTCCCACTTTAGTTTATATGTCTACCATTTTCTCCACTCAGATAATACCAACCTTTAGAATAAAATATGGAAGTTTGAGGCAATGACATCTGTTTCAAACAAGATAAAACGTATCTGGTGGAAAAAGCAATGGTTCTCCCTGATATCTGATAGTTCTCAAGCTTGTATACAATCCCGTAGTCAAGTTGGCCCCTGACTTGGATATAAGGGAAATATATTTCAAATCAAAGAATCTTACAGAGAAATATATGACTAAAATAAGTAAACGCACTAAAAATGAAACAAATTAAAAAATTAGGGTCTTGTATATGACACCACTTTTAATAAAATATTGTTTCCTTATGAGTATTCTGTACTTTTTCAGGGAGTTTTAACTTGCATTTGCTCATTTTCAGTGGGCACTACACAATCTCAGTTCTGAAAGACAAGGTTTTTCACTTCTGCTATTATTCACATAAAGATTTGCCAGAACTATTTGAAAATTTTAAACTTCCTATAATGGTTAAATGGGATTATGAATAATAGTTAACAAGTTAATATTAATAAACATTACTCTGTACTAAGCATTATGCTACAAGTTTTAGACATGCCTTTCTTAATATTCTGCCTTTCTTAATATTCATGAATACCATGAAGTTAGCCTCAGTTTATAGATATGGAAGATTATATTTATCATGAATGTCTATTAAAGGGTCCTTTACACTTGAGATCTATGTTACTACTATTCTCTTAACAGATTACGTGACTGTAGCACTAAGAGTGTAATAGTCTGCTCAAGTTCATAATGCTCATAAATACAGAACTTGCTCTAACACCACTCTCTACAAAAATTGAACTTTTGACCAGAAAGCACCAGTATCTTAAAAATACCTGTGGCTGCTGTGCTGCCTCATGCATTAGGTCAGAGGAACTGATGAAACTATAAAAGTGAAAATGTTTTAGTATTGTAAATCTCTGTATCAGGGATAAAAATTGCATTGCGTCTGTATCACCAATCTTTCTCTGTGCACTGATCAACACTGTTAATTGCTAGGGTCAGCAAACTACAGCTCTTCAGAAAGCAAAATCCTATATACGTAAATAGAGTTTTGCTGAGCACAGGCATACTCATACACTTATGTATTGTTTTGGCAGCTTTGGCGCTGCAATGGCAGAGTTGAATAGTTGCAACAGAGATCGTATGCCCTATAATGACTACAGAAATATTATACAGCCCTATACAGAACAAATTTCCATCTCCCGCATCAGAACATAAATTTCCTATTACCCAATACTCAATGTCAGAGTTGTTATCAACAAATCACTCCTGGCACCCACTGCCACTTGTCTGAATTTTGACAATGAAATAAACCTATTAGGTATTCCTATGATCTAAAAATGTCAATTATTATTACTACTAAGTCAGTTAGAAAAATTGAATCTAATAAACCAGTGACTCAGGTAAGGTGACAGGAATACCTAACCACATTTGGGAATTCAGATTTCTTTTTGTTGGGTCTTCTTCTCAAATGTGAAGTAGAAAGCACTCTTCTGCAACCACAGCTACTACTCAGAGTATTTCTGACCAGTGGTGGAGATGGGGCATGGTGGGAAAGGATACTGAATAAACTACATGTCATCCCATTATTTCTGCAGATCATTCTGCATTGGTCCCTGCAGACTTTCATATCACACTATGACTAACTGCTGCCTAAAAGAATCAAGTCTGAGTCACCATATACCTAAATACAGAAAAAAAAAACAGAAGAGAAAGATCGGAAAACCTTCGGGAGAAAGCAGTGTACAGAGAATGAAGGGGGTGGGGTGGAATATGTTGCCCATGCTGGTACATTCAGAAATTCTATTTCAAGTCAACTTAAAATTTCACAATTTTGTTCCTAAATACCAGGCTCAAAATGGCCCCAGCACAACTATCTTATTAACCTTGGGAGGGACAATCTTTAAAGTGTATGAGTTCAGTCATATATACAGTGAGCTAAGAGCAGTGATGTAACATATGTAGAACAATGCCCAGTAGCTTATCTGAAAGGAATATTCTGCATACAGATTTCAAAGACACCCACACCTCTGAGATAATGCCAGGAGTTAATCAAATACTTTTCTGCCTGCACAACTGTGATACCTAAAGCTGCTAAGAACATCATTTTTAGACATCCGTGGGAGGGATTCTTTTTTGTAATTCTGCATTTCTTTAACTCCCACCACATGTCTAGGTTTGCCTTCCACAGACACACATTGCCACCTTTTCAGAGCATTTCCCCCCCCCCTTTTTTTTTCTGGATTAAGTGGTCTCCTAGGGCTGATTGCAGAAAACGCTAACAGAGCGAGCATGATTTACCTGGCACTATATGAGCTGATGCATGCAAGTCCTGTTGGTTCTAAAATTGAGCCCATAACTACCTTTCTCCAAAATCCTGTGTACCCAGTACCATCAGTTTCTATAAGCATCCATCTGAAATAAGCATCAACTCTTTACTTGAATACCTATTATAAACCAAATTCTAAAAATATGATGGTGAATATGGTATAGTGGCAATGATCAAGAAGACGATATTCTAATGTGTTACTGGGATAAATAAGTAAAACTTATAGGAGTAAACTTAAGAGAAGATAGAATCACACAGAGGACTGGAAGTGTCAGGGAAGGCTTCCAAGTAGAAGATATATTTTTACAATGAGGTAGGAAACATAAGATTTAGCCAAGAAAAGATAGTGGAGGAAAAACTGTTCCAACCACTAGGAAGAGCATTTACAAAGACCTAGAAAGAGAGAAAAGAGAAAGCAAAAAGGGAATTAGGCACATATACCTGGTGGTCAGAAAATGAGAATGAATATCAATTCTGTGTCTGAGAAGTTTACTTAACCTTTCTACCCCTCAGTTTCCTCATCTGTAAAAAAGAGATTTTAACAATACTTTCTGCACAGAATTGTCAGGATTAAAAAAATACAATAGAAATGGCACATGATAAGCAATCAAAAACTGCCAGATGTTTTGTTATTGTATAATTCATTATTTATGTTACAATTATCATTGTCACTATTATTTTAACACTAAAATATTACTTCTTATAAAGTCCCAATTTAAGTATAAATTTTAAAAAACTGAAAATAACAGTAACTATCTTCCTGGATTTTTATAAAGATTAAATAAAATACTGCCTAGATTTTAAGTTAAATAATGATGGATAACTCTATTAGGGATGTTTTCACCTGCATATAATTAGAAAACCTCTGGAAGAGCTAATATTAAAAAAAAAGTTAGTTGTATTTTTCTCACATAAAAAGACCTGGATGTAGGCACCTGCTGATGTTAGCTTAGTAGACTGTGTTTAAGTTGGTATTTCACAGTCCTCTTAAAATTTCCCTTTGCTTGTTGCTTCTATCACAAATGGTGGTTTTGACATAAGACATCAACTCCACATTCAAGGAATAAAACATGGAGAAGGGATGATATCAGACAGATGAATATCTTTTCACAGGGAAGTGAAACTTTTTCCTAACCTTTCAGATTTCCACCTACACATACTGACTGGAACTACACTGTGTGTACCTGTAGTCTAAGAGAGGCTGGAAAGTAAACAGTTATCTGGGCACACTGCTTCTCAATTCAGCTGAAGTTTTGTCAACAGGAAATAGAGAATGGATAAATAGGCAATTGGCAATGTCTACCATAGTATTATTTATTGACTCTTCCATGTGTCAAAATCTGCACTGAAAGCTTTCTGTAAGTTAATTCACTTACTCCTCATATTTACATAATGAGGTATTTAACTTTAGTAATAAGTGTTATGATTGTCATTGTTTTTAATGGGCAAATCAATAGTGGCACAGAAAGAATAATTTGGACACCATCACTCAGATACTAGGTAGAGAAGGTATGTGTCAAAGGCACACAATGTGACTCCAGGGCACTGAAGAATATTCATAGGGTCTCTCAAAAATACACTCATAACTATGAACTAGCATTGTGGTTGGCATTTTATATGTGAGGCCACAAAATTTCCTCATCCTCTGACCTCTATCCCACAACTCCGGCACTTCGCTTTTTACAATTAAACACTATGGCAGCTCACACATCCCCCCCTTCCATCAAAGCCCACTTCCAGACTGTGCTTCTGGAGCTAAAAATCAAATCCTAAACAACTTTAAGTCCACCTCTCCATCAATGCCTTCTTATCTGAAAACCAAAAAACAATGCTGCTAATCAAGTAAATATGGAGGGTTTTTTTTTTTTTTCTTTTCTTAATTTAAAAGACCTGAAATCCTGCTCTCCTAGGCACAGGATCTGTCCTTCAGACTCAAAGCGGTGGCACTAGAGGGAGAAGTAACTATATATAGTCTGGGGATTTATTCCTGGGGAGAGAATTCATAAAAGCTACCTCAGCTTACACAACTTCAGTTCCTCTCTTGCTCCTCTCTTTAGGCTTTCATAGTGATTTGAGAGTCTAGAATAAAAACAATTTTGTATTTACTCTTAGAAACAACATAATAGGCATGTCTTGCAACCATCTCAAACTGCATAGATTCATCATCGGTTCAAGCAGCCTCTTTGACTTAGCCGCCTTCATACTACCTATCATACTCCACCACAACACTTCAGCTTCTCCTTCCATGCTGCCACCACTGCATCCCCGTGATGCTAGCCTTATATAGCTCGTGCCTCAGCCCAGGTGCACCCACTGAGCATACCCACCCAGGCATCCATCATCATAAAAATGGCAGGAGGGTGGAAAAGCCTGATACTTTTCTCTGACCCTACAAGGTGTCATTGATGTTTTGGTTTAAGACCTATGAAGCTAGGAAGACAGCTTCATTAAACAATAGTACAGTATACTATATATATATATATATATATATATATATATAAGCATGTACACTGAATACTGATTCATCAGCAGGACCATGTCAAATACTTAAAAATAAAAAATACAAAATGTTATGCCTCTGTTTTTCAGTATATTTTTTGCATGGGATAATCTGAGTTCAGTCATTGTCACACAGTTGATGCTATTTGTTGGCCAAAAATTAATTTATTTAACTATATTTCTGCGGAGATTCACCCAGGATTTCCCCTTTACATTGGAACCTTATGGTCAAGCAGTTAGTATCCCTCTTAGTGGATGACCTTGACCTGATTACCAGTCCAGACAACTCACTGAATGTTGTCTCAGGCAGAATCCTGCTCTAAGATAGTAACTTGACAATCAAACCTGAACATTTTCAGGGTATAAAAGAGAATGTCACCAAGCAGAAGAAATGCGGCACCTGTATACTGTAGTTAAAACCCAGGCATTAGGCACAGCTGGGTTTGAACACTAATATGTATGAACTGTGTGAAGTGGGGCACGTTACGGTACTTAATCTCTTCGAGCCTCGTCTACAGAACAAGAAGCATATAATATGACACCTGACAGAATGGACTTTAGGTGTATAGTTCCTGCACACAGTTCACATTCCATAAAAGGCAGCCATTCGTATGACAGACACAGGGCAGAATGTAAACTGACCATCTGGTTCAGCACAGGAATCTGACACCAGGGGAATTTGGAGATGCAAAGTCAGTCTCATTTTACTGGAGATGCTTTCTCTGAGGTCCTGTATCTTACGTTTTTACCTTCTTTCTCCTTCAACTAGAGCTGCTATTCTGAAATATTCACCTGCTTGCCCCCTGCTATCCTACCCAAAGCTATCTGTCAGAGCCTGTGAGCCCATTAGCAGGGCGACCTTTGGTTGTAAGGTAAAAGTGATTAAAATTCCAGCCACAAGGTCTCTGCCTTATGGTAAGATTGATCAGAGGGATCAGCTGGACAACTCGTACCAGTGTATCAGCCTGAGATAATGGAATGAGTCAGTGCTTCCTGGGTCCACCTGTAAGAGAGCAGTGCTTTCCGTTGTCAAGAGTGACTTCTGTTTGAAAAATCTTAACTGCTAGTACACAAAATGGATGGGTTAGTGACAAACTATGACTGGAGTCCCTAAACCTGGTGCAACAGGGCTGAGTAGGATGAGATAAGACAATTCGAAGGCATGGAAAGATAACTCAAATTTTACTGCCCAGGAGAATGTTTTTCAGCCTAACGATTTTTGTTTTGAACAAGCTGCTTCAGCCGTGTGAGTAACATACTACATATTTTTCTCTGTGGTGATCTTGACCTTCACCTATTTCAATACACTTAAGCTATGATTTGTGTGGATTTTCCTTGCTAGAGGCTATACTTGCATGCCAACTTCCTCTGTTGCAAGAGACAAGTATGTAAGATCTTTCCATGTATTCCATTAGGATCAAAAGTCCGCAGCTGGGAGTCAGTAAAGACTATTTTAGCAATCTGTTCTTTAACCACTCAGCCACAGCCACATTCAGTTAGCCATTGCACCACACAGAAGAGGATAGGAAGGATGTATAGTAACTTGCAATTCTGACTTGCCCTGAAATGCAGTGTATATTAGAACACATCTTTGAAAGAAAAAAAGTAAAATTTGTCCTACATAATAACAGATTCAGGGAAGTTTTCAAAATAGGAAAATTGGTTGATAATTAAGGCTTATTTACAAATTTTTTGATCCATGGACTATTTATAGGCTACAAGACAACTCTAAATATTTTCTATGCTTTTCAAAGAGTGTCTTAATGTGTCAATTTTCTTACATTTTGGGGGGAAAAATAAAATAGTTGAAGTTTTCTCAGAGAAAATGGAAAATATTATCTCTTCTGTAAATTAACAGCTTAGCATTAAGCGCTTTCCTCTAAATAAAAGAATCCTTTCTCTGCATTGTAAAGAAAATTGTGTTTTTTCCTCACAATTGGACAGCACTTCAACAATAAAAAAAAAGCCATCCACTGAGATAAAAGATCATTCCAGACATCTAATTTCTCAAGGCATAGTTCCTGCAGCCAGAAATTGAGATGAACAATAGGATCAGGAAGAAAGCTTTCCAAAACTCAGGCTAGAGTTGAGTTGATTTGCCCAGCATGGCACATTTGGATGATCCAATCAGTTTAAAACAACAAATGCTCTCTTAAAGAGTAGGCAACCTCTAACATAATTAGAGACCCCAGAGTTGCTCTGATTGTTACACTCTTTTCTTTACCCCTTATCTATAATCTGATAATCAGTGGGAAGCCAGGAGAACAAAGATATCTCAGACACTGTACATCAATCAAGGAATCAGTTGTAATACAATGACAACTCAGCTGGCAGTACTGAAAGTTTATGCCATGAGCCAGCATAAAATGTAATTATCTCAGGAGTCAGGGCATATTATAAAATAGTTAGAAGCCTTGCTTTAGTGTTTGAAAGGAGCAGCAGGAAAATATTTTATCGACATAGATGATGACAGCATTAGATAGAATCTTCACTATTTCAAAAATGGGTTTGATGAACAATTCAGGGGGGGAGGACGGGGTGGCCTTATATAACATTTATGTGGAGAGTATAGTCCTGAAGAGCAGCATGGGAAAATTTAGAACAAAGAACAGCAGGAATGTTCCTGGGACACCATTTGCACATCTTTTCTAGCATTAGACATGGTTACCCTCACAGAACCGTGTCACATCACTATAAGACAAATACTTTTCAAAGTCCAAAAGGATTTTTTTAAGTATGCACAATTTTTCCCTGTTGTTGACAATCCTGTAGGATTATTTCTCTGTTACTGAGATCACCCCAGTGAAAGGGTACCTTGTTATTCTAAAGTTGTAGAAACAAGCTTGTCAAAGCTTACTGAGTTTAGCATTGATTTTCTGACATTAGCTGACCAATTGCTGAGCATGCCTGAGTGAACTAGGTCCACAGTACACTGGCAGAAGTTGAAATTTTCTTATTCCACTAAATTCCAGTTATGCAAAAAGACCAATATCCTAGCATATTCTCTCTCGTGATGCTGTTGTGTTCTGGAATATATTTATTTACCTGAACTTTGGTCTGTTCTATTCATTTTGCAATGTCAAAACTTTATTCCTAAAATCTCCGTCATAAACTGTTTACAATCATTGCTGTCATCAACACCAACGCCATCATTTAGTTCTACCAAACACTAACTACAAGACAGGTATTCTGTTAAATGCTTTATATATATATAAGACTTCATTTAACAACCTTCTTTCAAAGAAGGTAATATATTCCCACAGTATGTACTCTGGAATTTATAGTGAAACATGTTAATTAACTTGCCCACAATCACTCAGCAAGTTACAGAGCTGGAATGTGAAAGCCTGACCTCAAAATCCATCTTAGGTATTATGCGACATCACTTGTCAAGACTGAGCTTCAACTTCTCCTGCAAGCTTAATCTATTTCCTTGTTAGAATTTTATATTGTAGTGACCAATGTTCCCTGTGAATACCCAGCAAAGGAAAATTGAGGTCTACTTTCAGTTTTAGTAGTTGGGGAGAGCCAGTAACTCTGCAGCAATCATCTCATATTACAAAAATCAACACCTTATAAATACCAAAACTTCGAAACTGACCTCCATAATATATTCTAATGATGCTACACCACTTGATATTCTGACTGGGTCCTACTTTATAGTTGCTTTTCTATTTGCCTACAATTTCCTAAAAATTTACAAAATGTTCAGTCTTCCCTTATTCTAGTAATGTGCATTTTCAATAGCATATTTCTTACCAATGTTGCCAAGATTTGCTCCCTCCAAAGTCCTTTGCAAAATATATGTGTTAGCAACCTGTGTTTGGGTTCTCATGTCTGTGTATTTAATGCTGAAGCCTGTTCCCTCAGAATACTCGAAGCTCTTTGGCTCTTGGCCTTGTAAATTAGCCCTTTTGTTTTCTCCTAAAAACAGAAAAGAGTATAGCAAATAAAAGATTCTTTAAATCTTTTCACGCTATTAGTTTACAACAGATTCCTTTATACCTACATTATCTCCCTCCTCAACTGAATAGCAATATAGACACTATTACAATTCCTGCATTATGTGTCCTGATAATGTATTTCATGCTGCATTTCCATATCCCTCCCCCAAAAAAGGGATTTTATTCATTTATAACTGCTAACTTTGAAGTGGATTCTGGAGTCCTCAGTCTTTTTACACAGAATTATGAGAGCTACTATAGACATCATTTGAAGAGAGGAAAGAATGAGTGCTGGTGCTCTTCTATGAAGTCTGTTTAACCTTTAAGACTGATATCTTCTTATACTTATTTAGCTTCTTTTAGGTTATTGCTTCCATGAGTGAAGGTATCTCTGAATAGTTTTGTTATGCATATTATAGCACTAATAACTCCTATGAATAAAAGAATACAAGCCAAAATTCTTGTATTCAAGGGACTTGTTTACTTCACTATAAAAATTCTCATTAATGATGGTAGATACCACTGAGTGTTCACAAAGTGCTAAGTTTTCTACTCTCTCCCTTAATCTCCACAGTAACACTATGGGCTTAACCAATCACTAAATTTTGTTCATATTTGAGGTAACAGACTCACAAAAGTTTAAGAGTGTGCCTATGTTATCACTACCAGTGAAGGCATCAAATCCAGGTCTGGAGCCAAAACTTGTAGCCAACAGACTATGATAGGATTTATCAAAGTGCTACTGCTATAAACCTCTACCACTTCCAAAGAGAGTGGGACACAAGAAAAGCTCACCAGCAGATGATCTAAAAAGGAAAGGAGTATTCAAATCCAGACCAAAAAGCATTTCCTTAAGTGCATCCATTGGCTTTAACAAATTTATCCAATCAAACAGCATTTGTTGAAATGATTTAGTATGTGCCAATTACTGTTCTAGGTTTGGATGCTATGGTGGATGAAAAAATAAACATCTCTCACAGTTCAGACAATAATAAAAAAATATATATGCAAGCTAACAGCTAGATAATAATAGGGTTTAGGGCAAAAATATGAAAGTAATAGGGATCCCCAGGCTGGGATCAGGGAGATGAGGAAAAACAGAATGAAGACTGAGAAGCCCTGGTCAGTGAAGCAGGTAGAAAACCAGTATGGTATGATGTTCTAGAAGCCAAGCGGAAAAAGGATTTCCAATGAGAAGAAACTAATCAACAGTGTTAAATGGGAAAACAAATTAGAGACATCTTTGCTAGGACTGCCTTAATAAAATACCACAGTGACTAAGAAAATATAAATTTATTTTTTGAGACTTCTACAGACTGGAAGCTCAAGGGCAAGGTGTTGGAAGGTTTGGTTTCTTTTGAGACCTGTCTCTGGCTTAACAGGGCCACTTTTTCGTTGTACCCTCACATTGTCTTTTCTCCATACAAACACCCTCGTGTCTCTCCTGGTCTATCCAAATTTCCACTTCTTATAAAGTCAGATTGGTCAATAACTTCTTAAAAGTCCCAATCTCCAAATACAGTCACATATGGGGATTAGGGCTTCAACAAATGAATTGGAGGGAACAATTTAGTACATGATAAGCAAATATTTTGAGGAGACACAGTCTACATTGGGAAAAAAATATCAGAATAGTTAGTTGGATTCAGTCAAAGAAGAGACTTTTGTTGTCTTCTTTATGGTAGAAATGGCTTCACGTTGTTTCACACTGTTGCAATTGATGTGATAAAAGGGACAATTACTTTATATAGCAAAATAGGAAATTATACATGGCACAATTATTTATTTTGTATCATCTGTTGTTTGTACTCCTACTTAAGTTTTGAAGAACTATACTCAGAACATACTTTCAAAGAATGTCAAAGGATGTTCAGGGGTAAAGTTCTGGATTCATAAAAAAGTATGGATTATATTTGCTAAAGGATGTCTCAACTTCTTTATAAAGAAACGTGCCTTTTAGTTTTGAAGAAAGGGGTAGATGATGCAGCATTGCCCAAATATATGCAACTGTAATTTACATCTTCATATTAATAATTTTCTTATCAAATGCTTCTGATATTCAGAGTATACTATTTAGGAAATGCTTCTCCATATTATTATTAATAATAACATAGTTAATGTATATTGAGGGCCTGCTGTTGAGAAATCCAATGATGCTCAATATCCCAATGGAAAATTTTTACCTTTGGAACACCTTTCTACATCCTTCTGTTGAAGATACCTCTAATTTATTGTCCTGTTTTCCCCTACTGCATCTTGAGTTGCTTTACAAACCATAACACTGAGCTTCAGCCATTCTCAATCTGAATAAACTTCAGATGTATTTCTTTGCTATTCTGATATATTAAATTCATTTATTGGGGAAACCCTATCTAACCAGTGAAGTCAAGATGCTATTACTCAAAGTGGGCAAAATCAGGAAGTAGTCATCACACCAGTTCTATAATGATGTTTTAACAGGTTTATTTCTAACCTATATGTTTTTTCAAAAAATAGTCTGGTAAAGGAAAGACTATACAGATTATTTTTATTTTTAGAAGAGTTAAAATCATCTTATAAGGAAAGGAATTTGGAATAATATAGAAAACAAATTAAGTTGCTAGCTGAGGATAGTTAAAATATGAGCAAATCAGAGGTAGTACCAGGATGAAAATGGGAGGTAAAGAATAAAGAGAGGGCAATAAAAATAATTGCAAATGCTGATTTGATGAATAATCAGATAACTCTAATCCTGTAATGGAGGCCAGAGTGCTTTAAAATATGCTTTTAGGGTATATGTTAAGATTTGCCATTAGCTGGTGCCACAGTCAGTTTCTACTATTTTCCACACTGAGTTCCATGTCTACATGGAAAAATATATACACCAAAAAAAGTTTGGGACTAATTCTCTTGTGTGTACTCTATTTTGAACCCAAGTTACTAATGTTTTGTTTCTTTAAAAAGCAAACTACATGACACTTCAGAAATGAATTCATGAGTTTACCATCCTTTCTAACTTTATAAATCTTCTCACCATGAATTGTAGGTAAGCACCCTAAAATGAACATTATATGTCTTTTACTCCAAAGTATTTGAGTCTCTATTTTGAATGTCTCACTTTGATTGGCATTTTGACCTTGAAAACCCCAAGCAACAAGAGGAAATTATCTTTAAACAAATGAAAGACTTGATCAATGGATCAAAAGGTAGATGAAAGAATCAAGTTGTAAAACAAATGGGTTAGAAAGAGAAAGGAAGCTCTTAAGATCATATCATGTTGTGGCACTACAGGAAGTGAGAAATTCCAAAAGAATGTAAAAATAATAACCCTAAGAAAATAAAAGTAGATAAGAATTCTAAACTTATGGTAAAGTGCCCTTATTCATAATTAAACCTCTATTTAAGCATTATGCCAAAGAAAGGGTTTTGCTATATGTGTGTCAGTATCAGGATTGTCAAAGGAATACATTAATTAACAGGAAAAACAAGGATGATGCTCTAGTGTATGTTATAAAAATTAACACTTCAGATATCTTAATTTGGTTCCTTGATGCCTTATTTGGTTCCTCTATATTAATCCTAGAAGTGAAACCATTCAATATTTTTCTTTTTCGTTCTGACTTATTTCACTAAGCACAATTCCTTCTAGCTACATCCAGGTTGCTGCAAATGGCATTAGTTTATCTTTTTTGATTGCTGAATAGTATTTCATTGTGTATATATATATACCACATCTTCTTGATCCAGTTATTTATTTTTGGGCATTTGGTTTGCTTCCAAGTTTTACCTATTATAAATAGTGCTGCAATAAACATAGAGGTACAGGTACTTTTTTTGAATTAGTGTTTTTGTGTCCTTTGGGTAGATCTCTAGGAGTGGAATTGCTGGGCCATATGGTAGCTCCAGTTTTAGTAGTCTGAGGAACCTCCATACAGCTTTCCAAGGCAAAAAATACTAACAATAAAAAACATAACAAAATAAAACAAAAATAAACAGACAACTATAAATCAGACACATTCTGCAGGAGAGAAGTGAGAGGGATCAAAATGAGGGATGGAAGAGCATAAGGGACTTTGGGGATTGTGCATGGGTGAATTGGTTGTAGGAATTACACCTGATTTGAGAAAAGAAAGCAAACATTGTAAAAAAAAAAAAAGAACAATGTAAACTATAATAAATAAATAAATCATGTAATAAAAAGTAAATACCAACACCTCATGAAATTTACCCTTTCAAGTAAAAGAGAGTTGTCAGAGTATAAAAAAATCATCACATACCATTTGGGTTCATCTCTGCCAGTAAATAATCAAACAAACATGAAACGTATTATAACAGAAAGAATCACAAAGAAAGTGTAATAACATATCTCTTGTATACATGGGAGAGACCCAGCATGATTAATTCTCCAATGTGGCTTCAGATGCCATCTTAAACAGCTTAATGAAGACAGGGGACTTTGGGGATGGTTGATAGGGAACATCAGAGGATTTCCAGGAAGGCAGAATATAGAAATGTATGCAGATCAAGTTCTACTCTCTTCATTGAAACAAATAAAGATTAGGTCTTCCTGGGAGAGGCTCTTAAAGAGAGAAATTCACATATAAATATCAAATACAACCTCCACAGGTTGTTTCAGAACCCTCCCATGAAATTAATCTCTTTGCAAAAAAGATACATTTGAGGGTGTCAGAAGTTTTGCTACACTACAGAGTCAACCTTTCAATAGAATGAAAGCCCTGCCATTTTTATTCTTCATTTTTTATTATTATTTGTTGTTGTTACAATAACAGCAGAACGGACAAATGAACTCAATAAGCAAAACACATTACAGCAACAAAAACTTCCTCTTCCTCCCAGATTTAAATCAAGAGATGAACATGGCTATTTAATCAATGTTGACAAATAAACAGCACCTAATATCTGAGTAGGACAGAAAAAACAATGCTACATTTTTAGCCTGAGATACTCTGGCTACATTGGCACTTTTCTGTCTTGTAAAATTGTTGTGTACACTATTGGCAGTGTACAAATGTACAAGTGTACATGATAAATCTCCTCTACTAAATACATGTAGGGTTTTGGGACTTTGCTTTTTCCACCTGGAAAGAGATTCCCAAGATCCCCATCCTCTCTCTTTCCTTCATCTTTAATGCATCATCTTTCCATGCTAGGATTTAATAGTTCTCAAAGATAAATTATATCTCTATCTTCCACACTTTGCAAAAATACTCACACTAAGATATAGCTTTAAAAAGGACCTGTCACCATATTTAGCACAAAGAATGGTCAGTTTTCTTAAATAATAATTCTGTCAATGTACAACCAAGCATCACCAAGGGACCTCTAACTGTTAAGAGATGCATACTCTAAAAGGGGCTAGGCATCTGCCACACAAAGGAAGCATACTCTTAGCATGAAAGGTCTTTAATAGAATCAGTGTGCATAAAGAGAGAAGAAGAAAAGATAATCCTAAAAATTGTTTCCCAATAAAACCCCCCAAGCATCTATTCCCGTGTGGGCAAATGCCCAGCCAAACAGGGTTGATGTTAAGTGAAATCAATTGATGATTGAAAGCTTGCTGTAAGTCTGAGAGGTAAACACAATAAAGGGGTAAGGCAGGTGCCATAGAGCTGGAGTCAGAATTCAAAATGTACCAAATGATCCACCATGAAGTAAGGACAACAGTTGTCATCATCTCTACCAAGGACTAGGAGTAGTCCTCACTGACCATGTGTTTCTTACCTGCATATCTCTCCCAAATATCTCTACATGTCACTCCTCCACATATTTCAGCCAAGTTTCCTTCTCTGCAGTACTAGGGTGCAAGCAGGACCACAGAAACAAAGAGATAGGCCTTCCTGCTTTTCATGTCATATGGATTCACCTGGCTGCTGAGTTCTACCTCCAGTTCCCAATAGCTCTCCAGCTCAGGACATTTAGTTCATGTTATACTTGGGATTTACAATCCAAAGCATCAGCAAGTAAGTGGTGTTGGGGATAATGATGCCTCCCCTTTATGGACTCACAACATGTATCTGTAACACTTCTACATTTCTCCTTCTTTGACATATGGACATTACGTGTGAGTGGTTTGCAGCTGAAGACTGTTAATTATCATTCTGGGCGATCATTTGCATTTATATAGCACTGTTTATAAGAGCAAATCAAATCATTAAAGCTATTATACTAATGAATGCAAGGCAGAAAGTGTCATTACCTCCATGTGTGTGGTATGGCAGGCAGCAAGGATCTCAGAGGAGCCAAAAAGGAACCAATTATGTTCAGGCCCCCTATACACCTCTCTCAGACTCAAATGGTTCCAATAAAAATTAAAGTCCTTGAGAGAAGTAATTCAATACTTTGTAGAGGTCTTTCTGAGCCTCACGCGATGAAATTTTATTTTCCAAATTATTAGGATGACCTGATTTTTAACTTGTGTTAGGCAAACCCTGTGTTTCAACCTAAATCAGAAGGGGTAGAGCAGACCTTGAAAATTCATCAATAGACCCCAGTTTTGTTTTTTTTTTTTTTTTTTTCAGAGAAGTGGTGCTCCAGAATTAAAGGGCTAAGCAGTCCATTCCATCATGCCTATTCAATTGTAAGTCCTGGAAAGGTCTTAAAATCATAGTCTCTCAATATTAAAAATGCCATTAATGCCATCTACTCTGACCCTCCCCAACTTTATTCTATAGCAGTCCACTTAAAAGACCACTAGCCAATACTTGCCAATTATTTAGCCAAAGTACTACTGCTGAAAGAAACCGCTGGAAAATGAGACAAAATCTCTCATTTATTTACCAGTATCTACATCATGGCTTGTCAGTACCACACCTTGAGGATACAGTGGTAAACCAGTGGAACACAGTCTCTGTCTCAGGCAGCTTTACCACCCCATCCATACCTCTGCCAAAAATGCTGGTAGCATTCTTTTAAGCAGGATGAGGCAGGATGAAATCCATGTTTTATGATCACGAGCTCTGAGCTGACTTTTGAAAAAGACTTTTGAACCATCTTTTTCATTGGGTAAACAAGTTTCAAACATTTTAACATAATATTCCATGAAATAATTGCTTTCTCAGCAACTTAAAACTTGAAATACTAAGATGTTCTCTGCTCAACCGTGTGCTTGCCTAACAAAAACTCTTTGAATTTGATAATCATCATATTGCTTGTTGTAATTACTGTGCAGAACAGTTCACCTCTGCTGGTTTATAAGAAGAATATTTATTTTTCTTTCCATTGCCCCAAGTCAGGTACCACAAGCAGAAAGACACATACACACATTTGCTGAAGATAAAGTGTTTCATGAAATAATTTCATGCTTATGTTAAAAGACACAATGAGGTTTAATGTTTAAGAGTGGATTTGAACAAAAATCAATTCATACTTGGTAGTGCTAAACTAAACCAAAAGTGGTTAGGAGTATTGAAAGGAACTAAGGAAAGACTTCTAGCAGAAAATGTGGACTCCAAACAAGGAAATTATTTGATTGGCAATAGTTTAAGCAGTTGCATTATTTGGGGGAAGACTAGTTGCTGTTTTGTGTTTGCTTGTCCTTAGAGTTCAATCTTGCAGCATTAGGCTTAGCTTTTGGTTTTCTCACTAAACTGCTAAGGAAAGACTCCTTGTTTAATTAACTTAATACTTGCATTACAACAACAAGCCCAAAAGTATAATAAATGGACCACCAGTAAGTTGCTAGGCATATCTTTGAATATATGAGATTTGTACATTTGACTAAAGAGCAAGTCGTGAGTTTCTCAATGTCAAATATGTCCCAAATGGATAGATTTCCAATTGAAACATTTAAATCATTAATACCAAAGAAGCCTAACAACATTTTGTATTCTCATGCTATTGACTTTTTAAAAATTTGTTTTGTCAGAATATTTTGTCTCCAACTTGATATGGGAATTGAAATCAAATAATGCAACTCCACACCAAAATTTTTATCATAGACTCCCCCCAGGCACTTTTTGAAGGCTCATCTCCCAAGCAATCAAGAACAATTAAATGGTTATTGTCCTGGTCCTATGTTACTTTTCTACCTGTCACATTAAGATGATGAGCGCTTTCTTATTTGTCCTAGGGCAAGTTTTTCGTAGCCAACTATATAGAGCTGTCTGAAAGATGAGATGGAGAGGCCATAAAAAGTGGGAGAGACTAGCTATTCAAAGTTTTGGTCAGAATTCAGGATTTGTCTTTCAACTTTAGAGAACCTTTATTTTATTTTACTTTATTTTGCTTATTTAGAGTTGATCAGTCTCAGGTCTATCCCTTGTTAATTTCATAAATCATCAACAAGTGAAATTCCTAAATACTAATTTTCAAAATATAACTTTTGGTCACTAGGATGTGTATGTCCATTTTAGGGCACCTATGTGCTATGTTACTGTGCAGAAGAAATTAGATACATCAAAAGGCTGTGTAGTACTGTGAGCATATATAATACAGTGAGAATTAAAGAAAACAGACTTAGGCACTGGAGTTAAAAGACAGAGATTACAATTCAAGTTCTACAAGTTGCTAGCTGTGATACTAATTATGTTGTGTCTTAGTTTTTTATCTGCAAAGTCAGGCAGCAGTACCTAATTCAGGTGTCGTGGGGAACAAATTCAAAACAAAGCTTTGAGTAACCATTTTCTATTAGATGTTTTTTTCTGAAGAAAAAAATCAGGAAGAAAAAGATTCACATAGTTTCATAACATTTATCACCAGACTCAATGAAAGTCTGACGAATATTCTGTGATCATAGTGGAATTAATCACTAGATAACTAGGTAAGTGCAGTTCACCTTCAACTTGGGGCAGTTTTAGGTAAGTTTTTCCAGCTTCTTATCCTTTCTCACTATTGAGGTGTAGGGAAACACTTCTCCTCAGCCTCCAGGACCCTTATTGCTTTCAATAATCTGTATTCTTTAAGTCATGAGGACAGATCTCCCAGACTCTGGGGTCGTGATTGACATTTATTTCCCATATCAAGGGCACAAAAGACTTACTTAGAACTGAAAAAAAGACAGAGGATCTGGCCCATTTGGGGAAACAAATACCACCCACACCACCATACCCACTTGCAAACTTTACACCACTGTAAATTTCAACTGTTCCTCACAGTGGGTGAGACAGGAGAGGAATGTTGCGTAGTATGTGGGTTGGCTCCCTGGCCATAGTGGTGATAGTGCTATAGCACTGAAACTTAATCCCTACACAGGGAGGCCCAGATTTCACTCTTCTATGAAGCCTCCTCCCAATAACTATAAACTTGTCTTCACGGATTAGACTAAAATGTTGGCAAATTCTCACCACTAGGCATTTAAAGACTGTCAAGTAGAGTGGTAACTTTTTAGAGACACAGTCTTATTCACTAATGACTGATATGAACTAGGTTCAAATTAGAGCTAGCTTTAGATGATCACCCAGAAACTAGTCTCTGAGACTAACTGGGTATGTAAAACCTATCACGTATTCATTAGACCTAGAACAGCCCAAAGTTGTGGCCTCCAATATGATAGTCACTAATTCCATGAAGTTACTGAGCATAAGTCCTAGCAGATGCATTGTAAATATACACACCAGATCTCAAAGATTTTAGTATGACAAAAAAGTAAAATACCTCATAAACAAATGTTTGTTGATTGCATTTTGAGATAATAGTATTGTTAATATATCAGATTTAAGTAAAATAAATTTTAAAAATTAATTTCACTTATTTTTAAATGACTAATAGAAATTCTACAATTATATATATGCTCATATTATATTTCTATTAGCTAAGACTGTTCAAGTAAAATTAATGCATTTTCATTTTATAGAACTTTCTAAATATAACATTCAATGTGCACAGTAGGATCCAGCAATCTCACTTTTAAGGATTACCCTGATGTAATAAAATATTTTTATAAGACTCAAATTAATATTTCACAAACAACCTAAAATATCCATTCACCCAAAAAAAGTTGATCGACTAAACTAAAATACATCCATACTGAGAGATAGCTTGTAATCTTTTAAAGTGACCATATCAATTTCTATTCCTTGTGAGCAGATGTTATTTTCACTGCCTAGCTTCCATTTCTCTCTTTTTTTCCTCTCAGACAAGTAATTTTCTGTGGAAAATCACCCTTGTTCACATGGTTGGTGTTTACTATTTGGGCTTGTCCTACCATCTATATGCAGGAGACATGTAATCCAAACTTGACTTATTTTTATTTATCCTCCTGACTTCAGTATTTGGTTCAGGAGTGGTCACTTGATCCAAGTCAGTCCAAGCTAATTTGCTTCTTTCAAAAAACTGGACTTGACAGTGAGAAGATCCTCTATAAGGTTTTCATATCTGCAGTCAAGTTATCCCTTCTTTGTGACCAAACAGCTTAAATCCATATGTTCATGGGATCAACAGGCTAAAGGAATTTCAGAGTGGTTTTGTAAAATACATTAATAGGATAGGTACAGATTGGAATGGAACCTACTTTATCTAAGATGGTCAGATGACATCTGAGCTGAGAGTGAATGAAAGGAAGCAGATACACAGGAAAATATGAACCTCATTATATGCAAATTTTCTAAGGAAAGAAGGTCTACAAATGTCTGGGTATCAGAGGAAAAAAAAGTCTACTGGAATTAGGGAACCAGGAAAGAATGGTAAGAGAAGAAACTATAAAGAAAGTTTATGCCCAGATCACATAAGGTCTTGTAGCCATGACAGTATTTAAATTTACTCTATTTATGTACAAAATTATTGGAAGACTTTAAGCAACGGGGTGATGCCCACAAGGTTAAGAGAGTTATTCTGTTTTTTAACCTCTTATGGAAAGTCTTCCATAGCTAAGACTCTTAAACTTACTATAAGAAAAAAGGCATAAACATAAATATCATTCAAAACAAACATTTATAAAATTTCCAGTGTAACATAATTCTTATCATTAATTTTTAAAACATGAGTATGCTAATGCCTTTAAAATGCAGCATTGCATAAGGCAGAGATAAGTGGTACCTCAAGCCTGGTTCTCCTTCAACCTAAGCAGTCCTGGAGAAAGCAACTGTTGAAACAAGGGGAACTGGGATTATTCTTAAAAGGTCAGTGAGTATTTCAGATGAGAAACAACTAAGACAACCATGCAAATCAGTAGAGTCCCGGAGGGTCTGTTACTGAAAGAAATCAAGCCAGGTCTAAAAGTAAAACTGGCAATGAGATAAACCTTAAATGCCCTTCATATTTGGCATTGATTTATTTGCTCCTGGATTTAACTAACATGCCATTCCTCAGGGCACATTTGTAGAAAATCAAGAAGCATTTTTTTCAAGTAGATGCATGAATGCCATTTACCTTTATTAACAAATGAAAAAAAAAATTAGCTTACTAAACCAAAATTCCTGGGATTGGGTAACATATTGAAATTGAAGTGATCCTATTCCAGGGCCAGCTTTGTGAAAAATTAGGTATTTCTCTTAATTAATTGTATCTTGGTTTCCAATTCTGAAAATTTTCCTATTCTTAGGAGATGGTCTTTATAAAAACCTTCTTCAGTAGCAATATCCCTATCATGATACCTTAACCACTCCCAGGTACTTGCTTCTGTTTTCTAAATCACCTTCAAATGAAAATGTCTACATGGAACACTAAACATACCAGTGGATACACACACACACACACACACACACACAAACGTTTTATACAGGTGGAGATAGATTATATATATACACATATTATGTATTTATATATAACACAAGATTTACTAACAAGCATTTATTGAGTGCCTATTATGTTTTATCTAAAGAAATAATATAAGGAATGTAATGTAACTAAAATATAAGGTCTCCATTCAAGGAGCTCAAACAATCATGATAGTGCAGTGAGAAAAATGATAAGATGCATATGAATATAAGGTATTACAGAGCATGAAGAATATGTGGAGGCACTTCTTGGAGATGATAAATCCTTAACTGGTTCTTGAGAGCTACATGAGATAACCAGAGAAAGGATTAGAAGGTGCGAGAGAGGCAAGAGAGAACATTAAGTGTGAAAGACAGTATCACAAATCTCACAGTGTACTTTTGAGGCATCAGGCAATAGATGGAAAGAAAGGAAAACACATTTGGGACTTCTAAGAAACAAGCATACTAAAAAGTTTAAATGGGTTAATAAAAACTATCCAATAAAACAGAATACTATTCATCCCATTTCTAAGGTATTCCAACATTTAAGAGTCTTACTTTTTAGTTTAGTCCTTTTAAAATTATAATCTATTATAACACCAACCTGTCCAAGAAATAAATAGTTTCATAAAAATACCTTTCAGTCAATAAAATAAGAGTGAAAAAGTTGTGGAAAAATTCACAGATATATTTAAATTTGTGCTGTGTGTTTTATGAGAACCCTGGGTGTACACTGCTCAAATATCCACTTAAGAGTTGCTGGTGTGAAAAGCAGAGTTGGCAGACAGCTTCAGCTATCTTGGATCCACTACAACAATCTCTTCACTCCATGCTCATTATGCAGTGCTCATAATAATGACTGAGCTTGGCCCCCCTATTACCACCGGACCGTTTCAGTCATAAGACTCCTCTGACAGTAATCTCTATTCTTTCCTCCCTCTCACCTGAACTGAGACTAAGACTGAACCTCTGCCTGACCCTCCTTCATTTTCTTCTTCCTCCTGTCTCAGGCCTGCATGATGGTATGAAGATTTCTCTGACTATTCCTTCCTCCCCCAACTCTTTATGGGATTTTTTTTTTATTTTAAAGGCTTTACTTTTATAGACTTTGATTTTTCAGGCTTTATTTTAATAGGTTTTGATCTTAATATACTGATAGCTCTTGTATGCCAGTTAATTGTGTTTTGGCCTCACCTTCTTGGAAGACTTGACTGATACTAATTCCTTTCTAAAGGTGAACTCCATTTTTTGTTCTGAGATTATTAGCGCTATTTAAGAATGGGAAAGATAGCATGTGACACAATTCACCCTATAAATTGACACCATGGCCTACAAGAGGGAAAAAAATCAATGATTCACAGAATTATATAGTGAAAAGGGAATACACTGCAGTAACATTCCTTGTCAAGAATTTTCGCCCTTCAGTGGCATTTCACAATGCTGTATTTTTTTAATGATTTTTTAAAATTTATTTATGCATTGAAGAGCTGGGGTACAGGTCAGAGATGCAGAGGGTGAGAGGATTCACCAGAGACAGAGTGGGCAACAGAACCTGCTGATGGGAGCAGCAGGTGAGACAAGAGAGGTCTGCTGTGCCATGTATGTCCCCTCTCTGGCCAGGGATCAAACTTGTGCTGCAGTAGCTGCAGAAGCCCTTACAGTGCAATGCCCAATCCCTTGCGCCACCAGGGAGGCTCTCTGTATTCTTATTCATTTCTTCAGTCCTTAGATTTTTCAATGTTCTTGACACCTTTTAGTGTTCTTGGCATCTTTTGTTATAGCTTTCTTTCTTTTTTGGATCCTCTTGAGCTAACCACCTTTTAAATATTATTGTTTCCTAAATACATATTATTGATCTAATTCTCCCACTTTGTATACACTACATCTTCTTCCTATTCTAGTAACTTTTATTCGAACCTAGCTTATTAAGATACAGTAAATACATAGTACTGGAAGTCTTAGCCAGAGCAATAAGACAGGAAAAGGACATACAAGGAATCCAAATAGGAAAAGAGGAAGTAAAACTATCATTATTTGCAG
>JAGFMF010012074.1:10529125-10543107 GCA_019455555.1 Galemys pyrenaicus
AGACCTGTAACCATAAAATTTCTAGAAGAAAAAGTAGGCAAAACCCTATATGACATACACATCAATGACATCTTTGGAGGTACAACACCTAAAGCACAGTTAGTGAAAGAGAGGATAAACAGGTGGGACTACATCAAACTGAAAAGCTTCTGTTCAGCAAAGGACACATTAGCCAAAACAAAGCAACAACCCACCAACTGGGAGAAAATCTTTACACACAACATCACTAACATACAGTATTTTAAACAAATGTTACTCAACAAAAAATTTTAAAAAGAAAAAAAAAATCTGTCTCCAGAACTACCAAGAAGTACCTTCATATTAATGCAGTTGCAGATTTCGTGGTAAAGTCAATTACAAATAATACGCTTTTTCTCCCAACAGTTAAGCTAGACAATTATAAATTGCATAGGTTTAAGATAAAAAGATCGGAAAGTCCCTTAAGAACAAAAGCCTTCAGGATTGTTGAAGTTCAAGGTGACACTAACTGTGGGTGACAAGCAGTCACTGAGTGAGTCCTGGGAACTATGACCCCAAATTCTGGGATAATGACTGAAGGCAGATACAGTTAAAATAACACACATTAAGGGGGAGATAGTAAAGACAAATTGAGGGCCTCCTTTGTGTCCAAAGGGTTAAGTCTCAGCGCTATCACACTATCACCTTTAGGGCTTTAGTTTCAATGTCACAAGGTAGCTAACCAACATGGCACAGCAGATCTTTCCTGTCTCACCCACTGCTCCCCTCAGCAGTGTATTTCAGTAGATCGATCTGTACTGCTCCCCACTCTATCTCTGGTGAATCCTCTCATGCCTGCCCAAACCCTGGCACCTCTGGCCTATACCCCAGTTCTTCTCTGCATAAATAAATAAATCTTAAAAAAAAAAAAAAAAAACAAACAAAAAACCTGAGTTCAGACCTGGACAATTTATTGATCTAATGGAATAGTAACAACCCCTGGGTGAAATTATCTAGCTCAGAGAGCTAACCCTGACAAGATGTATTTCCTCACTTGTTGATTTTGTTATGTTCATAATTGATAAATTTCATATATCTCATGATAGGAAAAATCAGAAGACAAAATCAAGAAAAATATGTAGGAAATTGTATTTCTGGGCAGAAGGAAAAGAGAAGATAAAACAAAGGCATGCTTTCAATTCCAAGTGGAAGTGCTCACATAATCTCTGTGAGAGAAATTTAAAAATTCATGAAACAAGGTAAGCTATTAGAGATACAGTAGAGTCTTCCTAAATGGTATGTAAGAGAATAGTAGAGAAAAATTAAAATTCCAGACATGAAACTCATTATTACATATATAGAAGAAGTCCTAAAACATTCAAAAATAAGGAAGAAGTTCGCTGAGCGCAAGGAATGGACATGGGTATCAGTAGGTCCTTGGGGGAAAAGGTTTCATGACAGTGAACAATAACTTCTCTTCTGGGATTCTTTGAGAAGAATTGGGGACTGTAGCTGTCTTCCAAGGAAGCAGTTTTCACAGAAGTAAGCAATTCCACAGTAAGCTGGTCAATAGCTACCATAATACAAAACTGGAAATACCTGCTCACAGATAATAAGGAAGCTGTCACTTGACAGAACATATAATCATTTAAATAATGGTGCCAGAAACACGGTGGTTACAGGTGAAATGGAAATTAGTAAGTTCTGAAGAGTATAGGTGAAAAACGACAACTCATAATAAGATATAGTGATTGGGACTATAAGGGCTGCAATTACAAAACTGTGCGAGAGAATTTAGCCATGCCTCAGACACCATTCTCTACCAGCAAAGGACAGATTGAATAATTTATATTTTTTTTCTTTCATATGTATGATAACTCTCCTGACAGAAGATTTTTCCCAACTGACATTTTGTTCATAAGCTGTGCTTATCAGGACTATTTGTCTAAACAGTCTATAATACAGAAGTGGCTAAAGCAATGTACGCCCTTTCTAACTTGACCTCAGATAATTTCAGGTCTCTGTTTTAGACTGCTTGTAAGAACATTACTTTTACTCTACAGCTAGGGATGATTTTTCTCTTGGCTGAAAATTTGAGAGAGATCTAATAAAATCTTTCAGATGTTTCTGCTTTTGGACATAATTGAATAAATTCTTTAAACCTTTCTACTCTGAACAAAATGAAATTGGACAAAATAAATTAAATGACCATTATCAGATGCTCAATAAGAAGCTGCAAAGGACTATGATCACTGAATAAAAGGAAACACAAGGTAAAGACTCACAGTGTCTTTGGCTTTCTGTTTGCAGATACTGCACTGAAGCACATGGAGACTGAGTCCAAGCAAAGCATGATTTTTTCACTAATCTGATGAGTGAAAGCAGAGAGCAGAGTTGGAGCATGCTGAATCAGAGAGAATGAAGTGAGACATGACAGTAGAGAGAAAAGTGCTATGCAGAACAGGAGTACTGCAAACTTAGAGTGGGTCTCTAATGACTGGTCATTAGGCTAATTCCTTATAGCATACTGCTATGGTATATACATTATACCAATATGAAACAAATAATAAAAAGCGTCCACTCATGCAAGGAAGCAGGATCACAATACCTACAATCAACTGGCTGGGGAAAGTAGCAATTGATGGGGACAGATACAGAGCTAACAGAAATGTTGGAAAAAGCAATAATGACTGTAACAGAATTATAACTTTTTTTTAGGAATTAAGGGCAAAACAAAGTAAAAGCTAAATAATTTAGAAAACAAGTTGACCCCATTAAAATGGAAGTTCTAGAGTCAAGGAATACAGTATTTGAAACAGAAATTTCAATACATTAGCTTTATAGCTGAATGGGTAATGCAAAAGGAAAAGTTTACAAACTTAACAGCAATAAAATATAAATGATCAAAACTGAAGCACAGAGAATAAAAAGCTGAGAAAAATTTCACAGAATAATCACAAGTAGTTTAATTTTTCAACTGGAGTTCCAGAGGAGACACTGACTCCCATACATAAAATAATTGAAGAAAAGTGGCCAATAACATTTTTGTGGTCATCAATCTTCAAATTTTATATATGAATGACCACTGAAATTATGTCAAAATTTTTTTTCCACATGTTTTGAATGGATTATGTGGATTTCCCCTTTCTTTTAGTTTGGTAAATTACATTGATTTTTTTTTCAATGGCAAAGCAACATTTCTTTCCTTAAATCCAATATATTAAACTTTCATATCAATTGGTTATACTAGTATTTGCTGAGATTTTGCAAGTATATTCATGAGGAATATTAATCTCCAAGTCACTTTCTTTGCAAATTTCTTTTGTTAGTAGTATAAGGATCATTCTGCCATATTAAAACCATTGGAATTTTAAATTTTCCTCTATTTCCTGAAAGCATTTAGTAAGATTGGTTTTATTGCTCCCTAAAATGAATGATAGAGATCACCAGTGAAATCATGCAAACTTCAGGTTTTCTTTGGGGGAATCTTTTTGATAATAAATGTAATTTATTTATCAGATTTGGGCTATTCATGTTTTGAGATTTTCCTTAGATCAGCTGAGGCTTTCAAATATTTTCTCATATGTCAACGAAATTGGTGGACATACATACCAGTATATAGTTTTTATTAATATTTTCTTATTATTCATTTGATAATTACTATAGGCGCTAAAAGATGAAGTTTAGAGAAATTAAGCGTTGAATATACTGGGATAAGACAACATAATGATTTACCTGAGTAAAGGCTGGTAGGATAATGACTGAATGCTTTCAGTTCAGAGAACATGTAATTGGCTATGTATTACAATGAAAGAAGTTCTACACATCGAATGATTCATTATTTGATCTGTGAGAAAATAAATGGAAAGACCATTTTACAGTAAAGTAAGATCCTGATAACTAGAAGTGTTTTGTTATGTACAAGAGAGTTTTGTACTTTGAGAACTGGACAAGGTGATATTTTGGCTTCTTTAGAACAGTGTTTTTACTTTTCTGTGATTCTAAGAACTGGTTCAGTGTTTGATGTTGGTTTTTCCACAATCTGTGAAGAATGTGCTCAAAGCCAGTGACTGTGTACTTTCTCTTTAACATTATAGTCTGTGACTACATGGATTCTGAATCACAGTAAGAATCAATTTATCAATATATTAAATACATTGAGCAAAAATACATGAATCCATGAGTATTTATGAGTCACAGAGAGAAGAAAAGTACTCCACCAATTTTGCATGTTGGCTAGGAGAGCAGTCAGCTATTGCAGTAAGGATGTAGCCCATCAACACTGAACAGTCTGAGAATAAATAGGGTATATCTGCCAGATATTTTCTGATGATTACTTTCAAATATCTCTTTACTACAGTAGCTAAGGATCCAGAAATTATTTTTTTCAATAATCTTAAGAAATACATTTGGCAGAGAAGGTGGACTATATGAGGCAGTATTTTTTTTTTTTTTTTTTTTTTTAGTAGCAGCAAGAGAGAGACACAAGCATTTGAGAGATGGTAGATGCAGAATTTTGTGAACAGGTTCCAGCTGTCCTCTCCATCACTTCCCAACTTAAACCTTATCAAATATATTCCGCTCTTTCATTCTATTGTGCCTAAGCTGATGAAAAATAGAGATTTGGAATATCTTAATTTCAAATCTTGGTTATGTCATTTACTGGCTGTGAGAAAAAAAGGAATACATTATGTGATTTCTCTAGGGCTTAAAAATAGTAATACATAACAAGACTTTTTTGTTGTTATTGAGGACTAAAGAAAGTATTTTCAAAAATCTAGTGCAATGTTTGGTGTACCACTAGTAGATGCCTTCCTCATCTAACTATTTCCTACACATTCATCTCATTTGTAATTTTAACTATGTGAACCACTTCAGTAGGAGAACATTCAAACAGACTCCCCTGCCTATTGTCTTAAATCTCTTCTCTTTAATCATTTCGGAGTTACTATTCCAAAATATAAATTTAATTACATTCATCTCTTGCTTACTAATTCTCAGTGTTTCTCCCACATATTTATAGAATGGAGTTTAAATACTTAACAACAAATAACGCTCCTCTAGATATTTTTCCAGCTTTTTCTGTCCTTGTTCAAAGAAGCCACCTCAACCAAGCCAAAATCTTAGTTCATTAACGTAGGAATGAAACTGATGCTACAGTCTTGGAAAATAAGATATTAAATCATAACTTTTCTATTTGATCAATGATCTTGAGAAAAATCACTTGAATTCTCTGTTTTACTTTTCTCATATATACAAAAAAAAGATAGAAATACCTGTCTTAGTGGCTTTGAAATTGAAATAAGAGATAAAATTCTCTTTAGGCTGCAGTGTGAGTGAAAATGCAAGATTAACACCATTTGGTGCTGTCAATATGTCGTAATAGTTGTTTGTTTTTTAAGTCAATGTGTGGCAATGCATTGGGGGACTGAAAACTATATGCATTTATTTATGTAAGAAAATTGTGATCCACAAAACAGGGGATGGGAAGAGGAGAAGGGACTATGGTAATGGTGCACAGCTAAATTGGTGGTGGGTATTTTATAGGGACTACATCTGAGAGGAGAAAGGAAACATCATACAAAAATCAACAATGATGTAAAATATATATAAATAAATATTTTAAAAATTGTGATCCAGTTGCTCAGTGGATGGACAATATGAAGAGTAGGAAAGATTAAGAATGGGATATTTGGATATTGGTAAATATGAAGACATTTACTAATGAAGATAATGTAATGTCCTTTTATGTTTGTTTTTGTATTATTCAACAATAAACATCTGTCTTAATGTATTCAGTTAATACTGACTATAGACACCAAGTCTAAGTGAGACTCTGAAAGAGTTTCTTGGGAACTTTTCTACTTTAGTGGACCACATCAATGAACCACAAATATCTAAAGCTTAGTTTGGAAGCTGTGATTTGTGGTTATAAAAGAAGCTCAAATTTTAGTTTAATGAGTGTTCAAAAGGCTAGGCTAATAAAAGTTCATCAGTGATAGAGAGAAATCATTTTGGATCCCACTCAAAAGGTTTTCATAAGTCTTTTAGAAGAGCAAGAGTTTCAGAGGTAGACTTAATAAGCTAACAACATTAAATCTTGAAAGGGATTTAGAAAGGGATTGGTGAGTCAATCCCATCACTGTTGTGCTGTCTCTGTGGTTGCCAAGGTAACAAGAAACTTGGGATACCCAGAATGTTGTTTTATCTAAACCAGTATCAGGAACAACACAATTATTGGCCAACTGACTGTCTCCCAGTGTTTCCATGTAAGTTTTTAGAAGTCAGTCTCAAAAAAAATGTTTTTCTATTGTTTTTTCCCTAGACACACTTAACGTGCATTTTAAATATACCCCTTCCTAATTCCCATTTAACATCTCTATTTGTCTCTGAATCATTATATTAAGGATTTTATTTGTAGGTTATTTTATCACTGGCTATTGTTTGTGACCTATATGAAATACGTAACTGCTGATATGTATACACTTGAGATTCTTCAGAGAAGAAAACATACCCTACCAAAAATGAACAAATAGATCAGTATAACATAATACTCTAAGGTAGAACATTTATCTGTTCACTTGTTCATTCAGTATTTAATAAGAACAACATTATGCCAAGCCTGTAGGAGAGACTATGGAAACAAAAAAGAACTAAATATAAACAAAACATGATCTTGGCTTTATAAGTTTGTTTAGTAAAGGAGACTAACATTTAGTAGTAAAGTTCTTGTTCCTTTTAAAAAATATTCTCCCATTATGTTTGTCTGTGTTGAAACAAATAATGCATTTTCCACTTGAGAAGCATGTCTAAGAGGCCAAGATAGGATGTAGGAGAAAGGAAAGGTAAAATAGTTTGCTAAAAAGTGATCTTAGGACCTAATGGAAAGGTATAGACCAAGCCTTGTTAATTCTGTTAAGGGATTTGTTTCAAGATCACCCAGGAAAAAAAAAAAAAAAAAAAACAGGAAATTGACTGAGGAATTAAAAAATATATATAATAGGCTATTTTATCCTTACATTGCATCATTCAGAATCTAAATAGGCAGAGACAATATGGGCAAAAATATGTAACTAAATCTCAACACTGATACCAAATTTACCATATCTATGATTTATGAAGCACATTTGTAGTAGAAATTCTAGGAAAACAAAATCTCTGTGTAGCATATGCAAATAGAAGAGGAAGAAATAGTTCGCATTCTTGCAAAATATAGGGGATAAACAACATCCAACTAACAATAGTAGATTTTTCTCAGATATTCCAAGAAACCAGTATTTCCTATTCTGTGAATAAGTCATTGATGTCTTTCAATAACAACAGCCATAGGATATGAGTCTATGAGGTAGGCATTGTATGAGGCAGCCTTCTTTTATGGTGTTATTACATCAAAGAAAACACACACAATTTCTTTTGAATGCTACTTAGGGCCCAACTCAGCACAAAAAGTACCAGGCTTTGACTGTCCAGTCCTAAGTACCTGGCTCATAAGAATCAATAGTACATAGGTCTTTTTCAGGATTGAATCAGTCTGAATGGGACTGAGTCTGCAGATTACAGTTATCAATTTTATGGAGTAGAGGGAAGGACTACACAGAGTTGGTACAAAATCAAAGCTGATAAATTAATGCACAAGTTAAATTAAGATCTCACTATATATTTTATTTGTGCTTTTAAATAGGACCACTTTCTTTTAATACCCATTGGTTTGTGTTTCTTGATCATTCAGTTACCTAAAATAATGTCTGTATTTAATTAATTACCCTATATAGTTAGTTTGAATATTGTTTTCTATTATTAAGGAAATCTTATTTTGTTAGTTTTTATCTTTTTTATTAGCTTAATTTTAAGAATCTATTACATATAAACTTGGAAAGCCTATAAAATTAGTAAACTTCATGCCTTGTTTTAGGACCTTCACTCTGAAACACATACACACACACACACACATTTATTTTAAAAATCCTCACATTGATCCTTACTGTCAGCCTCTGGTCTCCACACAACCATTTTTAAACTAGTAAAATTCTTGTTTTCCACATAACTTCAAAAAGAAAAATAAACAGACAATTCCAGTGCTGGGTAATGAACTGGAATAGAAGATCTTGAGAGCAGTGAGGGAAAGTATAATCTACAGAAAATAGAAAAGTACAGGCAGAATTGAATTCTCAGTGCTGGCTTCCTTTCCAGAGTACTGTACCTATACTAGGTAAACGTGACAATGTTCTTACTTTCTTACTTAGCAATGGAGGTTTAAATGAGCACCCCATGATGGCTTTTAAGCAGTATGTTTGCCAGAAAGATAATAATCAGCCAATATCTTGACAATTATACTGGAAAACAACTAGTTTGCCTCTCTGAGTCAGAAGACCTTTTCAGATGTCTTGAGCAAAGTTCATAGTATAATCATGTTTTATCCCCAATGTCTTTAATTGGCCTCTTATCAGAAAAAGGCAAGCTTGCCACAGCATAGTTTTCAAATTTATGAATGTCTTATGTTACTCTTTACACATCAATCAATTAGAAAGAAACGAAGGAAAACAAAAGTAATTCTAATTGTATTTACTACTAATTCTATAATTATAAAAATAGAAAATTCTAATTATAAAATAATTCCATTGAAATAACTTCTTTAGATAATAAAAATAATTTGGACTCGCCTTTTTTTTTTTTTTGGTATCTTTTAGGTATTTTATACAAATGCCCTAAACTTCTCTGAGTCTTGCTTTTTTAAATCTATGAATTACAAAGAAAAAGCCTCATTTGTCTATACCATGGGAAAGTTATAAATATTAAATGAATGATTGTGTGCGGAAGTCCTGGTATTAGAATATAGTCCAATTCTCTTTGACAGTCAGCCATGATAACACTATCCCTTCAGTCCGTCACTCATTATTTTAACATGTTCTTAATTTGGAAATTTGCCCAATTATATGTACCTTGTCTTAGAATAAGAATGGAAAAGGTTTCATCTCACATGTCAATATAGAGATAGTGGCTGCCTAAAACAATATGTTAGGGAAGATTCTGAAGAATTATTAGATTTAATAGAAATAAAGATTTTAGGAATAGTGTGAGGACCAGTATGGGAATATAAGCAATCAGGCACACATTTGCAGTAGCTTCCTTAAAACTCAAGACAAGTGTTCCAATAAACTAGATATTCCTTGTCAACTCAAGGATCAAAATTAATAAAGGAACATCACAGATTTCTATTAGTTGGCATCAGTCTATCCCACCTAGTCAAGACAAATATGACAGTCTTTTCAAAGTCAATTAATAGTATAGCATCTTTGCATGACAATAATATGCTATAGGGCTCATTTAAAAACAATTTAATAGAAAAGGTATGTTGGGTGTTAGAGGAATCTGGCTGTGAACTCAATGACAAGTAAGACTACCTCTAGTCTTTTCACCAGCAAAGTAAGTATTTTTTATGTGTTTCACTCAAAGAAGAAAACTTTCCATAATAAAGGACTGTTCTGCAGTAAAGAGTTATGGAGAGGTGCACACACCTCCATTTGAGAATTCCTCAATAGGTTGTCAGTGACCATGAAAGACAAATTAAAAACCACCTGAAATAATCAGATTCATGTTAACATGTCAGGAAAACAGATCTTAAGAGGTTCCTCCCCACAGTGATGAATCTGAGGAAAAAGTATGATAATGAACAATTCTGGCAGTTTTTACAACGAGTTACGAAAAACTGGTCCATTTCAACACGTAGCAGAGATGTTGTGGACCCCAGATCATAGATCTAAAAAAAAAAAAAAAAAAAATCCAGAGGGTTTTTTGACAAATTTCCCTTGTTAACTTCATTGACTTGTACATTGACTTACATTGACTTATTCAATAATATTTGAACACTGACCATGTGCTAAATAGTACACTAGATGGTGATGATACAGTGGTGAATATGAAAAACACGTTTCTTTAACTTCAAGAGACTGAGAAACAATCATAAAACTGGCAATTGCACCTGTGGGGTTTGCTATAGAATGCAGCATTCTAAGGTCACATGGAAAGCCTTAATACTATAAGACTAGAGAATGCTGAAGTAAAAAATGTCTATAGTGGCTAAATATATGAGGGTGGAGAAATGGTAAACACATTCTAGATAAGTGAGGAACTGAAGTAATCAACATAACATACTGAACCACCAAGTCTATATTCTAAGAAAATAAAGACTGATGACTAGATTTCTTAGAGACTCAGTTACCACAAAATTATGTGACACATAATTTTGAACCTGGTATCTTCTGTATTTTTACCCAAGGTTAGGATATTGTAAGTATCTTATCCTTAGACTAACTTCAGGAACACAATCCTTTTCTGTGTATTCTCTATTTTGTTTTGTTTTTCCTCAGGAATGAATCATCAAAACCATCATCATATAGCAAGAATCTGAAATAAGGCTTTCTAAATTCCCATGGAATAATGACAGCAATTTAGAAATCTGTCCACATCTCCTCATAAGAGATACAGAACAATAAGGAGAGTAGAAAAATACTTTCTAGAGCCATCCACACCCAGACTCACTGAGATGGTAATAAAAAGTTCTCAAATGGGGCAACCCTGACAGACCACTCCAGCTTTAGAGCTCCTGTAGGGTCAACAGACCTCTTGGGTGACGGCCTAAACTTCTCTCTCTGTTCAATTCTACTACCTTTTTTTTTTAATCTTCCACAAGTATGAACCAGATTACTCCCTAGCATGATGCCTGCTACAAGATATTCTCTATTCTATGGACTGAAATGTGTCTCCTGTAGATACTATATTTATAGCAATATATATATATATTCATTATATATGATGAAACACTAGCACCTGATATGACTTTTTAGAAATATGACTTTTAGGAGGTAATTAATGTTCAGTGAGGTAATAGGATGAAATCCTAATCCAGTAGGATTGTTGACCTGACAAGAAGAGTAAGAGGGAGAGAGAGACTCTCAGAGAGTCTGTGTATATGCAGAGGAATGGTCATGTGAAAAGACTTGAGAAAGTGGATACAGTCAAGCCAGGAAGAGAACCTTCACAGTCTCCAATTTCCAGCCTCCAGAACCATAAGTAAGTACATTTCTATTGTTTAAGTCACACCATCAGTGTTCTTTTGTTATGGAAACTTGGGCTGCTACACTCAACCTCAGCATCCAATTCCCAGGAAAGCCAAACCTGTGAGAGGGGCCCTTTGTGTCACCACAAGCTATGCAATCAGACAATGTCTTGGATCCAAATAAGATGATAGATCCCAATGAAATGAATAAATTATAAACATAAAGATCCCAATATGCTAAAGTGCTTTCTCAGTTGAAATTCAAGCTCCTTATTTAGAAAATATCTTCTCAGCCTGAATTACTCTAAGAAGATAACCACCTGCTGAGCACTAAGCTATTCATCATATTCATGACATGGGGAGAGGCTGCCTCTGGTCTTCAAGTTTCTGGCAGGTGGAAATGGAGAGATTGTCATTTTCATTATGTCATGTCCCCAGTGGTGCTGAATCACTTGAAATTCCAAACACCTGCATTGTCCCCCCTAAGGCTTCTTACCAACAGAATGCAAGACACTGCAGAGGTCTGAGACAGGTGATAAGGAAAGCCGACTGAGCCACAAAAACAACAAATAATTTTGTAGAAGCTTCTGGAAATGTACCATTTCCAATCAAAGCCTGTTTACTCTGAGCAGAACCACATCCTGCCTTCTGATATTCTAGGGGAGGGACAGGTTATTATGGGAATGCAGGAAAACCTGAGTCTTGCTTGTAATCCCCACTTCCTCATATAAGATTTCTGAGGCAGGTTTATTCAAGGATCAATACCGAGAAGAGAAAGTACTTCTTCATTATTAAAGACAGACCGGGTACCTGAAACCGCAATACATACTTTAGTGTTGGTAGATTAAATTAACGTAGCTAAGATGGGACTGGAAGCTAAAGTAATGTCTCCATTTCCACCTTAGGCCCAAACTCAGATTCTAAGATTGTATTTCCTCTAGTTAGAAGCAAGGGAGAAATTAATAAGAGAAAGGCATGGAACCTGAGCACAGGTACTTCCACACTTCTGTTCAGGTGCTACTTCTGTTGGAAAGTCTTCTTTAATGCTACACACCACACACTCCAGAAACCTCCACTTGCCTTTAAGGTTCTAGTTAGTGAAGATATCCTGAATTCCATAGACAAAGTTGTGCCTTTCTTTTCAAACTTCTATCTTAAATATGTCTGTTACACATTTTGACCTCTTTATAATTATTTACCGGGTTCTTTACTTACTAGAGAATGAGTCTCTTAGAAGAACATTGTCTTGCTAATCTGCCAGGTAAGTCTAACATAGTACCTGAAAAACCGCATGTATTTTATATTTAAGCACCAGAAATCACACATCATATGGCCCCAATCTTTCTTTTAAACCTGAATCCCTGGGCCCTCCCAGATGGCGCAGTGGGTTAAGCAACACACTATGAAGCAAACCACAGCCACTGCAGCACGAGTTCGATCCCTGCCCCCAGCTGGAGAGGGGACCCACATGGCGTAGCAGACCTCTCCTGACTCAGCCACTGCTCCCCTGAGCAGTATATTTCGGTTGATTTGCCTGTTCTGCTCCCCACTCTGACTGGTGGATCCTCTCACCGTTGCCACCACCACCCACCCCCACCCCCCGCCGGCCCTGTGCCTCTGGACTGTACCTCAGTGCTTATATGCATAAATAAATAAATAAATATTTAAAAAAAAAAAAAAACAACTGAATCCCACTGAACCCAGCAGTGTCTCTCATATACATTGTCTTGTTTTATCCACAGTTCACTGACCTACACATGTCATATGCAGTCATACTCTTCTACTTTCTCTTTACCTTTCTTTCTTTATGCAAGTATCATACTTTTCCTGCACTGTACTGAACTATAAATTAAGAGGGCAAAATCAAGTTGTACTTTCTTCTATACCCAAGGGCACACAGGTAGGTGCATAGCTCTCCAGTAATTCTACTCCACCTTCTCTATCTTCTAAGCTGCAAATCTAGGAAACATTCTTGCAAGTTATTATTCTCTGTATTTCTTGAATTTGTCATCTCTCTTCATTGCCACTATGTCAACACTAACATGATACCTTATCTTTTTTTTTTGCTAGAATATGGCATTTGCTCTCAATCATCTCCTTATTTGTAGTTTCAACTGTTCTCAAAGAATGTTCCTTCTAAACTAGAATCTAAGAGCCTAAAACCCAGAGCTCACTTGCTCACTCTCGCACTCTCTCTGTTAAACACACACTTCTAAGTGTGCCATATTTTATCTAGCTTTGAAGACATAAGCAGTCTGTCCCTAGTATAGTGTCTGGTATATTTTAAGATTTTCAGAACTATTTATGTAATGAACTAGAATGATTTTCAGTGTCTGGATCTTGCTCTTTTTCCTACTTAGAATTCCTCTGTTGCTCACATTTTTATAGTTAATTGATTTTCAACAGTTACCAAAGCAATTCAATGAGAAACAGTCTTTTCAGCAAATCATTCTGAATATCCATATTTTTAGAAATTGATCCATACCTTACACAAAAAGTAACTCAAAATGGATTACAGCCCTACACATAAAATTAAAAAATACAACACAGAAGAGTTTTTATGACCTTGAAATAGGCAAAGGTTTATAAAATATAACACAAAGCACAAAACATAAAATAAAAATCATAATAAACTAGACTTTAAAACATTTAAAATCACAATAATTTTTAAAAAATATTTAAAATCGTAATAAACTTAGCACTTTAAAACAACAAAGAATATGAAACTAAATCAAGGATTACTGAAATACTAACAACACATACAGCAAAGGACGCATATTCAGAATATATGAAGAATTGCAACTCAGTAATAAGAAGGCAATTTCATATAAAGAAGCTATTTAAATGTCTAGCTTGCAAGCAGTATGGCGGTTCCTCAATCTACTAAGAATGAAACTTCCATATGATCCAGCAATCCCACTCCTAGGAATATACCCAAAAGACACAAATACACTGATTCAAAAGAATA
>JAGFMF010012074.1:10553163-10613673 GCA_019455555.1 Galemys pyrenaicus
GAGAGGGAGAGGGAGAGGGAGAGGGAGAGGGAGAGGGAAAGGGAAAGGGAGACTATAAATAAGACATTATTTTGGGGACCTTCAGAACTACAAAGGGATTCTTAAGAAAGATTTTAGAAAATTTTATTGATAACACTGAAATTGCACATATTATGTCACAGAAGCTAGATGAGGACCCTAGCTAATCTAAACCTGATTTGAGTATATTTCATGAAGCTTTTCTAAGAGCTCCACTGTTGCAATACTTTATCTAGGCCACAGCCTTCCAACAAACACCATGGCAACGGATCTAACAAAACAGATTGGAGAAGAGGTTGCTGATGCTTATCCAGAAAGGTGGGAGTACTTTGTCTCCTTAGCTACTCATGATCTACAACACAAACAGGAATATCTAGCTTGATATTTAGAGATATCAAGTTACTTGAATTTTATTTCATTTTATTTTACAACAGCAGGTAAATTTACTTTTTCCAGCACACATCACACATGCTTATTCACAAAGGGCTGTTATTGGCCCCAAATGAAGATGAATCAATTAAGGTATTCTAAGTGGTTAGGAGAACTGAGGAACAAAGATAATAAAGGGGATATGTAGAAACAAACACACAAAAACCAATATATGGCCATTCACAAATATTTTGTCAGGAAATGATGGTAACCAATGTGGATGGGCTTTAGGGTTCAAATTCAAATATGTTCTGCCCCTTCCAGTTTTAATTCAGTTAGAATATTATAATTAATATTAAGTAGCATCATTTGCCTCTGTAACTCATTAGTATCCGTCATGATAAAAATTAAGGCAAAATATGTGTAATTCCACAACATCAGAGGTGAAAGATCTGTATTGGTTCTTTTTATTTTCTAGTATTTCAGATTGAAAATTTAGGGTCCAAGAGGCTGAAATCATTCCCTAGCTATCTGAATCAGTTAGTAAAATAGCTTTCTGTTAGTTCATTCAATAGGCATATAGAAACATTAAAGATTTCTAATTAAAAATGAATCCTAATAAATTACAGGTGCTATTTTATAGAATGTATTCATATACAATTAATTTTCACTTTATTATAATAGTGTAATTTGACTTTTCCCCTGAAAACAGCCTAGTCTAACAATCTAGAAAAGTATAAATGAACATTTCCTTATCAAAGTACATGAGGGGATATGCCCATGTAACTAAAAAATGATCACTATGGCATTTCTGAGCTAAGTGGATTTTTCATATCCATCTTTCCCCACATTTTATGAGGACATGATCTAGGCAAGTTACTGATATACATTTTTAAAAGTTCTTTATAAGATATTGATTTTTAAAGTATTAATTTCATTTATTTATGCATACAAGACCTGGGGTATAGGCCAGAGGTATGGGGTGGGATGTGTGTGAGAGAGAATTTATCAGAGACAGAGTGGGGAGCAGAATAGACAGATCCACCAAAATATACTGCTGAGGGGAAGCAGCAGGCAAGACAGGAGAGGTCTGTTGTACCATGTGGGTTGGCTTCCTGGCCAGGGATCTCCAGTTGCAGTGGCTGGAGATAGCTTGATAGCGCTGACATTAACCCCTGCACCACAAGGAAGGCCCTATATAAGGTGTTGGTTTTTATGTCCAGAATCAAAGAATTCAGCATCCTGATGGAACAGGAAGTGTCCGCATACCCATAAAATGCAGTGCCAACTGTCAATTCCTCCTCTACCCCGAATCTCCCCATATTTCATGAGGCATCTTGAGAAGATATATGGAAGCAATTTCCATTCAGAACAGCCCCCTCAGATGATGAATTTGTACCCTGAACAATATACACTGCCCAGCTCTGTTGCATAGAGTCATGAGTAATACATAGGAGCTGGGAAGCTGAAGGAAAGTTCTGAATGGTGTGGGCTGCGTCAAAGACAAGCCTGCTCAAGTCCTAACTATTGAGCATGGAAATTTATGTATTACCTTTCAGTGTGCCAACTTCTTATCTACCCAAGAGAATTTCCTTTTGAAAGCTTACAAATAGACCTAATAGAGTCAGTGATTGAGTCTGTTCTTCAAGCATGATGCTCCTTTTCATTCTATATATAATAAAAAAGTTTCCTCTCCTTGAAAAAGCCACATTTAAGTACGGGAGCTTCTCGCTCCCTGAATCATTCAGGCCATCTGACTATAATGATCACAGATATTGCCTTCTTGTTATGAAAGGGGAAAATAAAAGGACAGGTCAGTCAAAACACTTTATTCCATTTAACTATAGACCAATGTACAAGTGTTAATCTTAATCTGAATCTTACTTGATGACTCTACGTCTTTAACTTCATTGCACCTCTATTTCCCAGGCCACATAATAAAGAACTTAGAAGAGCTTGCTGGTAATATCCTTTCTTGCTTTAAGATTTAACAAGTCTGTATACTCTATATCCTCTTATTTTCATTATTTTTCTACTATCTTACATCAGTAATACCAGTAATTAATTAATAGTAATAAAATAATTACTCTGTCATTGGACTTACATGATTTTTTCCCTTTAATAAGCTTATTAACTAGATGTTACTAGAGTGATCATATGAGAAATCTCAAATTTAGAAATGTTAGGCAAATTGTTTGAGGTTATGTGGTCAGTAAGTGGCCATGTTTGAATCTGAACTATTTTTTTTATCTTTAAAATATATCCTCTTAGTGACTATGCTATATCACCTCTCTTCCTTCTTACCACTTAGTACATTTCTCTGTGTGATGTCTTCTGATAGGCTAGGTCAAATGTACAGACATTGCCTATGGGCAAAGCAAAAGGAAATGGCATTAAGCAAAGACACCACCAACTGTTTAGATTAAACTTTCAAAGGGTGCATCAGGAAGAAAATGATTCTCCAGGCTCCTTAAAATACAGCTAAAACAGTAGAAACCAGATATGGTTATAGATATTTGTCTGTCTAAATAGTTATCTATCTATCTCCCTATCTGTCTGTCTGTCTATCTTTATTCTATTTCCTTCTATTGTACAAGTGCCTGCAATATCCTACAGCAATAACCTATGACAACTCATTTAGTAAATATTCTTATGTGAGCAGATTAGGCAGGGATGTCAAATATTTAGAGAAGTTATTCATGTCTGAACTTCCAGAATCGAGAACCAAATCCAGCCAGCTGAGAAGATACTTTGATTATTACAAAAGAAGAGTTACATTTATAATCAAATCTTCGTATAAAAAGAAAATATTGATGATTCATCTTTAAAAATATTTTTTAAAATGAACATGTTTTTTTCAACAAGGTTATGAAAAAGAAGTATTAATTGATTTCAACCTATAATATATTAACAATGATAATTGTCAGAGGAGAAATTACTGCCCAGAATTAATGACAATAAAATTACGCTCTTAATATTCATACAGTAGATGAGTTACCATGCCCCCAATTCCTACTGTAGTATAGGCTATGCCCTGACTTACCAGTTCTATCACAATGCAGAGTAAAGCCCAGTAATTCAGAAGTACAGACTCAGTCTTACAGGAGTCAGTCAGTGACTTCTCTCACAGAAACAATTACATCAATACAACTTGATTGTTTTTAACACCTCTGTTAAAACTGTTTTTCATTTTCTATTACATTTGAACATTCTGTGATGTTAACTTGAAAGTCTAGATACATTATTGGTCATTGGATTTCTCAATAAGAAATATGTATTTTAGAAAATACCTATCTTAGAAAATCACTTCTATCAATGGTCCTTCTAGGAATGCTTGAGTCACTAAATGTGCATACCTAGTTCCCTAAATCATATAGTGTTGTAAACCACTGTCACCCAGTAAAGGGGAGTCATTTTGACTCCAAACAAAAGAGTCAAAATGACAGATATGTTTTAATCGTTTTTATAATTTGGGAACAATGTTCTAGCCACTAAGTTCTATAGGGGCAGGGATTTTGTCAATTTGGTTAATGTTTCTAAAGTTAATGTTTCTAGCTTAGAATGGTACCTCACACATAACAGTGGATAGTTGAATAACTATTATCAGAAAGCTAACCTTATTTTCTCTTGAATCATTTCTTTCCCAATAAGAAGGTCAGAAATTTACTATATTTGGGAATATCTTATACAAAAATAAAGAATCTTGAGAGATTCTGCTGTCAGCAAATACAAATTACCATGTCACCCAGGTACTAATTCTTAAACATCCCAGAATGGTAGATAAATTGCACCAGTGTTATAGTCTCTCTGCCAATACAGAAAGTAACTGGTACTGTATCTTAACAGAATACTATATCCAAGGTCATTCAGATGCAAGTAGCAGAACTCACTTCCACCAGCTTAAGGCAAATAAAAGTTTTTATTAAACAGGTCCAAGGGTAACTTAGAAAAGACAAATGCGGGACATATACTCAAGAACTAGAGCCTCTGTCTTTTGGGAAACATGTAGTATTCATTCATTCATCTACCCCTGTAGAAATGTCTTCATTATTTTCTTTCAATTGAGCTGTTTCCAATACCTAACACAGTGTCAGTCACTTAATGGATTTGTTGTAAATACTTCTGAATAAACAAATGAATGGCAAAATTCTGCTTTTCCATTAACCTGGTGTAGAAATGTCTACACAGAATGACTTTGATTAGAGCACTGCTGACTCATTAACATATTTTTGCTTCAAAGTTTGAAGTTGCTAGTCAAAGAATCTTATTGACGCAGCTCAGTAATGAATTGACTCCTCCTTGGGTGAGGACCCATTTCTTGTTTAATCTTCACTTCCTAGGAAGTCTGATCCCATTAACAGGGAAGAAGACTCGCAGAAAAGAGGGCATTACCCAAGCAGATGTTCTAAAAGATGGTGCTCAAGTATTTGCAAAGATACTGTAATAATTCCTTCTACAGGTGTCTCTGAAGTGTGACTTTGCTTCTTTCCCCATCAGAATAAGGGTCCATTTTCCACTCCTTAATTCTGGGCTTGCTTTATGACTTGCTTTGAGTACAGAATGTGGGATGAATGAAGGTGTGGATGTTTCTAAATCTAAATCTCAAGCCTGAGCACAACCATCTGAAGAGTGATCCCCTTTGTCTGTTTGACACAAGGGGGCCAGTAATAACTACCAGATATGAAATAAAGACTATGTTAGTCTGTCTGGCCCCAGATGACTTACCAGAAGACAGCCGTCATGTGAGTGACCCAAATGATACCAACAGGAGGACGGTAAGCAAATACAATAGTTTGTATGTTAAGCCTTCGAGTTTGGGTATGTTTACTATGTAGAAATGGAAAATTGATGCAAAATTTTATAAAGTTTAATACATTTCTTTGTTCTTCATCTGACCAAGAGCGTACTAGAAAGTGAATACTGAATCAGAACCAAGGATTTCATTCATACATTGACTATTTTTCCAAGTCATCCTGATTAAAAAAATAGTAAGAATTAAATTACCCTTGGCACTTCAATAGGAAGATGCTTAGGTTTGTATCTCATTTCAGCAGCTTAATAACTTTTCTAACACTTAAACTCCCTGCTCCCTCAATTATCTGTTAAATTGCAACAATAATGTATATATGTGTATGTGTGTGTGTGTATGTGTATTTCAGGTAGAGCTATAACTGTTATCTACTACACAATATGTACAACTATAATTATGGGGTCCTGTGAAAATTAAGTGAGATCATTTACATAAAATTCATATTAAATGCATAGTGTCACATGAGCGTTCAAAATATGCATAAACTATCTCTCAAAGCACACTATAAAACTTAAATTATCTCTCACAGGATTTTAGGCACAAAGTAAAGGAGAAATCTGGGATGACATAGATGGGCAAAAACCTTTAAAATCAAGGAAGTGTATTTGTGTATGTTCTTTCCCCACCATCAGATAAATCAGCTCTGCCCTCGCACACGGAAGTGGCAGCCCAACAAATGAGCCCCTGTCACCATCTAGTATAGCATTCCCCTGACCTCTGTACTGGGAAACTCTATCCCATAATAAACTCTTAGAAAATATGGTTTGATGATCACTCAAGTTTGGGAAATGCCACCAGGTGTATGACCTCTTGGAGATTAATAGCATTTAAGACATATAAAGACCCTGAGAAATACTGCCGTTTAAAAAAAAGAAAAAAGCACACAAATGTGTTCCACTTGCAGATGACCCCTTCACTCAGAACAAGATTCAAACCCACCCGAACCAATGTGTCTTGGAACTACCCTATAGATCAAAGCAAAGCAGGACTGTCAGATAAAAGACAGGATGCCTAGTTAAGCAAAAAAACAGCAACAGCAAATCTTGCTCAATGGCCATTGTCACCGTGCCCAACATACATTATGGAAAAGGACACTGAGGTATCAAAGGATGCAGGGACTTGTACACAGGGCCCAACCCAACTCTATTACTCATGTCTGGCGCCATTTGCCTTGTCAGGTAATGATTTTCCCAATAAATCCCATCAGAGGCAGCTCCTCCATCCTATTTCTTCTCCTATATGCAATCATCCTTGTAAAGCACATAAAGGCAGTGGAATTCCTTCACGGACTGCTCTACAAACGGAGAGGCAACATTTCCATTTTGCCAAGTGCGGAGCGATGGCTTGGCTGACTCCATCTATCTCTGTTAACGACCCAAGCATGCTGCTGTGGCTTATTTATTACAAACAGGGCACAAAGGAAAAGGCAGTCCTTCCTCACAGTCAGGCTATTTGCATAAACCCTGATTCTCCCAATGGAGATGTTTTCTTTGGCCCAGCTGGGTTTTCCTGAGCAGTCAGATGTGACAAGTGCATTTAACTCACTAGGGAGGGAGTAAGAGAGTAGCTTAGGGAAGATGATGGCAATTTTAGGGGACATTTGAGAGGCAGGACAGCCTAGTGATTCAGACCATGGGCTCTGCAGTAACAAGCATTTGAAAGCTCACTCCACCACTAATTTGGGCATTTTACCTAACATTTCTAACCTCTGCTTCCTCATCTGTGAAATGGAGATTATAAGCATTTCTATCTCATTTAGTCACAGAAAGTGTTTTTAAAAATGCCATGTATATAAAGTTCTTAACACAGATGCTGGCTCAGTAAAGCATGGCTATTTATGTTAGCAGTAATGTTATTATTACAAGTGGTTACTAATTTCCTTATTTACTCCTCCATATGATAAATGTCTGTGTCCTTCCTGTAAGCCTGCCCAGTGTTAGAAGCTGCAGATACAGATAAAAATAGTGTGCTACCTATCTTTAAAAGAGCTCTCATTGTAATAAAGACAAATAACAAGCTGACAGTGGCCATACCTGGTTGTAGGTGCTCTGATAAAGGAAAGGTAACAGGAGCCCCAGGTGGCAGGCAGGGTAACTGAGACTACAACAGAGTTTGATAGGATTAAATAATCTCTGTACCTAGTAAAGAGATGGTCATATAGCAGTGCATCCTATCCAGTAGCTCTGTATTAAAGAGTAACATTAGGCAGGTGAGGTTATCAGGGAGACAAACAGCTTAAGGGAGGACATAAGGCCGCAGAAAGAATGACCCAGAAGGACATTAACTCAGAGCCAAGACAGTGGAAATGATACTAGGGCAGTACAAAGAGTCTCTATCAAACAGAGATTTTTATCCCAATGGAACAGTTTGTTATTTAATTTAAAAGGTTATAGGCACCATGAAGGGACTTTAAACAAGGACATGGGTATATATAGATGTGCATTTTGAGAGATCACTTCAGCAGGAGGATAGAGCTTATATTGTGAAGAGGAAAATGAGACTGATCCATGCTTAGCTAGAGTAAATCCTTCCCCAAGAAGCCAGTATCCAGGCTATTCTAAATGTCCTGCACATATCACGAACCTCCCATAGCCTAACACCACTGTAATGTATGTGTAGTCCTCTATTCTTCTGGGCTCAAAGCTCTAGAGGAAAATTAAATGGAACAAAGACATGTATCTCCTTCAAATTTTCTTGCACGGGATGTTGCTCCCTAAATGTTCAAGTGACTGAAAAAGACACATGGTCACCAAACTTGCTCCATCTGAAAATGACCTCTTCAAACAGAAGTCCATTCCTATCAACCTTCACCGAAGTCTTTGGGAACTATGCAGGTCAAATTAGAGCAAGGCTGCCAGATAAACAATGGATAATTTTCTAGCATATGTATATGCCATGCAATTTCTGAGATGTTCTAAAAACTCTATTGTTTATCTGTAATTCAAATTTACCTTGCAATACTGTATTTTGATTTGCTAAATCTGACAATACTATGTCCAGCAAAGAATGGTACTGTTAATCACAACATTTTGTGAACAGCAGATGACTATTCTTCCCCTCTTTGATATTTTAGTCTCTCCATTTGACCCCAGAATTCTTAAGTGTTCTCCCTTCTAAGTTAGTTACATTGATGATTAACCATTTGTTGTTCCAAATCATAAATCTAAACATATTATATGATATACGAACCAGAGTAAAGATCATTTTCCAACTCTGCTACTTATTAATTTTGTATGGACTTTCTCTGAATCTCAGTTTTGTCATTTACAAAATGATGTTATTGATACTTCATTGAATTATAACGAAAACTAGAAATAAATATGCTATAGTATCTCACAAAGGGCCTGAAAACAGATCATTCATTCAATAACTATTTCCTAGACAATTATTCTGTGGTAGGTAGACACTAAATTCTCCGTTTTGATGGAATTTAAAGTTTAAGATAAGAATGCTTGCAGAAACTATGATTAATATATTAGCACAGATAGAGTTAATATTAATATAGCTAATAATACATCAATAGGGAAGGAAAATTGAACTCATGAGACCGTTCAAATATTAAGGCAACTTTATTATTCTACCCACTGATTTTCCAGTACTCATTTCTATCTTGTTTTTATACATATGTGGATAATTCATGTGAGTATATACACAAAAACATCATGGCTGTAATAGTAGTACAGAAAGTCAGGTACAGAAAAACTTAGTCAAGAACCAGAAAAAGCAACAGAGAAGGTAGCAGTCAGGCCCTATCAATGAATGTATCTTAGCGTGTGACTTTTAATCTATTTCACCCCTGAGAGGACAAGCTATTTCCTAAACACCTGTAATCTCCCTGTTCTACTCAAGTTCAATAACAAAAGAGTCAAGTACAGTGCCAGTCAACCTGTTTTTCTGGCTTCTGGGACAGAATTCCAGGTGGCTGCACTGGCTCTTGGCAGAGGCAAGGTAGGCAGGAATGCTGGCAGTTCTTTTCCCGTTATTTCTCAGACATCTGCTCTCATCATCCACCTGAGAGGCTGGCCTGCTCGACAATGCCCTTGCCTGTTCATCCTAGGCTCCAAGGGCCCCTTCCCCAATGCCTGGACCAAACCTGATGGAGGTGGGAGGATTAGCAGTCTCTGATCGACCAGTTGTTGAGATCTAAAGTTTATCTTATCAGCATCAAGTATTTCAGGCAGCCCTGACACTATCTTCCCTTGTTCTGATTTACTGTGCCCCATCTGTATTCCTGGTCTTCTCCCCTAGCTTCTTTATTTGTACTTCATTCCACTACTGAGACCCTGAGCCTAAGTCACCACAGGCCTGCCTGTGTCATCTCACCTTTCCTGGGTTCTTAACCCTACCACCTAGAATAAAGAATTGTCTTTTATTATCAGGTCCTGTGAGGTTTTTGGTTTATATTACCTAATTAAACCTCATGATAATTATGGCCCCATTTCTCTATAAGGAAATCAAGGCTCACAGAAATAATTTGAGCAATATCACAGAGCCTGTTAAGGACTGGCCAAATTGTTTGACTCCCAAAGTCCAAACTTCTTTTCAATATGTCTAACTCACCTCTGGTTAGCATCAACTTCTTGAAATTATGCCAGCTATTCACATTGACAAAACTACCAGCAGTCTAACTTTTTATATCACCACTAACTAGGACTCAAATATTCATGCCTTGCCCAGAAGATAGAAACATTTTGGGTTTGACGCTGGCTCCCAACAGGGATCCTGTGGAGGCTGGAAGCTCTTTCTCTGGTGGTCAGCTCTGTAGCCAGCCTGTCTTCTCCAGCTGTGATTCTTTCCATTCGCCTTTTTAGCACATCCTAACCTGCCTGCTACTCAAAGCCAGAATGACTCATAGCATAGCACAGCATAAGGATTAACTGAAAGGAATATTTGAGAGTCTGAACTAGATTGGGGTTCAGGGACTGAGGTTGCCCCTTGGCTGTGGAACCTAAAGCCAAAACAAAGAGGATAAGAAATTAGTTTCCTGAAGAATATTAGTTTCCTGAAGAAAATTGATGATTCAGTCTGAATAAAGGTTCTTCTCCAAAGAGATAAAGATGAGAAAATGAGTTAAAGGGGGAGGAACTGCAATGGGAAATGGAATGGAGCCAGTCACTCAAAACACAGAGAAATTCCTTGTGGTACTGGTATAATTTTATGGAAACCTGGTGGTCTCTGACTGTTGATGAGGAATGACACCAGTTACCTTTTGAAATACCAGAAAATATAAATTAGAAAGGCCCACTGAGGAAGATTTCCTTTGAGCCTAAAACAAATTTAATTCCTGTCAGGGTAGAGTTGATGGAAATATATATCTTTCACTTCACCTGCACTTTTAGGTCTTTTGTGGTTCTTGATACAATGATCAAATCCTTAACAAACACCAGCACTTCACTGAGCAGCCCACAGCACCGGCCTGCTGCCGACTCCCCCCAAAACAGGTGGGTTCTTTGAAGGGACAGACACAATGTACTATTAGCACTGTTCCAGTGAAACATAGAAATTATGCCATGAAAACTTAATTGCCACTTTATTCAGTAATCAGCATTAACAGAGTGAATATTTAAAGCTACAACAGATTGCATGGCAGCCAGGAATTAGGCAGCAGTGACTTCTAGAAAGCTAGAAAATGAAGATCTATGCAGACTGAGGCTGAGTGAGTTATTTAGGCCCCTTTTTAAATCTCTGTGTGAAAAGTCCCATCCAGGTGAAGTTGACCAATTTAAAAGCATGTTGAGACCACAAATCTTTTGAATTTCCTTCCTTAAGTTTACTCAGTTTCAGCTGGATTGAATAAAAAAACAATCAATTCAGTTATTAATAAATATGGCCAGCATTGAGGCAAATAAGATATGGCCTTTGCCTTTAAGGAAGCTGATATATTTTTGGGGCTAACAACATACAATAATGATCCTAATTTGAGCCTCATATAATCTGGAAAGAAAACTGGTTTGATTCCTGACTCTACAGATCTTTAGTTATTTGGCTTGGGGCAAGTTACTCTTTCCCTGAATTTCACCTCCCCAATCTTTATAATAGGGACAAGATAGTAATAGAGAAGGGAAAAATTATTAAATATAATCATATATGACAAAAGAGTGCATGGCACAGAATAGGTATTTGGATTGAACCACAGTTTAAGATAAAAACAACAACAGTGCATAAGAAAATCACAAATACTGAGACAGTTTTATGAAGTCATTGCTTTATGAAGGTTAAAAAAAGGCTTAATGGGAGAAGTTCTATTTGATATGAGAGTGAAAGGACAGACATTTTTTAGGCAAGAGTTTTTTTAAAATCTCTGTAGATGCTCACTGAGCAATTGTTGAATTAATGGATTAAATCATGTAGGTGCTGGATTATTTTTCAGGCAAAGGAAACTAGTAACAAATGCACAATGGTGCAAAGATGTGGACTTTGTTAAAAGACTAGAGAAGAATTCATTTGTATTGAATTTTCATTTGTATGGGAAAAAAACAGAAAACATTTCAGAGAAATGCAGGAAGTCAAAAAGGTAGACTAGGAAATACAATAACTAACATAAATGCTATCCTGAGTTGCCTATTAAGTAATAGCATAGGCAGTAGAATAGCTATTGGAAATTTTCAAACAAAGAAGAGGCACATTTGGAAGTGGCAATCAATCGTGTGAAGATATTTAAGTGAAGGGAGACAGGAGGCAAAGATGCCAGAGGGGGATGATAACCAATTTGAAAAAGAGATAATGGAGGTCAGAATTAGGACGCTGACAACGAAGAGAAAGAACTGTAGGCTCTGTATAATAGAACCCATGGGAATTAATAAGAAGCTGGATATGGGGAACAAGTGCCCTTTTGGAAGTAAATATGGTTGTCCCAAATGGTGAGCAGAACAAAACAGCAGATAATCAATTGCACAAAGTAGTGAGGCAATTATACCATTAGACAGAGAGCAGGCTGTTATGAAAGAATTGGAGAACAAGTCACAAAGAGCCCCATGATCTTTGGCAATGCTATACCTACCAGGTCAGAAAAGCCATATCCTGCCTGGATTGTTTATAACCAAATCAACCCTGCCTTCCTGGGTTGAAGATGGTGTCATTTACAAATACGGATTTGAGAAGTTGAAATATTCTGTGTACTACCCTCAACTCTTAGAAATCAGGATCCTGACCATTAAGTGTTTGCCCCCAATGCACACAGCCTTTCTTTGAGGTCTCACAACCAAAAAGGTTCATTTAAGTAATTGAGATGTGTATAATAGATTACTTCTAGAGAAGACACTACCAAGGTCTATACACAGCCTCTAATGTTAAATAATCAATATAAACAACTAAGGTATGGGAAATGATTATGAGAACTTTTATTTTAAATGTAAAAAAGAAGAAAAGAATTTACTAATATTTAGTATCCAGATTAGGACCTGCCTATTGTCTGAAATCTGCGTGTCAGAGAAACAAGACCTGCTGGAAGAACAAGATTTCACAGGTAGAAAGGTTGTTAGTGACACCTATACTCTGGGTTTGCTTTGGAGATATTGCCACATATCATCATTTACACAAAGTATGTATATAGTGTACTGTAGCAGGAAGGCGAACAGAGAAAGTTCGGGATGGTTCTAGCAGACAGGGGTAAAGGAAAGGAGTCTTGGAGCCCTTGGTGGCTTTTACGCTTTTATGACAGAGGTGGCATCAGGTACATGGCAGGCATGGGTGCGGGGGTTGGGGGCGGGGGCGGGAGGCTGGCAGGCCTCCCAGCTCTGGGCACATCTCACCCTCTCAGCTGCTTTGCTGCTCTTCTGTTCTCCCACTGCTCTCGCTGCTTGTCTTGGTGCTCGTGTTGGTGGCTGCTTGTTGGTACTGGCATCCTCATGATGCCGCCCATAAAAGCCCATGTCCAAATCCAGCTGCTCCCACCTGCGCATGCCCACCTAAGCACATGCACAACACCGCAGGTGTCCATCATTATACTATTGGCGGGATGGTGGAAAGACCTGCTAGTTCTCTGACCCTCCATGTACATTTCAGATTAAACAAATTATCTGTCACAAGACGTTTTTGTGGCTATATAGCTACACCTCTTAGGAACTTCAAAGTGAAGGTACTATAAATAATGTATTTAGTACCTAAGTACAAGTAAATGGTACAACTAAGACCACTCCTATCCCATAAAATCAAATCAAAAAGTAAAGACTAAAAACAAACAAACCAAAAAAAAAGTAGACTGCCATTCAAACCGAATTTGGCAACAAATTGGTCAAAATTACTGAAATTATTACAAAGACAATTTGTATTCACTATAATGCGCTATTAATTTTTTTCTGGGTTATACAGCATATTTATTTAATATGTAATTTGTGAGTGCCCACTTATTTGTATTATGTAAATGTACATATTTTACTAAAACAGGTATAATCCAAAAAGGTTTGGCTATCACAGCTATGGGTTATTTTCCAATCCTGAAGTCCTATAGATATTTCAAAATACTTATATTGAATTTTTCTGGGAAGACATTTTTTTCTAGGGGGAGGGAACCGAAACCTAAGAAAAACCTGTTGTGCAGTAGAAAAATGGAGGAAGCCTATTATATTAATAGGGGAGGGAAGAATGCAAAGAAAGGAGTTGGGAGCACTGAAACCAACTAATTTGTCTTAATTTTCCCCAGAACGCCTGAGTGGCAAGGACAGGCGTACTCATTTGCTGCAGCAGAAATGCCCCACTTGGGGGCTCTCTTAACAAAGCTGCCCTTCGACTGAATGGTTGTCAGTCTTTTAAGATATACCAAGGGCTGGAAAGGAAGCTCTGCAGTAGATGGCATTTCATACAGCATTGCATGTTTTTCTTTTCTCCTCCCACCACCCAGAAACTGTTGTGATGGGCACATTTTTAGAATATTTAAAAATAAATTACTGTTAGTTGTGAACCACATAAGCCAGAGAAATGCTGGGCAAGTGTGTGCTTCAAGCAACATAGCCCAAGGCTGCCGGGTATAAAAATACTCCATGTCTCCCATTTGGCTAAGTGAAGCTTTAGCAACTGGTAATTTTTGCAAGTCATAGTCACTGTTAATTGTTGAATTAGAACATCTGTCAAAAGTGGGGATATTTTCCTCAGAACACAAAGCGGAGGAAATTAGCTCTTCTCTAAGGCAGTACAAGGCACATCACCTCTGTGAGCACTGTCAAAAGCCCATATCCCCTCATGCTAGTCATTACTTCAAACATCAAGTCAGCTGAATGACTTCTGGCCACCTCACTAGAAATAGGGGGTTTGGGGGAGGGTTTGCAGATTCTTTGGAGCCACAAAAGCAACAACTAAACAATGTCCCAAGAAAAGTTAAAATCTGGAAATTATATGATTTAACAAGGTCCTTGGCTCTAGTGAAGGATGTAGAAACTGTTCCAGATCAGTCTTGTCCCAGGAAATATGAATTCTATTTACAGCATAAGTAGGTAGTCAGGAAATACTACTGTATATGACAATAGGCAAGTCTCATACTCTGTGTGGGTCCCAGTTTTCCCACCTATTAAATTAAAGAATTAGACTAAATCAGTGATTTCTTGATTTCTAAACTGTGGGATCTTTACAACACTAGAATTTTCTCATGACTGTCTTAGGACTCATTTCTAAGGTGGCTTAATGAATAGGGGTCAGTCCCTCACCTCTACTCTAATAAGTCAGGTGTCCTTTTATCTAATGAACTGGATCAGTATTCAATTAGAGGGGATAGTGAATTAATACCTAAACATTTAGAAGACCCTAAAAAATCCCTTCAGGGCTCTTTTATGACAAAGAGGATGATGAAAAAGCTGAACCACCCAGCAGAGTTCATATATGTCTAGACAAGAGGGAGGGTTTCAACAGGCATACATCTTACTTACAGTGCTAATACAGCTCTGCCAGTCCCCTCAACCTTCAACTACTTCCCTCCTTCCTGTTACTAACTCCTTCCATATGCCTTTGATCTGACTTGATATCTTATTCAAGGCACATGCAACATGCTCTGACTTGAAATCCATTCAGTGGCACAAGCAACACGAAGCCATTCATGCCACCCTATCCCATCTTTTTCACATCTGGGAACTTGAACCACTGATCTTGTGTACACATCATTTGCCCTGGCTACCTTAGATTATAATCTATAAATCATGTTTCCCTACCAAAAATATAAACTTCTTGAAGGGAAAGACCAACATCATTCATTTCTACATCCCCAAAGAGTCCAGCACAATGTTTGATACATGGCAGGACTGATTCATAGAGTTTGCTGTTCAAGTGGCTGAGTAATTTTTGATGTAGTACTCAAACATATAGAATTAACATCTAAATCAAATTTCTGGTACATCATGAGTTCCAGCACCAAATCAAATTCTTCCAGCATTTACATATCCAAACTGTTCATCCATCAGTGTAGAGAACCATTTATGAGTCTTGTATTCCCCATGAACTTTCTTTTATGTTTATCTATTTTACTGCTACTGATATATTCAGTCACCAGGTTTTGTTCATGTGAAACTCCTTCCCTATCCACATATATTTAGATAATTCATTCCCTCTTCTTCATTCCAGTTACCATTACTCCAGTGAGGCCTTATCATCAGGCAAATATTACTACTTCCGGCCCCTAACTTAAATTTTCCTTTTCTAGTTCGATTCCCCTTAAATCTATCCTTCACACTCTTTCCAGATTGATCCTTCTAAAGTACTAACATGACCAAGTCATTCCTCTGCTTAAAGCAGCTCATTTGTTCTACATAGATATAGATCAAATGCATTAGTAGGGCATGGAATGCCCTAGATAACCTGGTTCTTGCCTAATTCTCAAGCCTGATGGTTTGATATTCTGACTCATATCCTATGTCTAATAATACTAAACTGCTTTTACTTGCCAGCACCAACTACTGGATGCTGTTAGATGCACTTATACTTTCGGTCATTCTGTTACCTCTGCCTGGTATGTCCTAGACTCCTCTGGTCCACATTGCTTGAACAATTCCTCCTCTGACCTTTAAGAAGCAATGCTGGACTCTCCAGGAAGCCTTTCCTTAATCTTATAGATGAGATGGATGAACTCTCATCTACTATTTTATCCTAGTAATGGATCTAACAAAATGTTTGTTAAGAGAAAATAAATACAAATCAAAATATAAAATATGGAAATGAACATTTATATATAAAATACACAAGTACAAATATAAAGTGTGGTTAAATGTCTTACATTTCTATATTGCTTTGTAGATGACAGTGTATTTACAGCCTTCATTTCCCTTGAGCCTTATTTCTTGAGATAAAGCTGGTACCATATGTCTCATTCCAAGTAAGAGATCAAATGACATTCTGAAAATTATGATGTGAGTAAGTGGCAGATAGGAGTTCCAAGTGATCAGAGTTTAATGCATGACACAATGTATAGTACACAGTGAATGTCTAGTGCCTAGTAGCTGCCATGATCATTATTAACCTGTACTATATATTGGATTCGGTGTATTCTGTCACTACTCTGACTCACACCTCCCCTGATAATAATGTTCTGGGTCAGCAGTACAACTCGTATGTTTCAGAGAGGAACAATCGTACCAGTCCTCTCATACCCTAGAAAATTGAATCCCAACTAAACCCAGAACCTCAATATATATTATAATAGTCTAGTTCTCATACACCAGAACTAACTTAAAGCAAACCCATTGCTAGGATAAAGGTAGAGAGATGATTGTTTTAGGATCACATATGCTATCTTGATTTCCCTAGGAAGTACCTGATCTTTTCCCATCGTTATTCTATTCTGTTAGTCATTGTCTTGGCATTGTAGAACTGGTTTTAGTACCCTCTTTTTCATTGTTTTTCATAATTGCCTTTAGATCATGCCTGAAGATGAAGAATTTATAGGTCGTTTGTAGAATATGGCTTTGTGCTAGGGTGTGTGTGTGCGTGCTCCTGAAAAATAATGTGAATCAAATTTAGGAAATCAAATCTTATTTTGAATGCTCCATGTTTAAGAGACTCCTCTGGAACTTATTTTTACAGTAAAAATTCACTCCCTCCTTCTTAATCTTTCAGTATATTTGGATTTTCAGACAAATGTCTTAATTGCTGCATTCTAAACATACATCTTTAAAAATAAATATTTATAAATTGTTTGCCATTTACCAAACACTTGTTGCTACTGAAAATATAGCACTTCAAAGTACATTCTACTGGGTGAGAAATAATAGAGCATAATTATACAAGTCACCAATCACTTATTTACAAGTGTTACATATGTCACAAAGGAAAGTACTAGGCACTCAGGCACTTTATATAACAGGGAGACCTTGCCTTGTTGCAGATATCAGGGAAGGCAAGGAACTGTGGTAAAAAGTAAAGTGTATTAAGATTGTGAGATCTGTGAAGGTAAATTCAAGTAGGAGTAAGATCTTGGCTTGGGATATACCTGTAATGAAAAGAGCTGAAACTTTTAAAGTCAAACCTTCCTCCCACTTAGTTATGTCTCCAGTTCTTCCCGCCTCCATTTGCAGTTCTGACTAATGTAATTCTGGGACATGGTCCAATGCAAATCTTACCTTCCCAGATAGATATATTACCTGTCTTTAGCCAAGACCAGCATTCTTTGAAAGTGGCCCAATTACAGTTTCCATTATCTCCTCCAATATTTAGATTGAAATCCGTTCTTTGGATTCCACTCTAAAAAAATCTGACCTGAATAATTATTTCTCGAAAGTCCATGGTGACTTTACATGGGTGACTTTCTGGATTCTCTAGTGTATTTGAGTTTAGAGGTCATGTTTTCATGAAGTCAAATATCAGATTTCATAAAATGCTCAGTTTTTTTTTTATTTTACAAGTTTTATTTATTTTTACTAGGTAACAGGAAGTAAAATTAGCTTTTGCTAAATGATTTCCATAGCAATCCTTCCCATAGGCTTCCTTTGCTGACCACACCTCCTTCTAATTGATAGAACCTGACTGCTTCAGGAAACTGGTTGAGATCCCATTAGCTCATGTAGATCAACCCTTCTTTGCTGCAGTCAGGAGATGAATCAGAGTAATTTTACTACCTTTCCATATACTGGGCTAAAGGACAGGATGTGACCTATTGCTAGAGGAAGACTCTCTTTCTGAATGCAAAAGCCCATGTCTGCTGAAGGGAAGACTTTTTAATTTCTTTCTTTTTTTTTTCAACTCTTCCATCATGAAACAGAATCCAGAAGTTGTGGAAGTCATTCGTGATCATGAGGTAAGAGCTTTAGGAATAAAAACAATGCTCCAAAATTAGTAGAAAGAGAATTAAATCTAAGTTTATATCATCATTACATCATTGTCATTCAATGTCAACAAGTATCTTTCTCTGCTATTTTTTTAATTGGAAATAAAGTAGAACCATGTTTATTTAAGACACTTGTGTGTGTTTGTTTGATTTGTTACTTGTGAAAAATATTCCTAAGTAAAACTTTTACTAACTTCCAGGAATTTTACATGTTATGAGGTCCTTTCAAAATGTAAACCTCACAATAAACATTTGACATACATATTATCATCTTCATTTTACAGATGGGAACTGATTCTCAGACAAATGGCCCAATTTCACAACTAAAGAATGATAGTGAAGACACCAAAGCTATATGAATTCAAATCCAAACCCTTCCCATTACAAAATTCTACTTCATAATAGTACAAAGTCACTATTTTTAATTATAAACTTAAAAATCACTTTTAACAAGAAGCATTAAGTCATATGAAATTAGAATGATACTGAAAAAATATTATTTTGTTAATATGTTGGGGAAAACTCTTGCTTCATAGAAAAAATAATAATAAAAAAGAAACCCTGGAGTGATCTCTCACAATGTACTGGACCTGGCTCAGATCAGCCTGTGTGACTTTGTAAGGATGAACCAACTTCTACCTTGTATTTAATACTCACTACCCTTTCATCCCTATGCTGAATACAGCATGCAGCCCTCTGGTAAGTAGAATAGTGATAGCCATTTTGCTGATGAGGACACTGAGGTTAAGTGATATTAAAATAATTTGCCAAAGGTCACAAAAATGATTATTGGAAGTATTTAGATATAAGCTTGCATACAGAGGGCATCCTCTATGCATCATCACTTCCAGGTAAATAATTACCCTTCCCAGGAGCCTTAGTCAAACCATCCCAGACACACAGCTATTTCCTCAGAATACATTTTTGCATTCATTAGGATTATTGATAGCAGGAAACATGATAAGCTGCATAAGCATTACATGATAGAGTAAAAAGCACAGGTCTGGAACCAGAAAAATCTGGGCCTGACCTGAGCCTCACATCTGCATTTATTAGCTATAAGGAAGGTATTTGTGTGAGCCTCAGTTCCCCATCTATACACAAGAGGTAATAATATAATCATGCAGCATTGTACGGAGGACCCAAAAATCTAATATAATTGAATGATTCTCTTTTTCCATATTCTCTACACATTCTGTAGCATATGCATTATTTCATTGACATCGAAATTCTGACCAAATACTTACGAATCGGGCAACATTTACAAACCTAAAATTGATCTACATTTTTCCCTGGGGGTAGTTCTGTAAACTATATATACTCTTTTTATTTATGATGCCTCTCTCCCAGAGCATTATTAGAAAATATTTATTTTGGATATATTATGTGTGGAGAGGTAAGATTCATAAAGGTAAATAAAAATGGCAACTGCAAATGAGTGGTCAGCAATAAATTAGGCTGCCCTACAGATTATACATAACTTTTTCAGTTGCAGTCTGGCCCTGCACAAATAAATAAAGCAAGGAGACATATATAAGTGCCTAGGTAGCTTGAAGTTATAGCTTTAAAATACTTAATAATGAGTTGACTACATAAGAATCATCTGGGAATTATTTAAAATAAGATTCAGAGTGCTCCACTGGAAATTTTGATTTAGTAATTCAAATTAGACATTTATTTTCAAAAAGTATTTTATAAAATGTTTTATCCAGATCTATTTTGAAAACAGTGGCTTAAGTTATGATGTGACTTTTATCTTACCTGCACTTCATCACTGTTTGATGTGCATTAATATATAGGTATCTTTGCATTTAATTGCCTCATTTTTCCCTAAAAACTTTCCCCAGAAACATACCAGGGAGGGTCATATAAGGAGAGTAAATGGCATTACAGAAATGAAATCATTTATGAAATATCAGGGGATCAATAAGACAAATGTCAAATACGCCAGTAAATTTACTAATTACTCTGTATTCCCAATAAACAAATGACCACTGGACATAATATCCAACTAAAACTAGTATACATTTCCTGCTTTCCCAAAACCTTTGGGAGTAATTGTATGTAACCTTTTCACTAGCAAACAGCTGTGTTTATCTCTCACTTGGGTTTCCCCATGAAAATATTATTTCAAAGTCAACTACACAAAGGAAATTTCACCTTGGCAACCAGAAAAAACATGAGCTGTGATTGGAGCTACAAAGAACTCCATTTCAGTAAAACTCATCAAGATCCCAAATCCTTTACCTCTTCCTTTTAAACTAGTTCATTTGTGCCTAAGTTTCAAATTTGTAGAACATTTTATGGAAATAACTCTCACAAGGACACCCAATAGCTGTCCATAGAACAAAAGTGTGGCTGCTCTATAATGAAGAAATGGTGGATTGGCACAAAGCCTGACTTCTCCTATCAAGATACTTCTGTAGATAGATAGCTTGAAAAATCAGTCCTTAATTCACAACAGGAAAACAACTGTGGTGGGCCTATTACACCAAGCTGTCTTTATTCCCCTCTTACCCAAACAAAAACACAAGTTCAAAAACATTGTCACAAGCATTTGTATCTTTTCTATTACTAGGACAATTTTAAGCAAGTATCCATACATATATACCCTAGTCACTTTATTTCCTTTCTTATGCTCTCCAGTCTTGGTAGCAACATTGCAGAGGTATTGATTTACCCCATTAAAAAAAGTACAATTGCCCATCTCACTAGCTTCTTAACACAATCTGACAACCTTCATTCTCAGCCTTTTGCTGTTCCTTTAATGATGAATCCAGTGTTTGCCATGCTCCCAATTGTACATTAACAAGTTCCTAAATCAATGGTTCTCCAAATGTGGTCACCAACCCAACAGCATCAGTACCATGTGTTGAAAAGCAAATTTTCGGATCCCACGCCAGACCTATTGTTTCAGGGCTTTAGTTAAGAGAACGGCATTCTGTGGCAACTTTGGTATACACTGAAGTTTGGGAACCACTACTCTGAAAGTCTGTCAACACGTATCTATCACATCTCACTGAGAAAGCAGATACTCTTTCAGCACTCTGAGCAGGACTCACCACTGTAGGTACCATTACATTTGCCACTTCTATGTTGGTCTTTCTCCTGGGCCTGCTAGGTATTTGAGGATAGGGACAATATCTTAGTCATCTCATATTCTTTAGTCTTATATAGTGCTTAGCACATATTAGTTGCTCAATAAATATGTCTGAGTAAATTAAATTCTTTTGTGGAAATTAAGAGTCACTATCCTCCCAGGTCTGTTTTCTCCTCTACAACATGAATGTCAATCAGTAATTGACATTTTTACTGTATAGGACTGTATTAACAAAAAAGGCTAGTGAGATAATGGACATTAAAAAAATCAAATGCTAAAGCTACCATTTAAATGAAGAGACCATTCTTCCTCACTACCATACATTATGGGGGAAAAAATGTAACAGCTGTCATCCTTTTAAAAGTGAAAGTGTCACAGAAGTCACATAAGTCAGATGTCTTCTCTCTCTGTTCTTGAAAACATATTTTTTTTTCACCTGGTAATTTAGGAAAGTATGTGGATACGGATTTTTTAGTTTCATTTTCCATGAAAATGCTATGGATTTTGGAGCTTAAAGACCACAATGTTTCAGTTATCTTTGGATGAGCTTAAAGTACAGTATTTTGTCTTCAAAGTGAACCACCTTATAAATGTTTGATGAAAAGAGCTACAAACTATAATCTCCCTTTGAAACATTAGCAAAACACACCTTGTGGCTTTAAGTCAAAATTTGGGGCTGGGTTTAAGGAAGAAGATGATCCTGAATAGGAAGAGAAACTCTGTAGTTTACTATTGTATTGTGCAGAGAGGGAGAACCTCCAGGATATGACCTTCTGTTGCCTCAACAGCAGCCAAATCAAAGCTGTTGCCAGGCAGCTCCTCACACAGCTACTCTCGCTAAAGAGTTCTGCTATTGGTAGCACCTCTGGTGAAATGAGAGGCTATGCTGCTTTCTCTAATTCAGTCCAATTCTCAAAGTATTGATTGAGCTCCAAAGATGTGCTCAGTCAAGTTTGACCTGACTCAAAGGTAGAGAAAGTGATTGCCTTCATGCTATGCTTCAAGTAGAGCAAATGGTCCTAAATGACCACTTCCCTAAATCCCCTTTACCTCCACACAATCTGAAATCCTGCTCTGTATTTTGTGTTATAACATAGCACTCTCCAAGATATATTCGATGAATACGCATGCCAGTGATACTCCACAAAAATCCAGTTCTGGGGTCAAGTTAGGGAAATGAACAGTCTCTATCCCCTCTTGAAGACTTTTATTAACTGTAAAATTCTTAAGAACAGCAACAGTAATGGTATATCCTTCAGTTTATTGTAGTTTTCTAGTCCCATCTGACCAAAGAACTCTTATTCTCCACTTACATTTTCTTCCTTTATTTTAAGTAATGCTTCATAGTATACAGTTAAAAATAGATGGTCAGAAGAAGACAGTCCAATTATACACCCAACAGAGCAGAATCTGCCTCCTGGCTCAGCCATCTATTAAGTTGAAATGTTGAGCAAGTTGGGGCCTCCCTGGTGGCGCAGTGGGTTAAGCGGCACACTATGAGGCAAACCGCAGCCACTGCAGCACAAGTTCGATCCCTACTGCCGGCCAGGGAGGGGCCCCACATGGTGCAGCAGACCTCTCCTGCTGTGCCCGCTGCTCCCCTCAGCAGTGTACTTCCGTTGATCTGCCTGTTCTGCACCCCGCTCTGTCTGTGGTGAATCCTCTCACCCCCCACACCTCTGGCCTGTACCCCAGTGCTCGTATGCATAAATAAATAAATCTTAAAAAAAAAAAAAGAAATGTTGAGCAAGTTATTTAACTTCTAAGCCTAAATATCCATCTCTATAAATGCACCTAATAATCGCAAGTTCACAGAGCAATTACTTAAATGGGGGTAATGTAGACAAAGAGCCTAGCTGGTGCAGAATAAGAACCTTATAAGTGATAGCTCCCTTCTCATCTCCTTTTTCTACTGGTATCAGTTTCACCCTATAGATATCTGTTTGTATTAAAAGACATTCTTTTTTAAAAATGCAAATTTCCCACATCAATAAACAAGTTAAGAGATAATTTTAGCTCTCTCCCTCAGGAACTAGAAAAAGGTGAACAAACAAAATCAAAGCCAGTAGAACGAAGTAAATAAAAATCATAGCGGAAATAAAGAAGAAATAAAAGTCCAAAAGATCAATGAAAACAAAAGCTAATTCTCTGAAAAATATCAACAAAATAGGCAAAACTCTAGTTAAGTTCACAAATATCAATCACATTTTCTTAATCCACTCCTCTGGTCTTGGGCACTTTGGTTGTTTCCATAACTTGATTATTATAAAGAGTGCTTCAATTAATGTAGGAATGCATATACCCCTTCAAATTAGCACTTCTGCATACCTAGGAGTGGAGTTGCTGGACCATAGGGTATATCTATTTTTAGTATTTTGAGAAAACTCAACACTGCCTTCCACAGGGCCTGTGCCACTATATAATTCTACCAGTAGTGTATGGGAGTTCCTTTGTTTCCACACTCATGTGCTCTTGTGGTTTCTGTCCTTTTTCATGTAGGCCATTCTCACAGATGTGAGGTGGTAATTTATTGTGGTTTTGATTTGCATTTTCCTAATGATGAGCATTTTTTCATGTGCCTGCTGGCCACCTGTATGTCTTCTTTGGAGAAAAATCTAGCTCTTCTGCACCTCCCCCCCCCTTTTTTTTTGATTGAGGTAATTGTATTCTTTTTGTGGAGTTACATGAATTCTTTGTAGAGCTTAGATATTAGCCCCTTTATGTATAGTGTATAAATGTTTTCTCCCACTCAGTAAACTGTCTTTTTGTTTTACTGATAGTTTCTTTCCCTGTGGAAATTTTTAGTTTGATCTAGTCTCATTTGTTTATATTATCTTTTGTGTGTCTTGCTATTTAAGATTAATTCAAAAAGATAACACTGAAACCAATGTTGTGGAGTCTTTTGTCTGTTTTCTTTTATGCATTTTATGGTTTCAAGTCTTTAATCCAATTTGAGTTAATTTTTTATATGGTATGAGATAGTGGTCCAGTTTTATTCTTTTTCATGTGGCTGTCCAATTTTCCCTACACTATATGTTGAAGAGACTCCTTTTTCTAGTATGTGCTCTTGGCTCCTTGTCATAGATTAACTGTCCATTTTAGTGTGAGTTTATTTCTGGACTCATTATTGCACTTAATTGCTATGTGTGTCTATTTTTGTCCTAGTATCACACTTTTTTCATTATTATAACTTTTTACAATAGTTTGAAGCCTAGAATGTCATACCAACAATATTCTGTTCTTCATTTTGTCAGGATTGCTTTGAATATTTGGGGTTTTCTGTGGTCCCATCCATATGAAGAATGCTATTGAAACTTTTATAGGGATTGCATTGAATTTGTATATTCCTTTTGGTAAGATGAACATTTAATATTAATTGTTCCAGTCCATGAACAAGGAACATTTTTCTATTTTTTTTTGTACTTTCTTCTATTTCTTTTTATAATGTCTTATAGTTTTCAGTGTACAGGTCCTTCACTACCTTTGTTAAATTTACTGCTAAGGATTTAATGTTTTCTGATGTGATCTAAATGGCGTATTTTTCTCGATTTTGCTCCTTCTAGCCCTTTGATTTAGAAACTCAAGTGATTTTTGTAAACTGCTTTTGTAGCCTCACTTTACTGTACTGTTTATCGTTTCATTTATGTTTTTAGTGGAGTCTTTATGGTTTTCTATGTATATTATTTCATTTGTAAATCGTGATAATTTTACTTTCACTTTCCCAGTTTGGATTCCTTTTATGTCTTTCTCTTGCCTAATTGCTCTTCTAATACTATGTTGAAAACACCAGTACAAGTGAACAACCTTGTCTTATACCATATCTTAGAGGGAAAGCTCTCAGATTCTCACCATTGAGTGTTATGTTGTATTTATTATTAGTTAGGTCTAAAATAATAATTATTATTTAATGTAAAGGGCTATTTTTTGTGTTTTACCTACATCTTTGTATATGCAAAAATATAGAAAGTTCTAGAGTTGAACAGATTCTTCAGTGAAATATGTACTCACATGTGATTTACCTTCAGTTTTCTCCCTTGTGGTATATAGCATATTAAGCTGCTGCAAGTTAATTATATCAATAACACCTTTATCATCCCAGATGCCACTTTGGATGCAACACAGAGCAAAACATGACATAGAACAAATTTCAGTTCAAAAAATGTGAACTTCATTTGAGGATTCATTCATTCACTTAAAATTACTTCTTTTTCCTTTTTTTTTAATGCATACAAGAGCTGGGGCACAGGCCAGAGATAAAGGGTGTGAGAGGAGTCACCAGAGACAAGACAGAGAGCAGAACAGGCAGATCAACTGAAATACACTGCTGAGGGAAGCAGCAGGCAAGGCAGGAGAGGTCTGCCACGCCATGGGGTCCCCTCCCTGGCAGGGGATCGAACTTGTGGTGCTGGTACTGTGGAATCCCCACAGTGGAACGCTCAACTCCCTGAGCCACCAGGGATGTCCCCACTTAAAATTATTTCTTGAACAATAGTGTAATATGGTCACTGTATTAGGCACTAAAATACATGAATGAAGAGACATAAAGCCTTCCTTCAAAGAGATTTGAATATGATGCTGGAATACAAAAAAGAAGTCATATGATTGTGTGATGGACTAGTGAGCTAATAACACAGGAAAACAAACACCTTTGTGCACAACAAAGAAGGTCAAGGAGGGCTTTGCAGTAATATTCCTCCTGTTGACTATAAGAAGATGGTTGTAACAACACCATAAGCACATTTAATGGCAGTTTACTGGGTATTATATTAAGAACTTCTTATCAATTATATAGTTTCAACCTAATGTTAACTAACTGAAGAAGATATTGACTCCATTTTATAGATTAAGATTTTATAGATGGAACATTTCACAAAAGTGGAATATTAAGGAAATCAATAAAACTTAACCAAGGTATTGCAGTTATTAACTTGCAAAACCAAAACGTAAGCTTAGATATAACTGACTCCAAACTTCACTCCTTTAACCACCAGAGATTTTACCCTTGGAGACCAGGAAGAACAGTTGCTATGGTCAAGTGAGCACAGAGAAAGGAGAACATGCGCAACCACACCACCCAACTTAATAATGCAGAGGACCACCACTGGCATTTGCAGTCCCTTCATTTGTACCCTCAACTACCTTTCCACTCAGAATACAGACCACCCCCAAATCATTCACTATTGTACTAACAGATAATTCGGGCATACCATCTTAGGTTGAGGGCAACCATAACATTATTCAATGGCTTATAAAGCTTATTTTGAATTTTTGCCATGTAGTATTTTAAATAAATTCTTACAAATATTTCAATACATAAAACAAGAAAGAGAACTGATAACACTATATCATGTTCTTTGTTGACTTCAACTGCCAAACTCTAAAACAGCATCTCACCACAAACTCAAATCTTTTCCTCTCAGTGGTGATTCGTTGATGATGTGATTTCACCCTGTTGTCAAGTCTTATTTCCCCACCTCAGGTGTTGCGAGCACAACTATTTTATGGATATGTATGCATAGTTTGTTCTTTTCTGTTCTCCAGGTCAGGAATGTATCTTCTTTCTTCTTGAGTCTTAAGGATTTTAATATTTTTTTCTGACGTATTGATTTTATAGATAAAGGAGAATACTCAAAGAGAGGTCATAATTTGCCAGAGGTCATAGATTGAGCACTGCTGGATTAAAACCCAAACTCAGGTCTTTTATTCATAAGCCCTACTTTTTTAGAACCCCACATTACTTTAATAAATGACTTGCAGCCAGAAAAGGAATATACAAATTACACCTTTGCCTGACCCGTGTACTAGTCAAAAGCTGGTGCCAGAGGTGAGGGTCAGAAAGTAGGAAAACAAAGAGAAGTTGTGCAAAGAACTCTGGAAAACAAGTAGTGGAAATGTAATATTCTCTGAACTAAGAAACAAAGCAAATTGACATGTTCAAGTGCACAAGATTTGGGAAAAGAGCTAATAAAGTTATTTCTTGTGAAAAACAACAACAAAACTAGCTTTGAGTTGCTTTGGGAAAAATATAAGTAGGTTGGTATTTTCAAAATGCATTATACATGCAATTCTAACTGATTACAGAAAAAACAAAAGGTGAAATTCTTCAAGGCACAGATTTATGTTCTGCTTAATTCTATGATTTTTTTCATTTTTCATATTTCAAAAGAAAAATTCTACAGAAATTATGAACACAGTTGACAGAATCATGTTTATTTTTGTATTCTCAGGACAGTTTAAAAACACTCATGTACTGCTAATAAGTTTTACTAAAGGGAAAAATCACACCTCATATCCAAGTAAGTCCATTACTATTTATCAAGGTAAAAAATCACTACTGAGCATGCTCCCATTAAAGGTTCATTTGGGTTTATGAACAGATTGCCTCTAAAGTTTGACTATATAAGTTGTCAGAATATGTAGTAGTGTAATAGCAGTATTGACTGAATGAATGAAAATGAAATGGTACCATTAAAATGAAATGATAACATTAAAAGTCAAAACAACTAATAATACAGGATTTGGTCCTTTAGTAAGGCTCACAATTCAGTTGAGCACTATATAGAGAATTTAAAATAGACCAAGAAAAAAGAAACTCTCTACTATGGAATATAAATGCTATGAGAATTTAGAGGAAGCATCATATACAGCTAAAATTATCTAGAAAAAAATTATACAATGATTGAATTTTGAGATTGTGATTTAAATTTAAGTAAGGTGGGCAGGTGGATAGACCAGTTAAGTAAGCAGAAAGTGACAGAAGAGCAGGGAAAGCATGATAAAGGGAGATGCCAGGTGTTGACCAGAAAAGAAAAATTTATTCTGGGACATTGTGAGAGAGAACACTAGACACATAGGTTTGGTCAATTGTAGAGGATTGTGCTTTCCAACATTTTTCACATTATGACACACATAGGAAATGTGTGTCACACAGGAAATTTTTATATGTGCATATGCAACAAAGGAACAAACAGATGCTGCTCGTGACTGGGGCTCTCCAAGTGCTGTCATGGTTGGTAGGTCACATGTAACTTATTCACAGCACAATGATACTGCATACCTATCAAGAAGCAGAGGAACACTGCTCCTTATAAGTATCTAAACTGAGGTCCTCACATTCTTACCCACTCCCAGGCAGAAGCTGTCTTTAGTTTCATGTGGCCCTCTCCACAGTACAGCTCACTATTTGGCAGCTGGTTTTTCAAAGCCAGTAAGGAAAAGAGTCTTCTAGCAAGAGCAGAATATATTTTAGAATATCATGGAATTGATAACACCTCAACCTAAACACATCATTCTACTACCTAGAAGCAAGTCATAGAGGGACGAATACCAGGATGTGGGAACCATTGAGAAAGCAATATTAGACTTTCTCACTACAAATATGTTTTCCTGAAGTGAATGGACCAAAATAATGTAACAGAAGATCTATTGGACATAGGAGAGAAACAGGGGACTTCAGAAAGAAAATTGAAAGTAAGGCCCAGGGTGACAGTTGCATGTTAACCTCAGAGAATAAATTGTTCAGATTGGAAAAGGAGAAGAAAGTGTTCCCAGGAAGCCATTTCAATGAAAAATATAATAAAACAATAGACTATACACCTATTTGACAGTACTGAGAGTATTTTCATTAATGTGCTAGTGATTTTGCAGATGAGTTAGTGAAATATAAACAAAACTGAGCAAACAAAACAAGGACAATTAATAACCCCACAGGAAGTTAAAAGCTAAAGAAAAAATATAACAGATCACAGCTGATCTATTCAGTTAATAGTCAGAATAATATACTGAATTTTTATTTACTCTAAATGCTAATGTAAACATATTCCAAAGAGGGGAGTGAGAATGGAAAACCTTATTTTCCACAAGTTCAGAATGAAAAGTCAAAAACTGGAAAAAAATACATATTTTAGAAATAATATACATATGTATGAATTAAATGCAAAATAAGTGGATAAATTCACTTTTAAGGAATTGTCCCTCTGGAGGGAGAAAGGGAATTTATGGTGAAAGGAGAATTGCAAAACTCTTATTTCCCACTGTAAGTATTGAACTATTAAATGATATTTTTATACATGCATTATTAATATTAACATTCAATTAAACCCTTAAAAATTGATAAAAAACATTGTGATTTGTAACACAGTTCTGCAGAAGAAACATTTTAAATAGCCTTTCCAGAAAGTTACAAATCACCCTTCCCTTTCTCCCAAATCTATGGCACTTTTGGTGTTACCAGTGATGGGCTGGAATGAGTGAAGGCGCTGTATGAAATCTCCTAGAATATTAACACTAGCCAATAGGGATCAGTGGACACTAGGATTACATACAGCCTCAGTTACTCTAGATTATTGGATGGGTAGAAGAAAATCTATGAGTCTGGCCCTGGAAACAGCAACTTTACATAGGTGTTTGAGGCATTTACAAAATGGCAGAAGTTGGAATAAGTAAGGAAGGTTGAGAGTCGGATACTTGGTTTTATATGAAGATATTGGAGGGAAAACTTCCAAATTATTTAGTAAAAGATTCCAGGTAGTCACAGATAACCAAGAACAGAATACAGATCCTGAAGGGAAAGAAAAGATGGGTGGTACCCAGACACCCATGTATAAACATAAGATTTCAGAAGAGTTCCAGTTCACTGTATAGTCCATTTAGAACTATAGACAAAGGATCCAAATTCAAATTACATTTGTATGACATGAGCCAAAAAAAAGTGGAGTACAAGCAGGATTCTTAAGTTCTAAAGATTATTCAGTCATAGACTTACCTATAAACCATCAGACAGTAGATTGCTTAAAAACAAATCTTTAATCCAGTTACCAATCATATTGTGAAGTGAATTCCACTAATTATATTTTATTTGTCCCTGCTTCAATGAACTCAGAAGTATATGTACCTTGTGGGCCCTTCAATGCTGATAAAAACCCTGGTTTAATACAGTTCTAGAATACTGAAGAATTCACAGGCAGAAAGAAAGAAAGAAGTTACATTTTCCACTGTTCAACTGTCATAAAGTATTTGGTAAATTCAACTGTCAACAAATATAACATGGACATTATGAAACCACATATTTACACAGCACAGTGGTTTTGAGTAATAGGAAGGAACACTGAAGATATGACATTAGAAAAAATAACTTATTTTTATTGCAATTCAAAGTTTTTTATTGAGATGGTACTCAGATCAGAAAGAGATATTTTTCAACAGAAATATCAGTGGATACAAAGAAATTACTTCAGGAATAAACACACACAGGAAGAAGTAAGTCTCAAAGATAATTACTGTGAAAATCCTTCCTATTCTGAAATAGGCTGACCCTAGAATTAGAATTTACATAATGAATGCAGTTTAACAATAAATCAGTTCAGTAAAGTTGCAGGTTACAAAATCAATAAACGAAATTCATTTATCTTCCTCTTATGCAAGTAATAAGCCTGAAAAGGAGAAAATAAGAAAAATTTCAATAGAAGAAGACACGAATAAATGGAAAAAATTCCTCATTCATGAAAAAGGAGAATCAGCTTTATGGACAAAACACTTTGTGGGGAGGGGAGAGGGAATGGGTTGAGGGAAGAAAGAGCACAGGGACTGAGGTGATGGTGCACTGGTGAAATGGTGGTGGGAAATCCATGGGGACCACAACTGATGTCAAATATATATAAATAATGAAAAGAGAAAAAGTCTCCAACCTATGAAAAGCAACTTAAAGATTCTCAGCAGCATTCTTCAAAAAATGAAATAAATATTGCTGAAATTCATATGGAATCAATAAGGACCCAAAATAGGGGTTTTACACTTCCAAACTTTAATTATATATGATAATTAAAACAGCATGGTCCTGGAACACACAGACCAAAGAAACAGAATTGAAAGCCCAGAATAAAACAAATAATCTATGACAAAAGAGCAAAGAATATATGCTGGAAGAAGGAAAGTCTCTTCAATAAATGGTGTTGGGAAAATTGGACTGTCACATACTTAAAATTAGAAATTAGAGCACTGTTTCACATCACACACAAAGTAAACTCGAAATGGATAAAAGACATGGATATAAAAACTGAAACCACACAATACACAGAAGAAAACATAAGCATGCACTCTAAGACATAAACATCAGAAACATCTATGAAGACTTCACTCTAGCACTAAGGAAAATATAAACAACTGGGACTACCTCCAACTAAACAGTTTTGTACAGTGAAAGAGACAGTAATCAAAACAAAGAGACAACCTACTGAGTTGCACACTATAAATCTGATAAGGCATTAATACTGAAGAGCTACAAAGAACTCATATAACTCAACAGAAAACAACATAATCAAAAAATGGGCAGAAGAGTTAAATAGGCACTTCCCTAAAGAAGACAGGCAAATGGCCAACAGGCATATGAAAAAATATTCATCATCACTTATCATGCGGGAAATGCAAATCAAACCACATTGATATACTACCTCACACCTGTGAGAATGGCCCATATTGAGGAAAAAAAAAACCAGAAACAACAAATGTAGGGGAGAATGTGGTGAAAAAGGAACATTAAACTATTGGTGTGAATGTAGAATGGTCCAGCAACTATGCAAGCCGTGTGGAGGTTCCTTAAAACACTAAAAATGCTTCTGCCATTTGACCCAGAAAATCCACTCATAGAAATCAACCAAATTAACACAAAAGCACCAATTCAAAAGGAAATCTGCACTCCCATGATTACAGAAGCACTATTTTCAATAGCCAAGATAGAGAAACAACCTAAATGTCACAGAACGGATGAGTGGATCAAGAAGATGTTGTATATGAACACAATGAAATACTACTCAGTAATAAAAAGTAAACAAAAGTAATTTTTGGTGATATGGATACACTGGAAGAGATTATGGTAAGTAAAATAAGTCAGAAAGAGAAAGATAAATACTGGATGTTTCCACTTATATGTGGAATACAGAGAGACCAAACAAAGGGCAAAGACAAACCTTGAAAGCTGACTTAAGGTGTGAGGCTTCCAGGAGGTGAGGAGAAGGGAAATAGAGAGTGGGAGTGACAAAAACAGAGCTAAGGGAGAAAGGGTGATGGACTATGGGTGCTTTGGTGTGGAAGAACTATGGTAACCACACCTGAGAGGAAAAATCTTATACTCTCAAAAATTAGCAAGGAGTAAGAGAAAGGTACTTCATTAAAAAAAGAAAAAAATTAATTAGGGCCTCCCTGGTGGTGCAAGGGGTCGAGCGCTGCACTGTGGAGCTTCCATAGCCACTGCAGCACTAGTTCAATCCCTGGCCAGGGAGCTGACACACATGGCACAGCAGACCTCTCCTGCCTCAACCGCTGCTCCCCTCAGCAGTGTATTTCAGTAGATCTGCCTGTCCCATTCCCCACACTGTTTCTGGTGAATCCTCTCACCCCCTGCACCTCTACCCATACCCCAGCTCTTGTATGCATAAATAAAGTCTTTAATTAAAAAAAATAAAATAAAAAAGAATGCAGTTTAAAAGATGTTCTTCTTTGCTATGTATTACCTTGTTGGAAAAAAAAAAAAAAACAGGATATATGCAATAGAGGATTCAGAGGAGACCACAGATTAACCTTGCAGTGATGTCTTCTGCAATCCATTTCTCACAATGCATCAATGTAGCTAATCTTTACAACCCATAACCGTCACTACTTGTCACTTTGAGAAATCATGCAATACTTTAACCTTTGACATATCAATTGAGCATGAACCAGGAATGATTATAGTAGCCTGAAAAAAAGTCAGATCAACCCAACCAAGCAATAGCGACAACAGTTCTAATTCGAGTCGCGAGAAGAGTTACGGCTATCTGAGAAGCACGGAGTGTGCTGTCACAGGTCCATGGGCTACAGGCATCCACAGAGATTAGACTTTCACGGGACTGCACGGGTTCCTGCTTCTGACCCAAATCCCCACTGGAAGGATGTACACTGTGATAACTGCCATTAATAATGCTATTTCTTCTACTGCTTTCAACTCACCGGGTAGAATGTCATCACAGAGAGGGAGCGAGAACAAGAAGCTGAAAATATCCTTTAGAACATCAGCACTGATCAGGACAGATATTTTTAGTAAGCAATTGTCTGTCAGATCTGAGTCACGTGGCACACAACTTTAATGATCTGAGAGTTTGCAAGTCCCTGAAAAGTGACAGCTGCAAATGAGAATTCAGGAGGTTCCACTAAGCAAACAGAACATTGATCAAATCTATTGGCAGGAACCCTAATCAAAGCAAAGTGTCATTGGAGATGCTGAGCTTAAAATTCTCCTCCAGGTGATGAAGTACTTTTTGGCCATGGATTTTCAATGTTGATGTTTAAGAGTTATTACCAAATGAGATTGGTTAATATCTTCAAGAGCCTGTCACACTTTCACTGTTTACTACATTTAAAATATTTTTCTTCCTTATAAATATGTGATGGGATAACATTTCAAAAATAGATGTGAATTGCTGCACATTATGTTCACGATACTAAACTTCATGTAATGTGAAAATTTAAATGCAAATTAGTACTCATCTGTCACTTCCAGGTTGCAATAAGAATCAAGGCACCCGTTCTCTCCAGTTCCTCTCCATTCCACACACAGACCCTTTGCCATCTGACTGGTCATCCATAGCCTTATGACCATGAAATCTTTGCTTTGTCTCCATGCTAGCATGGAAATAACTGGAGCAGTAACCACAGAGAACTGCCTGAGATTTGTCTGTTCACTGAATGAATTCTCCAAGAAAGCAACATAAAAAGTAATTTTTTAGAGTAAAAAGCTACTTGCTATATTTCAGAGACATTAAAATCAAGCTATAAACATAACAATGCATTAGCAGGAATGTGTCAGAGTTCATCCTCGCTCTTGTCCTGCTTTTCTCTATGACTGTTGGTTTGTGGTTTCAATTTTATCACCTTTTGAATCTTAAATATGTCCACAACATGCTAACTGATTTCAAATTTCTTATCAGGTTTCCCTCCTTTAGCTTCAGATATCTTCCTGTCCTGCTAGGATATGAGCAGTCCTATCCAGAGAGCTCTGTAACCCACTGTGCTATTCCTCTTCAGATTTCCTATTACTGACGCACAAGATGGTATCTCTTAGAACTAAACAAATTTCTGGAACTCTTGTTGCATGATTTCCTGTTTACATAAAACGCTTGTCTAATCATAGCTATATCAGTGTGGTATACTGGCTCACAATGAAATTAAAATTATATAGCATTTTCCACAATGAGATTATTGATGAATTATCTATGCAAGCATTTTCATAATAAATGAAAATGGCATTCTACCACATCTTTTGGCAGAACTCCTAGGAATATCTGAATTATTAGGTAAGCATTCCTAATACAAATTTATGTTAAGACACAAAACAAATAGAAATGTCACAGAGCGCATTTATCAATGCTCCCTATGTAGATATCAATAGCTTTCAGATGTTGAGGAATCCTGATGATCCTCTGACTATAACACTAATCAACTAATCTGAAAAGAGCAATGCTTCCCAGAATCGGAATTTGGGATTCACTTCCTTTTATGCTCCAGTATTAATGCTGAATTCTTTTCCTCTGCCAGATTTCTAGATATCTGATATATTCCTTTCCCACAGAAAAACATACACCAAATTTTGATTTTAGTAGACCATCTTCTTTGATTCCTACACTCTCCTCAGATTCAGAACAGGTATTTCTTAATTCAAAGAAAAACATTCTGATGAAATGTGTAGAGTCAGTAATTTTGACATGGACTCCTCATATTCATATTAGTCATATTCATCACAGTCATATTAGTCTTAAGATAGGAGTGTAAAAATATCCTTGATTATTTCTCCAATTTCTCACTCCATTTCTAAGCACCTTACCAGTTTTGCATCTTACCCCAACTTTTATGTCTTTGTGAACGTCAATCACTCTTTAAATCTTATCTATTGCTCTGGCCTTCCATTTCTCCCTATCTCTGATTGAACTTCAGCTTTACATGAATCTGCTGACTTGAAATTTCACATTTTTTTCCTATTCTGTCTTTGAAGCACCAGCTGCAGAATATCACTATGCTATTAGGATAAGAGGCCTCAATTTGCTTTCTTTATTTGCTATTTGATATTATTTCTCTTTGTTTGGCATCTCCAAGGCACCTCCATATTGGGCACCATTCTTTCTCAATACCCATCTCAATTCACCATCACCCTGGGCCTGTCTACTCACAGTTTGTCACAACTAGTATGTAGTGTTTCTTAGAAAACACTATTATAAACCTTAATAAACCCAAGTTTTAAAGATCTACTTGAAAATCAAAATTACATATGAGGAGTTCTAAATACCTGAAGACTGTATTGATAATTTGAGGAGAATAAGTGGAAGAAGAAAGGAAAATCCTTCAATCGGAAAGAACCAATATAACTGCTGACAATTAGAAGGAAAATTTCTATGTCCTGATACATATTTATTTCATCCTATAACTCATCCTATTATCACCACTCATCTCATGTGCTGGGTTTCCAACCATGCCACGCCAATGACAGTTTTCTGAGGACGTGTTCTTCATAGATATGCATATGCTATTCCCCTGAGCAGAATTCTCTACCCCAGGCTTCACCACATCTTTATTATATTTTTGACCTCTTGATAAACCACCACTACTTGTTTAAATAGTCAATACAAATGTCATGTGATATTTTTTTCTCCAAGTTAACTATTTATTATTCCTCAATCACCTTGTATATCCCTCCAATTTAGCACTTGTCTCATTCTACTGAAGGGAAATGTTTATTTGCCCACTAAAGGGTGAGCTTTTTAAAGTTAGACTTGGATTCCCAGCTTCTGGTGCAGTAGATGGCATGGTGCTCAAAAAATAAACACTCGAGAGAGAGTATTTTCACTAGTCATCAATCTGTATGACATCTTTGGTCTCCTAGTAAGTTACTTTTGAACCCTTTCTAAAGATAAGATTAGTATTGACATACAATCTTTAGAGAACAACAACGGTAGATGTACTGAGCCAAATATAGATTGAGTACGGAGAAGATAAAAGAACAAACATGGAGGGGAAATATGCATCCTTCCACAGCTTGCTGTAGGAAACTCTTGGTGTCAATGACCTCGCTGATCAGTGTTTCCTCCTTTCATTTTATTCCATGTCCTCTTAACCCTTTTACCTAACATCTCTCGAGTCCTTCTGTGTTTGACCTCGAATCCTATTGCACATCCTCATTTAAAGAATGCTATATTAAGCAGCAAAACAAGATATCCAATTAGTTTATTTAAAGGGAATGAAGAATTTGGACAGGTATTCTGAGTCCATACCTTTCTCTTACAGAGTAAGCATCAGGATATTGACATTTTTGCTTGGTGGAATTATCGGGAGGCTTGCGGCTGAGGATGTTGATGATATAGAGACTGGAATGTTTCTAGAGAGATGATAGTCAATAAATTGCTCCAATGGTCAAATAAGGATAGATGATGCATCAGCATAAGTAAAATAACATTGCATTAGGGGGAAAAAATAAGCTAACTACAGCTGGAAGGGGAAAATTCCCAATACAAATTCAAATTTTCCACTTTCTTTATGGAATAACTGCATTATACAAGTCCTCATAGCAGGCCACAGCTGGCACCTCCAGCAAAGCCTGGGAGGGTTTTTGTTCTTTGTATTTCAAAAAGCAGCACAGGAAAATCCAGCATCAATCCCAAGCAATTGCAATTGGTTAAGAAGCAAAAAATGTGAAAGTTTATTGTTTATGAAATGTTTTTTGCAAATAAGAAGGCTTACATCTTAGAGAGTTCTCTTGTTTGGCAGCAACACAAATGGCTTCAGTGAGAGTTGAATAGATAGATGTGCATGAAGTCCTCCGTAGGTCAATATGGTTACAAAACGGTCTTGAATGAGGACCTTTCTCTCAACTGCTCCCACGGTATTTGCAAACTACCAGTGACAGATTTTAAGCAGACTGTGCTATGGATGCCAAATTGCTGGACATTCTGCTCATTACGGAAGGTCACACGGGGTGATTTAAAAAGATGTTTTTGTGACTGCAAACTTTCTTCTTGAAAAATAGGTATATAGTGTTGTTTGTTTTTGCAATGAAAAGGAATCTGTGGAATGAGATGTGTAGCTCATAAAGGTTTATTTTCTTTAAGGAAATAGGAACAGATAAAAGTTTTGAAGCAATCCCTAGACTGTGAAACAAATGGAAGAGTATATAAGTCATTTGACACATCATTTTTTTTAAATATCAGTATGGTTGTGCCTAGATTCAACTCATTATTCAATTTATAAAATTATAAAAACAAAGTAGACTTGTAGAGCAGAAGGCCCTTGACAGGATCTTAAATCTCAAGTTTCTAATTCTATAGACAAAAAAACTAAGGTACTAAGTTGTTGTAACTTTTCCAAGTAAATGGCAAAAACTAGAAGACAGGTTTTCTAATGCTCATTATTCTGTGTTCTCTACTATATCCTCTCCAGTGCATTAATTTAAACTATTTCTTCAACCCAAGTAAGGAAATTAAATATATTACATTTAGGACAATAATGAATCAAAGCTCTGCCCATAACTGAAAGAACTGTCACACATTATATACTTTTACCTATAAAACAACCCTATAAAATCTCACCTTTTTGTGAACTATGATTAAATCATTTTGATCTGAATATTTACTCTAAAAATATATTTTCAAGTCTTCATAAATATATTAGGGAGGCAAGGTACTACCTATTAGGGGCAGTCATCCAAAAAGTAGACATAATAGCTAGCACAGCATCATGCATTTTGAATTTTTATCTACTCAGATCACAGTCATCAATTATTGCTGGAGATCAGTGAGAATTTGCTATGGCTCATTCCTCATGTCTCAACCTTGATTTATTTGTCATTGTTTCTTGAGAAAGGTAGTTTTTGTTAGTGTATTAGATATCATCTATTGGTTCTTGGCACCCACTCCCATTGTCTTTTGTTTTTGTTTTAATTTTCCTTTATTTATATATATTTGACATCAATTGTAACCCCATGTATTCCCCATCACCATATCACCAGTGCACCATCACCTCAGTCCCCATGCTCCCATCTTCCCTCCACCCTGACCCTCCCCCTCCCCACCAAGTGTCCCCCATTTGTCCTTGTCTTTTCATTTTTGGTTTTTGTTGTGCCTTTATTGTTATTATTATTATTATTGTTCTTATTCTTTTCCTTGATCCTCCTTTGGTTCCCTTATATTCCTCCTAGGGGAGGAACCATCTGGTACTTTTCTTTTGCCTTCTGACTTATTTCACTGAGCATAATCCCTTCCAGTTCCTAGAAATATACCCAAAAGACACAAATACACTGATTCAAAAGAATACCTGCACCCCTATGTTTATAGCAGCACTCTTTACAATAGGTAAGACCTGGAAACAACCTAAATGCCCAAAAACAGATGAGTGGATCGGGAAGCTGGGGTACATATACACGATGGAATACTATTCAGCAATCAAAAAAAAGAAAAACTAAACCCATTATCTTTTGCATAATGCAGCAACTATCAGCCTGAAAATAACCCCAGTTCTCTCACAAATGAGGCACTATATGCAGTTTGGTTCCCATTATTAAGATGTTCATTCAAGATTTGGGAGCTAGAAATGGGATGGGAGCAATTTTCCAACAGATGTCAGTGTTGTCAAGGCTGGACTCCTTGTTTCGGTATTAGCCACTACCTATAAGGATATGAGACAGTGATGACTCATAGCCAAAGTAGCCTCCTGACATTTTGTTTGCAACAACAGAAGTTTGGTCTTGAATTCAGTAGTCTAGTAGGAGAACATATGACTTACATTTCACTATAACGATTACAATCATTTTGTAGACATCTAGTTTCTTATATCAAATCTCTCCCTTCTAGAATAAAACAGGATTATTTCCTGCACTAACTCCCAATAGATTCCCAATGAAAAGTGAAAACTTCTAAAATTTGGAGAACTAGATCTAAACTTTGGAGAACTAATTTAAGTCTAAAATCTAAATCATGACCTCCACCCCCCAGACATTCTTTCCAACCACTCCCCCCTCAGACTTGGTCCAGGGATCAGGCTCCTGGAACAATGTCTCCCTCTCTCCTGTATCCAGTTTTCAGCTTCATTTGTAAAGTCTGGGGGGGGCTGGGATGAATCCCACAATGAACCTAGAACCTGGAGTTGGGAGGTAATTTTTAATTATTTATTATCTACTGATCTCAGAAGAAAGACCCAAATCCTTAATATGACCCATCACCTACTTAATCCCTCCTTTTTTCTGATATCATTCCAAATTCAACTTCAAGAAAACCTTCCCCTAATCCCAGAAACCAGATAAAGATCTTACCTTATATGTTCATACCACTTAGCACAGTTTGCAACTGCTTTGTGTAATTATCTGATGACACTATATGATCCTATCAAAGCTCAAGTCCATTGAAGACGAGCAGTTTGTTGGGAAAAAAATCATTACATCTGCTATGAAAGATTTTTTAATAAAAGTTTTATATAAACTGTGATTTACCTTTTATCAAATTATTACTTTGTTACTAACACATTTGGGGGAAAGAAAAGACCTCTTTTCCCAGTAGAAGCTGGAAAAAAACTAACTGCTCCAATTCATTACAACCTCAGTGGGTACAAGGAATTTCATTTGTGAAATTTACTTATCCATGGGATAAATAAAATTGTTCATATATCTTGAAACAACACAACTAGAGGGTTTTTAAAATATATGTCTTCAAAATGTAAGTCAGCATACCTAAAAGAGTTCTTAACCACAAATTATTTTTTCTAGCTTTGTATGACAGTATAGAAATAATCAAATAGAGAACAATGTGCACACAGAGGAAGGAGGGATGGAGAGAGAAGAAAGAGAGAGAGAAAGAAAAAAGTGAATCTCTGCCTAACTCATTACTCTAGTTCATAGCCATAGGAATCAACCAGCTGAGGCCCAAGATATCATGGAACAGAGATAAGCTGTTCCCATGAGGTTCTGACAGAATTCTAAACCCACAGAATCATGAGATACAGTGAGCATAAAATGTTTTAAGCTGTAAATTTGGGGATCGTTTGTTATAGTAATAGTATTCAAATGGAAAAATGTATTTGTTGAAAAGTAGGATTAATAATATTGTATTGAAGAGATGATAGTGAAACAAGACTCAGATAATTTGGTGGGAGTACAAATTGGTACATTCCACTTGAAGAATATAGAAATAGCTGCTAAAAGGTTAATAAACACATGTCCTCCTTTAGTCATGTTCATCTAGTTTAAAGTTTTCAATTATTATGGAAGAGTGAAAAAAGTTATTATCACAAAAATGAAACATAGGTATTTATTCTAAATCCCCTAATAGGCATTTATTCTAAATCACCTAAGAATCATCTCTAACAAAGAACAGATAACTGAAGGAATGTTTCAACTGAGAAAATATTATTTCTCTTCAGAATTCTGGAAAATCAGTAAACCTTAACAGTTTAATGACCTTATTTATAGCTTGTGGATTTTGGTATTTAGGTTTTCTTCTAGAACATGATTTAGAATAATGTTGCTATCAGCACATACATTTTCACTGAATTGCAAGACAAAGTAAAAATAGAAACACTATGAGCAAGATGTATTCTTCAAAAACGAAAATGTTCCACTACTTTGAACCCTTCATCCAAAGAGAGTTCCTAAGTTGTGACTAGTCATATACATAAGATGTATATTTGGGAGCAATTTTTAAGTAAGTCTTTTGACAAAAAATCTTTAGTAAAAAAAATGGGGGAGAACTAGAAAGACATTAGAAATTCCTTAGCTACTTTGACCTCTTTTATATATTAAGGTTATTCTAGCTAATTCTGCTAAGAATCAGCCCACAGGAAGCATTTCTTTAGCAGCCTATTATGACCCAATATTAAGACATCACAGAAATTCACTTCTTCCCTACTTAATCCACCCTTACTTTTGTTATTGTTTTTTTAAAAGATTTATTTATTTATGCATACAAGAGCTGGGGTACAGGCCAGAGTCACAGGAGGTGAGAGTATTCACTAGACAGAGTGGGGAGCAGCAACAGACAGACTGACAGAAACACACTGCTGAGGGGAGCAGCAGGCAAGGCAGGAGAGGTCTACAGCACCATGTGGGCCCCCTCCCTGGCTGGTGGCAGGGATCGAACTTGTGCTGTAGTGGCTACGGTTTGTTTCAGTGTGTTGCTTAATGCACTGCGCCACCAGGGAGGCCCCTCCACCCTTATTTTTGACAGCACTTCATCTTTTCCAAGGAAAGGATATGAGCCTGTGCTTTAAGTTTCAATGGTTTTTACACACCAAATTCCATCAGAAACTAAAAAACATCTAGGTTCTTATATGGATAATATTTGCCTTCAGAGAGGCCTCTTTTCAAGAGTTTTTATTAATCAACTGCATATTTGCTGTTAAATTTTAAAACCCAGCACAGATTTCTCTACAGTTTTTTTAAATTAAATTACCAGCAAAGCACTCCTTGCCATTGCCTGTCATTCACTGTCTTTGTAAAAATAATTGGCTTTATAAATAATTCAGTTCTGTCTATTATTTTCATGAATGAATGCAAGCTCTCCATGAAGCCTATTTTATAAAAAAAAAAAAAAAAAAAGAAGAAGCTTAAATGATTGCTTAGCTAAAGCAGAGAGAGAAAAAAAAAACTTTCCTTGCATTATATTAATTTGATGCAAAGGTTGAGATAAAAAATGTTTCCTATTTGATTATTTTTGTTTTCAGGCTGCTTCTTTTTCAGTAACTGGAACATTTAAATATGTTCTTTATTTTTTAGCAGTACACAATCTTAACTGTTTATCCCCTTTTCCCACTATTTTCCCTTTCTTTCATTCTTCCCTTCCTTTCTTTCTACAGTCATGATGTAACTTCCAGCCATAACATGCAAACACATACTATTGTAATAAGCTCTGATCTCACTTCACTCTTCCAACTTTTTACTTCTACAAAAAGTCTTATTCACACACCAAATTTGACACTGAGTGTATCCTGCTCTGATTCTTATCTTTTAAAGTCCTTTACAGTAAGATGATAAAATAAAGCCCTCAATCATTTCCTTGCATAAATTTTTAAATCATGTTATACCTAGAGAGCTATTATATTAGTTTTCTATTGCTGAGGTAACACTAATATTGTTTAGGGGCTTAAATTATATAAATATATTATTTATAGGCCAAAAGTATGACATGGATGACACTGAACAAAATCAAGAGGTTCTGGGCCTTTCAGAAAGCTACAGTGAACAATCCATTTTCTTGATTTTTTTTTAGAGACTGACTGCATTTGTTGGCTTGTGATCCTTCAAAGCCAGCAAACTTGGGTTGAATCATCCTCATCATATTACCCTGACTATTCTGTTTTCTCTGACCACATTTAAGGACTCTGTGATTATAATAGGCTATTCTGATAATCAAATACAATTTCATCTGAAAAATTAATTCTCCTTTGCCATGTAAGATAATACATTTACAATTTTAGGAATTAGCTTATAGATGTGTAAGCAAGGGTGAGTGTTTTTCTGCTTCCCAGTGAAAGTATAATACCATGGAATGTACAAGGGCTTTAATGTCAGGTGATTCTATATTAGGATCCCAGTATAGACTCTTATTAAGTGAATGAGCTTGGACAGATAATTTCTCTGAGACTTCATTTTTCCATTTGCAAAATGAATCTAGTATTTCTTAATTTGAAAGATCTGTCATGAGCTATAGAAGTAACATAAAATGCCTGGATCATAGCAGAAAGTCAAGAGTAGTCACTGCCAATCTTATTTAATGTATTATACATCATTTTCTTTAATCATTGCCTGTTCTTTTTCCAGGACATATATTAACAAAATGCTGAACATGTTAATTAGCTGGTTATCATATTATCAGATGAAAAGTGAGAAGGGAATGGTAAAGAAAAATAGAAACATATATGTATTGGAAGGTGACTTCAGTAAAATTAATTGGGAGAAATTATGCTAGAGTAAGTAATAATTATAATAGAATGTGCTGCTCCCGTGAATTCAAGCAGAAAAAAATAAAACAAAACAAATGCTCACTCTCATTGGCTCAGTTTAATAAAATATGGCACATCTAACTCCAGCCAGTATTTCCTCACTTTAAGACATTTAGAACAAGTTCACTTACTTTTAAAGTAGGTGATGTATAGTTTCTCACCAACATAAATTCTAATAAAACAGTCTAAGATAAAACGCATGATACGTTGTTAGATTATATGCCCCAGAGGGCAGGAACTAGTCATGCCTTACTCAATGTCAATTTCCTGGTATCTTATCTAATAGTCTCCACCATATAGTATGTATGTTGGATAATATGAAATGAAGCAGACAAGAAGCTTGGATATATTTCTGGGCTGACACAACTAAGTATTTGTGATGTAAGATGCTGTGTCTCTGCTGTTCAGTAATTTACCTCAAAAGATTTGTACTAAAACCCTGTGTCAGAATTAATACAAAATGTTATTATCAGTAACTGTCATTTATCAAACACCTACTATGTACAACATAACAAGTTTAACATATGCTCTCTAATTAATTAAACTTTATGAGCTTATGTGGCAGAGCACAAATTCCTTTTTACATTTAAGAGTTAAATTGGGGAAAAGAGATTTATGTATTCAAGGTCATCTACTACTTTAGTGGCATAAAATGAATTTTAAGTTTAGGGTTTTTCTAATTCCAAAGATCAAACTGCTTGACTGCTTTCTAAAGAGAAATTTTTTTGAGGACTTGTATAGAGTGTTATGCCTCTCTAAAGTTCTGGGAATACGAAGATTAAAATATAAGTATAGATTCTACCCTCAAAAATGCAACTATAATATGTTGCTATGATAGCTATATTAGCAGTATAAACAACATCATTTAAGGAGCCATAAACATGACAGCATTATTTAACACTTAATTCTGCAAATTGGGAAAATGTTCCCCACTAATTCTTCATGTGTTCCCATCCCTGTATCCAGAAATAATTCCTTTTCCTATTGCTACCTCAGCCTTGAAATCTCAGAATAAACATCTGTCATACCAGCCACTCCATCCTTCATGACTAGCTAAAATATTCCAGTTCAATATTCCTGAAGTTGTATTTCCCCAATAATTATTATTTTATTATTGTTTATATAAATTATTATAGTATTATTTAGATTTATTTAGTATGTCCTGAACAAAAACTATGTTGCCCATATTGCTTATTTCATCATATCATCAAAACAAAAATACTCACACGAAAACTGAGATTAAAACTGAGGCTAAATTAGTAAATTTCTCATATACACAGTTGGTATAGGATAGAACTAATACTTAAATCTAAACAGTTCGTTTAGATTATTATGCCCAGTAAAACATGACTATATTATTTGTTATTGCCTATCTATTTCCTAGAATAAAGAACAAAAAATATGGAACAAGAACATGGTTTATCTTCTTTACTATCAGATTATCAGTGCCTAAATTTGTGGAAGAGTATAAGAATGGTTATTAGTAATCCAACCTTAGATTAAAAGGAATTTGCTAGAATAATAGATCTACTGGTGTGAAAATGACTAACATGGCAGTGTAGTTAGAAGTCTGTGTGTCTGGGCCTCCCTGGTGGCGCAGTAGGTTAAGCAACGCACTGTGGGGCAAAACGAAGCCACCACAGCACGAGTTCGATCCCTGCCTCTGGCCAGGGAGTGGACCCACATAGTGTAGCAGACCTCTCCTGCCTTGCCCACTGCTGCCCTCAGCAGTGTGTTTCAGTCAGTCTGCCTGCTCTGTTCCTGGCTCTGTCTCTGGTGGATCCTCTCACCTCCCGCGACTCTGGCCTCAACTCCAGCTCTTATATGCATAAATAAATAAATAAAATCTTTCAAAAAAAAATTTATAAGTCTGTCTACCTTACAATAGTGGTAGTGAGAACTAGAGACACATTTCAAATGCAAACCTGGCAGAAATTGTTGACTGACTTTAAAGGATGAGAAAAGAGCTGAAAATAATCCTAATTTAACTGCTACCAGAAAATCAAGAAGGAAACTAGTTTCAAGGGGAAGAATGATAATATAAATTCAGTCCAAAGAACTGTTTCAAGGAGAAAACATCACCCACTGTCTAAAGTCCAGAAAAAGAATGAGAAAACCATGATTTCTGGTACAGCTTTATGAATTTACTATATGACTGAATTATTACATAGCCCTATGCTTATACTTGTATACTTAATTCTGTGGTTATTTATTTATTTACATGATAAGGATTCATAATTTCTCTCACTTCTTTTTGAAAGGGTTTGAGCAAGCTAACCTGTTTGAGAAATGATAGGTCATAGAACCTACTTCACAACTTAATTCACCAGTAAAAACTTCAAGGAGTTACCTTTAAAGGCCTTTTGGGAATTCAGTGCTTAAAGAAAAAACTTTGAATTTTCTACTCACCTACAAATGAAAGGAATATAATTTCTACAGCTGATACCTAGTCCCTGGCCTGAGGTTTGCTGTTTGGCACAGTGGAAAGGAACAATCTACCAAATGATTGAAAAGTGCCAAATGATGAATTCCTCTCTTTCAACCAAAGCTATCTTCAGACAAAGAGAGAAAGATGGGCCTGGACAAACAGTCACTGCTTTTAATAAAATAGTATACCACTTTCCTTTACATAAAGGATCCTTTTATGCAACAAACCCTCATTGAACAATTGGGATTTGGGTATCAGGTGGACTTTAAAGATAGTATTAATGAGCAATGTTTGCTGAGTCATTTTCAAACTAATAATCTGTATCAAGAACCTAGATCTGAGAGAAAACACATTCCCCCCTCTGAAATTTTTAAAAGACATTTGAAGAAACCAAGAAATTGGAGGAGCTTGATCAAACAACTTCTGATCTTGCAAAATATGTTGATGGTCTTTAATAAGAAAGCTTATTAAAATAATGGGAGAAACTTTGCCAATAAGTGCATCATGAGAACTCACAAATTAGCTTGGGAAGAAAGGAATAGGACATCAGACTCTAAGAACTTGTCATCAGTCTTCCTACCCTCGCAAAAACATGAGTCACCACTCACAAAACTGATGTGAATTATGAACTGCAAAAAATTGGACCCTTAGAGATGCCAATAGGTAAGTAACAGGAGGAAGGCAGGATTAGGGACCAAATGGCTGTAGAACTGTGTCCTTCCCACCCAGTAGTCTAATTGATGGTGCTCAAAGGGTAGAATAAACACAGACATTTGACTTTAAAAGGAACAAATCTAGCCCTCAGGGAAGAAAGTTGGCAATGTCCATCTTGTGGGCAACTGGGATGGAGGCAAACATACAGGCAGGGTTGGGAAATGGCCTAAAGCATTGATCAGACATAACAGTGAACAGCCACCATTACAAAGATGGAGTGGGGAAGGCTGATCAGCAGTGGATTAATATGTGCCCAAGAACCACTCCAGACACACCAGAATCTTATACAATGTGAGTTAAATATGAAACCATTCATCCCTTTCCCTGGAAACTAGGATTATAGCTAATTTTGAAACAGCTGGGGTCCCTGGACAGGGTGGAGAAGGCAAAAGCTAACACCCCTCCTCCTCTTTACTTCCACTCTTGAGTAAATTGCCTGGCCTCTGTAAATCAAGGCAGTAATATTTACTATCAGATATTAGTTTTTACTATGTACTTACTATGAGCCCATTCTATACACTATCTCTAATCCTCATAACTCTGAGGAAAATTGTACCCATTTTTGCTATAGGAAAGTAAAGTTAAGCAGTTTAGTGTTTCACTAAAGTCAAAGAGGCAAGACTTGGCACAGGAATAAGTAAAACATAATCCTTTCTTTTCAGAGCTCTGGTCTACACTGGATTAAAAGGACAAAAAAAAAATCTGTGTATGACAGTCACTCTAAGGTGTATGCCACAGGAAGGCAGTGAACCAGCTCTATGGGAGTTAGAAGGGAGTAGGGCTATTACTGAGGAGGTTAGATAAGGTTTCTGTTTGATGTCACATCCCAACTTCCAGACGTTTGTAAGGGAAGGTTCTGAGACCATCTGGAGAGGTATTACCACGATGGCAGTCCATAAATAGGGGAAACAAAGATTTAACTAAGAATGAAGCTGAACCTAGAGTTCACTAAATTTTGAAGGTGGGTGTGAGTTCACCTAGCAGGAAAAAGGAGTAAGTGTGGTTCAGGTATAACATGCATAAATGTGCCCAGCTAAAGAGTAATAAAATATGATCAGGGAGTAGAAAGTATTTTAATAGATCCTTAATTTGAAGATATGGGGGTCCAAAAGTATTTGAAAGATGGGTATTAACCACATCATGTAGAAAGGCCTTTGTGATATACAGCAGGACTCAAATACATTGTACACATATGCTTCCAATCAAGGTGTATCACCCTCCAGCTACAGAGGACCATTTTCATGGTATTTTAAGGGGGTCAAAGGGTGGGCACACTGGAAGAAAAAGAGTTAGAAGGCCATTGTCAAAACCCAAACAAGTTAGGTGTACATGAAAGAGGAAGAAATACAGCATTTTATGAATACTTATAGAACCTATTTAAATATTGTTGCTGTATTTAATTTCTAAAGACTCCCTGTTTAATCCTAAAACTACACAGCAAGATAAATATAATTATATCTCTAACAGCAGCTCAAATTTATTGAGCCCTTTTTGTGCCAGGTACAAATCTCAGACAGTCATTTGAGTCCAATGCTTAAGTGCTTTCACTATTTACCTGCTGTGTGACCTTTTTCATCTGTGAAATGGGAAAGTCTCATAGTGTTGCTGTGAAGACTGAATGTAGAAGTTCATTGCATAATTCCTTTCATATATAAGCAATAAATAGTAATTATTTGCATCTTTAAATTTCATGGTGCTCTTTATCATTTATACCATGTTATAGATGAGTAAATAGAATCTAAAAGAAATTAACTAGCCAAGGCACAAATTCAGGATATTCTAATTCCTAAAACTTGCAAGAGAGAGAAAGGTTCATGGCTTCTATCCAGCACAACTTCCAATCCTGTCATGATCCATGAGCACTGTGGGTGAGGTGGATGTCATCCTCTGAGGCTTATCTGTTGATGACTTCTGTGAAAGGACTTCCTGAGCCACACAGGAAACTTTCTCCTTATCTAATGCATTGCACTGCTTCTTGGAATCCTTTTTACAGAATTTCTATCTTCCCTGACATTTAATTTGCAATCCCAGGATATCAGAAACTTTCACATATGCAGTTGCCTAGGCTTCCAAAGTAGGGAACACTCCCTTAACTAGGCAACAGATATTTCCGGAAGAAACCTCAATCAGTTAATGTGGCAACATGCAGTGGGAGTTCAGCTATGCCTGTAATGAGTCAGTCAGATTTCTCTGCCCAGAGCTGCTCAGGGTTGATAGTGCCAAATATACATATCAAGTGTGCAGAGCAATCCCACTGATGATAAAGACAGAGTCCTATGCCTGTTAAAAATATTGTTAGCCTAGTAGGTATTATCTAGATGTTGTTAATCATAATAGTGACACAATTGTATACTGGTTGGTTATTTGCTATGTCATACAGGTAAGGCTCAGAGAAGTTTGGTAATTTGTCCAAGGTCACTAAGCTAATACATTAGTTTCCTGTGGCTACTATAACAAATTACCATAAACTTATAGCTTAAGACAACACTAATTTCTATTTTACAGTTCTAAGAAGTCTAAAGCTCACTGTGCTAAAACCAAGGAGTCACTAGAACTGCTGCATTTCATTCTGGATGCTTTTGGAATCTGTTTCCTTGCCTTTTCCACCTCCTGGAGGCTGCCTACATACCCTTGCTCATGGTCCCTTCCTGATCTTTAAAGTCAGAAAGCTTATCATTCCAATTTCCAATTTCACAACTTCTCTGACTCTGGCTCCTCTGCCTCCTTCTTTCACTTGTAAGGATCTTTATGATTACATTGTTCCTAACTATTTTCCAGAATGATCTCCCCTTATTTTCGCCCGCAACCTTAAATCCCCTTTGTCACAAAACCTGACACGAGTAGAGATTGTGGAGTTAGTATATAGATATACCTGAGGGAAATTATTCTACCTATCAACAGCTAATACAAAGCTTGTAAAACCAGGAGCAGAATAAAAATATATCTAATTCTGAAGGTTGTGCTCTCAAACATCACAATATACTAAACTATTACAATATCAGGTGTTCACCTTCAAAAAGAATGAATGAGAATGGTCTCATGCCTCTTACCAGGTTCATTTCCACAAAACAACTTAAAAATTAAAATTTAGGATCTTACTTGAGTACAAGAACAAGTAAAGTGGACAGTCAAAGGGTTATTATTATCCCATATTAAGATCAGAGAAAATAAATTTTATCTGCAGAATTTCACTTTTAGTAAGTGACAGAGCCATTTCAAATACTGAGTTTTTAACCAAGATCTTTGTATACCTCCTCTCTAGCTCAGGTGAACCAAAAAAGACTAGTTTTGAAAGTCACACTCAATTTGCAGCTTCTCCACCGGTGGGAGGTATAAGTCCCCCAGCCTCTTGGGGTCTTTGTTTCTTCATCTGCAAATGGAAAATATTTCCCATAAAAAGCTTGGGCTAGATTGCAATAATGATAGATGTAGCCTGGAAGAAATGGGTGCAATATAATGGTTTCTAATTATTTGCAGGATTCAAACTGGTTTCACAACCTTTCTAAGGGAAGTTCTCAATTGTTACTGCTCAGACAGTTTTGGTAAATGTGCAACTGTATGTAGTCAGTTTCCTCAGACACGGAATTTGCCATTCTATGACAATGATCTGCTTCTGCAGAGGAAAAAAAGCCTCTTTGTTAGGCTTTCAAGGATTCGCCTGGGAGTAGCATTTGACCAGGTTACAGATAATCAGCAACAAACTGGAAAACTCACCTAGAATTTCCAGGGACTTTAACTTTATTGTTGGTGTTTTTATTTGTTTTATTTGTGTTTTGTTTGTTTTGACTGTATTCTCCTAGGTCCAGAACCACAGGTTGGAAATAAAATGGCTTTCTCTGGAAAACCTTTGCTGGAGGGCTTTGCTTTACGCCCTGAAAGAAAAACCTCCATCAAAGACAACTGGTACAGAGATGCTCAGGGAGGCAAAAATAAAAGTGGTAAGATACTGTGAGTTATTTGACAAGGGATCACTGGAGGCTGAATACTACCTCTCCAGACTGACAGCTAATTCTGTACCTGTGAAAATCTTACATATTTACATAGCCTTTGTTCTACAACTTAATTTTTACACTTCATAGTAGGAATTGTGATCTATAATCCTAATAGTCTCTGTCCATCCCACTTCCAATTTCTAATGGGTACAATGCAAAAGGTTTATTAAATGTACCATGAGGTAAATCTACAAATGAACATGTTAGAGGTGGCGGTTCAAGAGATAAATACTACCTGTCAAGAGGATGATTCCCAACTAATTCCCAATCAAGGACAATCTACTGACTGCTTATTCATACCTGGTCCTGTGAAAAATATAAAATGAGGGCACTCTCAGACCATGCACTATTTTGGAGGAGACAGACAGATACACAGACATCTATAAAAAACTGAATTAAGGACACAAGGGGCCATGAGTGAATATAGAAGAGGAAAGTAAATTGGATTGAGGCATCTCTTAGTGGAACTTGTTTCAGTCCTGATTTTGGTTTCTCACTTGTAAAATGAAGAAGTTGGAATAAACCTGAGAATACTGAGTGTTAGGTCATGGGTCTTTCTAGCCCATAGATATGATGCTCACCCACATTTGAGCCTGCACAAATAAATTCCATTTTTTCTTGAACAAAAACATAAATATTGGCAACACAGAGCCCAATATTCCAGCTGACAGTAATCTATTGATTCGAACTGTGGATGCCCCTGTATCTACATATTTTCCCCAGTCCTCTAGGCCCCTGCACTCACTAAGACCTCTCTTATATGCAGACCAAATATCAGGTTCATGAGGCAGTCAGCACTTTCATTGAACCATTAACTCTAATATACCTCTCATCTGAATAATCTGGTTTTCTGCTTACTTAAGTCATAAAGTTATTATAGCAAGCCCAGTGCTCAAAATTAGGAATATAGAGATAAATAAAATAAGCTTTTGCCTTTAAGGGAGTTACTAAAGAGAAACCAGTAACAACAAACCATTGAAACAGAGTATGGTAAAAGCACATAGGACAAGAAGCATGGAGCTAAGGAGAAAGTACAAAGTCCTCTGAGGAGTAAACAGGATTTTTACAGCAACACTACACCAGGTAAACAGGGAGGGGAGAACTTTTATCAGCACATTGCACATATTTGTATACAGGGTAGTTTCAAAGTAAGTGGTTGCTGAATAGGCTGAAATACCTGAATTCTAAGAATCTTAAGGAAGCTGCATGTACAAAGACAGAGAGGTGAGTGATAAAGACTTCTCATTCTAGGAACCAAAATTATTTAAGCAGGGTTGTGCCATAGAATTCACATGGGGAATAAATGAGATCTGAGGCTGGGGAGGCAGAAAAAAAATCCAATAATGTAGGACCTTGTGTGTCATGCTGATGAGGTTTAATTTATTCAGAAGATAATAGGTTACCATGGTAGGGGATTAAGTAAGGAGCACATGAATAGATCTGTGGAATTTTTGAAAAATCACCCTGTCAGGAGAGTGGGTGGTCAACTTGAGGGACATATATCATAGATAGAGAAATGAGTCGCAGGGCCACTGTGACAACTCTGACAAAAGAAGATATATCAGTAGGATTTCTATGATGCAAATGAGAGAAACTCTTCATCAAAGTCAGTTAATCAATATGCAAACTAATTGGCTCATGTAATGTAAATAGTGAAGTAGGGTGAGCTGCAAATATGGCTTACTATAGATCCATTTTTCTTCTCTTCCCTTGGCTATGCTTTATTCTCTGGTTGGCTTCCCACTTGGTGAAAAATGAATTCAGGCTTCATATCAGCATACAATGCCGCAAAAATCTTATCTTTGCATTTCACTGATAAAAGGTACCACATGCTCTCAATATACCTGCTTCTCCACAGAGGACAGAATGCAGAAATTTAAGTTCCTGAACCAATCACTGGGGTAAGGAATACGGAATTACCACTGGATCAATCAGACTAACACCTGAAGTTGGATCAGTTTTCCCTGAATCATTCATGCCATACAGAGACAAATCATAAACAGGAACAAGATTTAGATAAGGGAAAATAGAGGCTTAGGAGGCAGCTATCAAGCTCTACCTTAGATTTGACAGCCTGAATAAGTGAACTTTCAGGAATGAAGTAAAAGAGAGCACAGAAAAATGCTAAAGAGATGAAAGGAAAAATATTTGGTCAGTGTTTGAGTGTGGAGACAAAGAGAGAAAGAAGTTCAGTAAGAAATATCAAGTTGCTGATATGGATAACTGGGATCCCTTGAGGATGAACTTATTTTGAAGTAGAGATAATGAGGTGACTTTTGAACTATAAAACTGGCCACAATTCTTAATTATTTGGGTGGATATGAGTAAGTTTATGGTTGAGTCTTAATCACAGAGGATGGAACTGGAAATAAAGATTAGGAACATGATGACATCATAAATGGGATTCCTTAGGGGTAGGGTTATGTACAGAAAAATAATTTCTGGACATGTCACAATAAAAAGTTAAGAAATATGACCATTACAAGAGGGAAATGCACACCTTAGAAATAAAAGAGATCCTACTAATCTCTTCACACTCAAAACCAAGGAGTAACAGTCTAGTACCAAGAAGTTGATAAGTATCTTTGTCATCGCCTCTTAGAGCTCCTACAAGAGATTTAAAATGTGTTATAGCTGCCACTGGTGCCTGTCCTCTGGGAGTTTACAACATTAGACAAGTATTCAGTCTGTTTAGGACGTGAACTGTCTGAAAATATGCCCTCATAATACAAGAAAAGAAATAGATTATTGTTGTCCAGAAATATCAGGCTGTCTGAAATTTGACTCATGTTTGATAATATAAGGCTTATCTTGTCAGGATATTAAATACTACAGAGGTAGCTCATCACTGCAGATTAATGAAGTCACCAAAATCGTTTAGAAAGCAATTGAGCGGCTAATTTTAATTAGAAGTATGATTGCTACTATTGAAATAAAATAAGAGAAGCTCATACTCCTCATACCCTGAATGTTTTTCCCATTGGAACAACAATCACCATGTCAATCTTTAGTACATTAGTGGATTCTTTCTAAGATTAAGCATTAATCTTGATTTCCAAAGAATAGACAAGTAATATATAGCAAACAGGACTTAAATAAGGAAAACTCCTGAAAAAAAAGTCAGGAGAGAAAATGTTTTTTAATGTAAACTAATATAATAAAACAGATAGCTTAATCCTTCTCTCAAGAAATAAAAAAGACTTCCCAAAAAATAAGATATAAGTGTGCTGTTGATAAGATTTTTTTTTTTTTAAAGATTGGTAAGGAGACACATGAGTGTCTCCAAAAAGAAAGGTATCCAGTTGGGGGAAGCCAGAGACTGAAAAAGCTGTGAACAACGGTCAAGGAGTGAGAGAGGTGCTATGACTGAGATCTTTACAGACTTGCAAACAAGTCTGCTGACCAGAGTTCCCAGGCTCTTGGGATCGAGGCATATACTCTTTCACACAGTAAAGAGATAAGGACAGCAAAGGGTGCTGTGACTGAGATCCTTGCAAACAAGTCTGCTGACAAGAGCTTCCTTCTGTCCAGAATAAGATAAATAAAACAAAAGGTTGTTAGATTATAGTAGAGGCTAGTTACAAGCAGGCAGGCTTGGCACACAACTACACGATCTTGTACTTCTGGGCTGTGCTTTTTGTAGCAAATGACATAAGCTTGTTACTTGTTCTCCTGCTCAATAAAAGCTACTGAGAAGTTGGGAGGTTGGCTATTTGCCTAGGAGAGCAATAGCCCTCCATCTCCATACTGACATCTTGTCTGCTGGACTCATCTCTGCATCACGGAACACACATCACAACATCAGCACAGTCGCCTCTGGAGGTTACAGCAACATTATCCATTTAAAAAGAAATAAAAACCTTAAAAAGTCTACATAAAGAAATTTTATGAATGGACATGATGTTGATAAACATGTGCTTTTAGAAATCAGAGACAAGAGACTAGAAAATATTATTGGTCAGAACTTTTTCTTACATAGAAAGAAAGGAGAAGAAGAGATAGCTAGAGAGAGGGGGAAGAGATTGGAAGAAGAGGATTGAGATAGAGAAAGGAAGAGAGAAAGAATTAGTATATGTGACACACACTATTAATACTAGTTGCCCAAAATTATGCATTCTCATCTTCATTACTAAAAGAGAGCTATTCATTTAGAACTTCATATTCCCAATTTAAAACACACACACACACACAAAGACACTTCCTTGCCTCCTTAAAGCTAGTGTGTCCACATTACATGGTTTTGGCCAAAGGTCAGAGAGATGAATGAATGGAAATCTTCTAGAAAGTCTGGGAAATAATATTTTAAAAAGCTTTTATTCATTCATGACATTTTTAATGCTAAGGGATTATATATTTATTTGAGGTGAATTGTTTTACAACACTGTTACTGACTCAGAGCTGTAGGATCACACCTCTTTAGATGTGTGTTTCTTGAGATAGATGTCCCCTACTTCATCAGTGATTTAATTTTTCTACACCTCCAAGAGGGACTTGTCTTTATAAATAAGAAGACACCAGGGAGAGGTGGTTTGAAAGCCAAGCTGAAGGGAACATAAATACAACTCTGATAGTGCTGGAACAATTCCAGTTACACATGCTCATGGAAAGATGCATAATTCATCTCACAAAGCAGCCTACCATTAATATAAATGGTCTCTCCAATAGTCTCCCTCATCAAAGTCAATGGCAATTCCATTTAAGTGCCAGATCAGAAATCTTCAGGTAATTCCTGGTCAGTTTCTCTCTTTCACCTCCTACGTCTAACACAACCAATAAATTATATTACTTCCAACTACCATTTAAATCTCCCTATGAGTTCCTAAGACCAGTGAGTATTAACATTAGGACCAGGAGACTTGAGATCCCAGGATAAGATAAAAGAAAATATATACCTTTCCCCAAAATCGTCCCTGACTCTACATCATCTTCCATGTTAAGAAAGTTGGGTAATGTCTCAGTTCAAGCTTTCTCTGAGAGAACAGACAAAATATATTATTCATTCCAATAACGGTAATTTTTTAATATCTTTCAATGATCACAGCAATCCTCACAACCAAAAAATTAAATAGGAGAGGTCTATTGAGACTCCTAAATGCCACAGGACTGAATTCCAAGTTTAGAATACTTAACAATTCTACACTGAAGACTGTAGGTTATTTTACATTTCCTTAGGAGTTGTGGGAACAGAAACCAAAGGAATAAAAAAGTAAAGTGAAAATTAGAAATAAAACTAATTACACAATCCATCTGGCCTTGAAAATATGAGTTGATAGGAGGGGCACAGATTTAATTTTTTTCTGTTCCAAGAGTGACACACTACCTAAAACACCTAGTTTGTTACATGCCTGGCTAAAAAAAAAAACTTATAGAAAGAACTTTTTTTCATGTAAATAGATCACATAACTTAGGGCAGTATAAATGGAATTAAATTTAGGGAACATCTAATCCAAACCTCTTCTTTAATAGCTCTAGAGGAATGTTGAGAGATACTCTGGGTTTAAGACTCATATTTGTTCAAAGACATCACATGGAGAGATCAGTTTCCTCTCTTTTATTACAATGGCAAAGAACTCAGGAGGAAACCACCATGAACTGGGAAAGTTCTTCTGTAGAATTTAGAGAATCTGGAAAGAAATCTTGTAGCCACACTGGGTCACAATGTGGATAAGAAGTTCCAAAGCTTGCAAATCTAATTAAACCCTAGAAGCCTGAATGTGAAACTGAAACTGAAGAGACTAAGTCATCTATTTTTAACCCACAAGTATAAAAGATTAATTGATCCATGATTACTATTTTCTTTTTCAAAGATTTATTTTTTATTTATGCATACAAGGGCTGGGGTACAGGCCAGAGGCATGGGAGGTGAGCAGATTCACCAGAGACAGAGTGGGGAGCAGAACAGGTAGATCGACCAAAATACACTGTTGAGGGCAGCAGCGAGCAAGGCAGGAGAGATCTGTTGCACCATGTGGGTCCCCTCCCTGGCCAGGGATTGAACTCGTGCTGCTGTGCCATGGATGCTTCACAGTGCAGTACTCAACCTGCTGCATCAACAAGGCCAAATTACTAATTTCAAAAAGTTACTAAAAACAAAAAAAATCAATGTTGTCTTTCATTTTCATTTATTAAACTAAAGAGCCTAATATAATTGAACATGTTTTCTTTGTTCAATGACCCTGAAAAATCATTGCAACCTGTATTATGCTTATTACTCATGACATTTTTATACTGAATTTTCAAAATCATGAAATGTTTCTATTACTTAAAAAAATAAAATAAAATATAAAAGATTGCATTTACTAAAGAATTTGTTAGCCCAAATGATTTAGTTTTAAGCTATCACATTTACTAATCCTCTATTTTACAATGAAGAATTATTGATACAAGCAATATTAAATCAGATAAGTCCTCTGCTTAAGAAACTTAGCACACATGTGGCTTTTAGGATATACCTTATAAAAGAATATGTAAATTTTTTGCAGACAATTACAATAGAATCATTATTACCATTTTTTTGAAACTTCTCAAAATCGGAAGAGCTATAAAAACATCATTCTGTCCAATCTCCCCAACTTCAGTAAGATTAATAGTATCAATTACACTAGCCATTAAAATTATTATTTACTTCCTCTTACAGAGTATCTAAGTCTCTTATAATGTTTGTATTTTTTTTTTCTTTTGAGGATTCAAGAGAAACTTTCATTTGGATTCAAATTAGAAGATTATTTTCCTCCTTGATTTGTTTGAAAAATTATAAAATCATTTATGTTTTTTCCTCCTATATTTTGGGCAATTTAAAAGAAGTTCTATATACATTTTTCATCTATACATTCAATCACTTTTTTTAGTAGTAATTGAAAGAGTATAGCACAAGAATAAAAAGAGAACCACAGACTAATGAAACAAAAATAACCTCCTGCATACAGTGTCAACTAATATTTGAGAAGGGAACCAACAAATACTCGATGGGAAAGAATAGTCTCTTCAACAAATGATGTAGAAAAAAACTAGATAACCATAAGTAGAAAAATGAAATTGGGCCGCTACCTTATACCACTCACAAAAATTAACTCAAAATGGAAGAACGACTTAAACTGAAAACCTGATCCCATAAAATTCCTAGAAGAAAATATATTGAAGAAATTCCTTAACATTGGATTAAACATTGATTTGGGGTACAACAACAAAAGCACAAGCAATAAAAGCAAAAATTAACAAGTTGGACTATAACAAATTGAAAAGATTCTACACAGCAAAAAAAAAAAAGAAAATGAAAGAAAGGGCAACTTATGGAATGGAAAAAATATTTGCCAACCATTTATCAGATAAGGAGCTAATGAAAATGTGAAGAACTGATGCAACTCAGTAACAAAAAAATGAAATAGTACAATAAAATGTGGGCAGAGGAACTATACATTTTTTTTTACAAAAAAAAAGACTTCCATGAAAGATGTTGAAGAATACTAATCATCAGGGAAATGCAAATCAAACCCACTTTGAGATATCACCTCACACCTTTTAGAATGGCTTTCATCAAGACAATAAGAGATGACAAGTATTGGTGAGGATGAAGGTACAAGTGAACCCTTGTACAATGTCAGTGGAAACGTAAACAGGTTCTGTAACGAAGGACTACTAAAATGGAACAAAATTTTCCTCAAAAAATTAAAAATAGGGTCTCCCTGGTGGTGCAAGGTTTTGAGGCACAGCACTATGAAGCTGTCCATAGTCACTGCAGCACAAATTCGATCTCCAGCCAGGGAGAGGATCCACATGGCACAGCAGACCTCTCCTGCCCTGCCCACTGCTCCCCTCAGTAGTGTATTTCAATAGATCTGCCTGTTCTGCTCCCCACTCTGTCTCTGGTGACACCTCTCACCCCCCACACCTCTAGCTTGTATGCCAGTTCTTATATGCATAAATCTTTTTTTAAAAAATTAAAACTACAGCTACCTTATAACCCAGAAATTCCACTTTTGTGTGTATATTAAAAGCAAAGTAAAATAGAAGCTAAACCAGACATGTACTCACATGTTTTTTTCAGCATCATTCACTATAGTACAGATATGGAAACAACCTATGTATGCATCAGTGGATAAATATATGTGTGTGTATACATTCATATATGTGGATATATATTATATATAAATGATGTATATATGTGTGATATATAGATATATGGATACACATATTGCACACACATGCATACGAATAAACACACACGGGATTATTCAGCCACAGGAAGGAAGGAAATATTGTCATTGGGGACAGCGTGGATGGATTTGGATGGATTTCGAGAGCATTATGTTAGGTGAAATAAGTAACAGAGAGAAAAATATATACTGCATGATATCACATATATGTCAGTTCTCTTTTTTAAAAGATTTTATTTATTAATGCATACAAGAGCTGGGGTACAGGCCAGATGGCGGGTGGGTGAGGGGTGAGAGGATTCACCAGAGACACAGCAGGGAGCAGAACAGGCAGATAGACCGAAATACACTGCTGGTAGAGCAGCAGGTGAGGCAGGGGAGGTCACTCCCTAGCTGGAGGTAGAACTCACATCACTACAGTTGCTGTGGAAGACCCACAGTGCAACGTTCAACTCCTTAAGCCACTGGGGAGGCCCTTATATGTGAATTCTAATTATCCAAGTTAGTCACATATTTGTTTCTTATTCCTGACTCCCTCACTTTAATGTCTTTGCTGTATCCCCAGACATATACTACTGCCTGGTACACAATATAAGTTAATAAATATTTATTGAATTTAATTTCATATTATCAGAGTCTAACCCTACATGTCAGGGAATATTTGCAGATGGATTAATAGAATACTGCCAAATAAATCTGTAATAGAGTTGAGAGAGGACATAATTTAGTCTTTGTGATTTCTACTATTAGATAAGTTTTATTGTAATTGTCATTCTTTCCTCCATGCTCTTCACACTTATTATAATATTTGGACAAGACCAGGTTACCTGGGGGATCCAAACCATGATTCTTTTCAGCTCAATATATAAGAAGAGTTCTAGAATATTCCTCCTTCTATTCCATCATTTTCTTTGACCTCTTGGTTTAAGTTTTCTATGCTGGTTACACAAGCATGTTCACTTGACTCAGCCTCGTTATTCCTTAAGAGCAGAAGACCCTTGCCATGGAACTAATCTGAGGTGGAATCTGCCAGTCCTATTCTGCCTCTAATAGCATTGACCAAGTCTTTGAGTTAGGATTTTTAAAAGGTTACCTCTATTTGACCTTTTTTCCCATCTCTAATCATGGGAAAGATTATCTGACGATTAAAACCAGTTGACTAAAAATTAAAGGGAGGCCATCCTGTCACATTCCTGTCAAATTCCAGTTTTGATCCCAAGACCAGGAGGCGATGATGGTAGGCCACCATTCATACTTCATTCCCCAAATTACCAACTCTGCTGTACACTTCCTATCTCTGCTGAGATGGTATTTTATAGAGTGCCTCAACTCAGTACCCTATGGAGGGACCTTCTCATTGTTTTTTTTCCATATAATACTTCCTCACTGCTTTATTTTTTTATACATCTTCTCACTGTCTCACTATATATGGGTATATATACATATATGTGCACACATGCACAGATTTTTTTACTTGTTTATATTTTATTTCTACACTAGATTGCATATTACATGAAAGTCAAAACACTTAAAATGTTGTGTGATGTTTCTTCTCTTCAGTAAACTATGCTGTCCCTCACACACACAGCTCTTTTTTTTTTTTAAAGATTTATTTATTTATGCATACAAGCACTGGGGTACAGGCCAGAGGTGTAGGGGGGTGAGAGGATTCACCACAGAGAGC
>JAGFMF010012074.1:10613779-10627577 GCA_019455555.1 Galemys pyrenaicus
CCCCTGGCCGGCAGCAGGGATCGAACTCGTGCTGCAGTGGCTGCGGTTTGCTTCGTAGTGCGTTGCTTAACCCACTGCGCCACCAGGGGAGGCCCACACAGCTCTTTCTATGTATATGGTTTATCATAAATACTTGCTTTATTGTTTATAAAATTTTATTTTGTTACATTTCCCTCTCATATATATCTCATAAAATTCCCACAAACAACTAACCCATGAACCATCACCATAGTTTCTTGTGCTCTTCCCAACCCTGTTTTAGACCTTTTCCCTCCCTGTCCCATGCTGAATGTCTACACTGTACAGTTACCTGCTAGTTTTGTCTTCCCCCCCACCCGATCCCTTATTTGGGTTCCCTATATTCCTCCTAGAAGTGAAACCATCCAATGTTTTCCTTTCCCCTTCTGACTTATTCACTGAGCATAATCCCCTCCAGTTCCATCCATGTTGTTGCAAATGGCATGAGTTTATCTTTTTGATTGCTGAATAGTATTCTAGAGTGTGTGTGTGTGTGTGTGTGTGTGACACATCATTTTGACCCAGTCATCTGTTTTTGGGTGTTCAGGTTGTACAATTTTAGAAATCATTTTGCTAACAGGATGAAAAGACGGCTAAAAAAAAAAGCAAACAAAGTGATTGATGTCTTTCTTTCTTCCTCATTTTCTGATAGTTCCTAGGGAACATGACAATGACAATGGCATGGCTATCAGACAACGCCCATGACAGCAACAATTTGTCCACTATAATGGTAGTGAGTTTGCACTTTGTCAGACAAATTTGCATCAGAACATGTGCCAGTCACACTACTAACTGCATCCAGTTCCCTCATTTTTAACGAGGGAACAATAATACTAATTATCCATCATTGCATCCATAATAGAATTTATGACAAATAAACTAAATTATATATATTTATATCACCTCATTAAGTTTCTTTTACTAGCAGTCATTTTGTAGCTGCTATGTAGCTATAGTTGATGTTAGACCATTCAGTAAACAAGGCCAATGTAGCTTACATTGGGAGGGAATGTAATGCAATTCAGAACATATCACATTCCCTTCAAGGTATTCACTGCATTCAACTAAAATTCAAAGGACAAAGATTCAGAGTTTTTATGCCAGATTCCCTCAAGTGTCATGCTACAAACCTTGGCATTTTTATAGGTTAGAAAAAAATATTTATTTTAGACACTGAAGCTTCAAAAATTCATTTCAGTATACTCTAGTGACAGTACTTAGGAATAATTTCATCATTTGTAATGAATCCTCAATAGAAAATGAATTTCAAGTGATTATATTCTAATGAAACAGTACAGAGGTTTATATAAGCACATTGAAGAGGTTATCAAGAACTTGGATCAATTTAAATTATTTTGTTATTTTTCCACTTGGGACTGGAATGCAATATTAGCTAAAAATTCTCACCTAAGCATGCTTCTACTACTGTGCCACGGTAGGGGCTCTCTGATTCTTACTTTGCATGATTTGCCATGTGTCAAATAAGAGTTTTAGGTGATAAATTCACTGAGATAGAAAGTAGATATGTGATAATTTGTAGGAATAAATTGGCAGATACAATTTTTCTTAGCTTGATGTTGATATGAATTCAATTTGAATATTGATGAGAAGTAGCTGTTGGAATCCCTAGGAACCAATGAACTCAAGTCTGATTCTAAGAGTACAGAAGTATCATTTTTAGCTCCCCATTTTTTGAGACATTTATAGTCTCACCATAACGATATTATTTTTGCCTTCAGGCATACTGTTGAACATAAGAACTGATTTCCTTATTCCCACTCTGCATTGCAGCTGCCAGTGGGTTGAGTCAAATCCACGTGCTATTTCTGGTGTGCTCACATGCTGACCAAAGTACAAATGTCATATGCCCACCCTGAACCTTGATCTACTGAATTTAGACTCTAAGGACAAGTTTATATTCAAAAAAGACAAAGACACAAGAGAAAAAGTAAGAGGAAGAGAATGTCACAGTACTTAGGGTGATGCTAGTCTGGATTATCCACCCCAATCTTTCAAAGGGGCAGCCCCCAAACCAGTTAGGTATGACTTCTGTATCTATATAACTTCACCAAATGGAGAACTTTATAATACCCATAGATATCAACATTTTCCTACTTGCTTTTTTGTTTTGTTTTTTTTGTTCTGTTTTTTTTTTTTTTTTTTTGNATTTTCCTACTTGCTTTTTTTTTTTGTTTTTTTTGTTCTGTTTTTTTTTTTTTTTTTTTGCTTTTTTTGGAGGGAGAAGGGGTTTGTTTGTTTATCTATCCAAGTGGTTTAGCATTGGGTACATGACTAACCAGGACCAAGAATATACCCTCAATGGAGGATGTGAAGGAATAGTCAGGAAATTATCAACGCTTTTACACAGTGACTTCCCATATTCCCTCACAGTTGCTAGAACTGTTACACTCCAAGTTCAGTGCACTAATGTACCCCTATTAGACAAACAGAACAAAAATAGGGTATTTTACTAGATTCCGATGCATTGATCATCCATTCACAAAAATATTTATTGAGCGACTCCTATATGTCAGGTATAGTTATAGCAGTGACCAGAACAGACAAAAAAATATTATTTTCATTGAGTTTGCTTTCTAGGAGGGGAAGGAGACAATTAGTAAGCTAAGGTACATAATGGTAATAACTGCAGTGGAGTTTAGCAGTAATTTGTTATAATTTGCAAGGAAATACTGGTTCATTTAGCCATAGAATTCAGAGGATTAAGCCTTAGAGCACAACTACAAAATATTCCCACTCAAATAGTGGGCTGGCCAGTCTTTCTTAGTCTTCTATTCCTAGATGACTTCTGGTGTCCTGTATAGTGTTTGCCAAAGTGATCCTACCCCTGGCTGAACCTGTCCAACAATATAACATGGTGTATCTTATACACCCTAGTTTATGATGAACAGTTCATTCACCTGGTTGCTCAAGGTCAGGGGTTATGTCTTTATCTGGACCCAACAGCCTAGAACAAAAAGATATCATGCCCTTGCTTCAAAACATTGTGAATCTGCATTGTGATTTTTTTTACTGAGTTTGCCATAAATTCCACATAGTGTCTTTTCCCCATCACAGATACCTATATATTCCAGGAACTACAGCTATATGGCCTAAATGTCAAAGCTGTCTACACTGTAGTCTGTATCAGCAAGAGAGAACTTTATACTCTGGGCTAAATAATAGTTAACACCATGTCAATTGGGTCAGTCATACATGTGGAACATGTACTGTCAGAATGCAGAAATGTATACCGAGAGTGGTGCTTCCTTCTTAGCATTGCCAAATAAAAAATAAAACACCTTGTCCTTTAAGGTAAGGAGATATCCTGGCATGTCCCCAAATACTGAACCTCTAAAAAATTCAGTGATTTTGCAAAACATTAAAACTTCTTGAGATTTATCTTCTATCCTCTTCTAGTCAGGAGTATTTGCCATGTCTTTCTTATCTGGTCCTATAAAATAACGTTATTGTTTCAGTGAACTAAATTTATATTCTGTTGCATGTTCAAACAACCCAGTTCCCTTTGGACTGTGTTATGATGGGCCAGTGAGTTAACATGGCCCTGGAGGCAAATTAGAAAAGTAAAATTTTGTGTATTTCATGTGAATACAAATCTCTCCCATTCCTTCTTTCTGACAGAAGTGGAAATGAATATATTTTCACAATTAGTGGACACATGCCATGTCCTGAAGCAGCATTAGTCTGCTCTAACAGAGATACCAGATCTGGCCCAGAAACTGCAAATGGGACCAGTACTTATTTAAATTTATCATATTTCACTCTTTCATGACAAGAATGGTGAATTAACTGGTGGATGTCGAGGGATCATCACCCAAACAAACCTTAGAGGTTTTAAGGTAGGCACTATTTCCACTACTCTGCTTCAGGATCATATCGTTGATTTGTTGTTATCTTTCTTAGAGTGAGGGAGCTAAAGAATGTAGAACTCTCTTATAAAATAGCATTTACTTCATGAGCCAAGGAACTAAAGTGGGAGTTCTGCCAACTACCACTTATGTCCATTGTGGTCACACATTTTGAAACAGAGAATATCTATTGTGTGGATCGGTGGAACCACTGGATCATGAACATATTCTGGAATAAGACTCCATTTATTACATGGCCCCTTATCCAATGGGTCATAATGACATTAGATCCTCAGGCATCACTATCAGCTTGGATACTGCATTAAAGAGTTCTCAAATGAGGTGCCTCCCTGGTAGCACAAGGGGTTAAGCATCCACAGCCACTGCAGCATGAGTTCGATCCCCAATCATGGAGGTGACACACATGGTGCAGCAAATCTCTCCTACCTCACCTGCTGCTCCCGTCAGCAGTATAGTTCAGTCAATCTACCTGTTCTCCCCACTCTTTCTCTAGTGAATCCTCTCACTCCCCACATCTTTGGCCTGTACCCAAGTTCTTGTATGCATAAATAAATAAATCTCTTTTAAAAATTACTAAATACTACCCTTTGTTCTACTGTATGATTCCCTAAGTAGGTGGCTATAGAGTTGTCTGAGGAAGGACTGAGGAAATTTTACTGTCTATACTTGTGGTATTGCAACGTTTTTCTTTCTCAGGATGCAATACCTCCTTCCATCTCTGAGTACAGGAATTTTTTTTAAAGGCTCATACCCAGCAACCATGTAAAATATTTTCACTTCTACCAGGGAGGTTGCCATTACGTTCTTGATTACCCAACTTTGATTTCTTTTGTCTGAATAAACTGAGCAACAACCTGATTGGCTACACATTTATTTTTCCTTAGGGACATCATGTTCTATTAGTCATAACTCTAGTTATGACTAATAACTGTTCTTTGCAAGTCAGGCCCCTTTCTATGTTCCTATGACCATCCATGATAATCACACTCATTCTATTTCTGGTGATAAATGCCTCCTCCTGACCTATATCACTTTGGAGTCTCTCACCTCCACTGCTATTAAGGAAGCCATTTCTGTAACAGCTCCTCCTGGTTTCAGTCTTGGTCTACAGAAGACAATGACTACTGAGTTTCACACTGATACAGGTGATTCTTTCACTTATATAATTCTTTTTTCTTTGGTAAAAATTTCCCCATCCATCACAATTGGATGGTGAGTCTTTCAACCTTACATTCACATTAACATGCTGAAGCTCTGGATGTGCTTTTCCATCATATAGCCTTTGTGCTCCACTAAGCATAGGTCATTGCCTCTTCCAGACATTTAAGAGCCATCCATCTTAGCAGCATGTCAGCAATGTCACCCAGGATCATTGCCAAGGTATGAAATTATATATATATATATATATCACATGAAAATGTTCATACATTAACAAACACTCTTTAACTAATTTAGAGAATATAACATTGTTAACTCATGGACTTCAAGGGTGATGTGTCCACGTCCAGAAAATGGAAGTAGAAAACTCATGAAGATGCATATATCAAAAGTTTTTATGGTCTGGCCTGGGATTCAACTTAACCATTTCCACTGACATTGTTTGGCTAGAACTCAGTAATATGACCAAAGTTCATTGTAAGGAAACTTGGAAGCATAGTCCAACTTTGGGTCCAAGAAGAAGAGGTGAGTAATGGTCTTTGTCAACAGCCAGCATTCTCTACTACAAAAGCATAGCCCATACTCTCCAAGATTTCTGTGAACCACAATTCCCAGAGGAAAAGGCATATTCTAAAAATTCGATGCCTTGCTTTATAATCCAAATATAGTAGCCTGGTGAATCAATGTAGAACTCAGAGAGGAGTGCTTTTACCTTGGTAATATAAATCAAATAAAGCCAGGTAGCTCACCTGGTTCCCTCCATATTCGTTCCTTCTTCCAAGGAAGACCAGTATGAAGAAGAGTAAAGTAATCAGTGAGAAGCAGCATGTATAAGAGAGGGAAGAAGTAAGGGAGGAAGAAAAGTGGAAGGGAGGGAGAAAATATGTGTTCCATTGTCTAGAGCTAATGGGCTACTCATACAAGGTTTCTTAATATAGTCTTTATCTTCTCTGTTGCAAAAGACTGATTCAAAGAGGAAAGAAGAAGGGGAAAAAAATAAAAACAAAAAACACATAGACAATTGCAACCAGGGTCCAAAATCTTAAACCCCTTTGCTGGAAAATACCATTGCCCCCAAATAGAATTCAGAAAAATAGCCTATACCTTAGTATTGACTCATTCATTCCTTGCAATGAAGGAGGGATGGAGGCAGAAGCTTGAGATCTTCCAAAAGGCACAGTTGAACTTCTGGAAGGTAAGTGATCAATATTGGTGAATTTGCCTACTGCTGTGTCATTTTAGCTAGAAAAATCAAAAAAACTCATAGTAATTCTGTAGCATTTTTACAGACTGTAAGAAAACAGTTTTCTTTCATGATGATCTGAAAATCCATTGCTTGCAATCAAAGATGTGCTGGGGTGGTTTTTAAAACATGCCCTCAAAGAAAAGCTTTCCCACAGTGAAAATTTGACTGATTAACAAATATTTAAAATTTTAAAATGTACTCTCACTGGTAATCACTTCACCAATGATAATAGCAGTATGGTAAAAGTGGCACTTTTAAGTTAATGCCCATGAGAGTGTTATGTTGATACAGGGTAATTTGCAAGAGATGTCAAGACTTTGAAAATATTCCTATCCTTTAAACTGAACTGCCCACTTCTAATCACTTAGCCTAAGGAAAAAAATAAATTCTCCTAAGGATATATGAATTTAAGTAATTATCATAATACTATTTATATATTTTTTTATTATTCCAAAAAGATACAAACTAAGATGTGCATGATTCTAATAGGACAAATAAAAGGAAAATATAAATTAGAGGAGGTATATAAATTTCTGTTAGCCAAAATCTCACTGCCCAGATGTAAACACTGTTAAAATATTTGCCATTTCTTCCAGATTTTCTCACAAGTTTTCAGAAACTTAAGGCATGTCAAAAACAGGAAACCATATATTTTCTTCAATATTTTTTCTCCATTTAATAACTAATGATTGTCCTCAACTCTATAATTCACATCATTTTCTAGGAATGAAATAGTTTTTTCTATTGTATAATCATGCCAAAATACTGTTAACAACCAATCCACTGTTACTTTAGGCTGCTTTAAATTTTCATGCTGTTCTCTAAACACACTCCTCTGTGGACACTTGTAAAACTCCAAGAATTTCCTGAAAGTTCTCAACATTTAATACCTTTTACTTATATGAATGAAAATATCTTCCAGTGACTGAACCAATTTGCAATTCTGCTCTGTATTTAGAATTGCCCTTTTTCCAAAATCATGAACATGAGGTGTTCTAACCTTTTTTTAACCTTCTAAAATATGATATTATTTTAATTAACTTATATTTTACTACTACTATATATGACTATTTTAAATGTTTATTATGATTGTATTAGGTAGTAAATCACCTATATATCAGATTTCCACTTTTGCTTTCTTATTGATTTCTGAGATATTTTAGATCATTTTGTATCTAATAGTCATTTTCCTTTAACATTATATGAGTATCTCTCTATATGTGTGTGTGTATACATATAAATATTTTTGCTACATAGCAGTCTTTCAATTCTATACAGTTAAATTTACTAACAATTTTCTTTGTGATTTAGGCTTTGTTTTCTTGATTAGAAAGATCCTTGTACATGAAGGTTGTATAAATACTCATATTCTTCTAGCCCTTCTATGATATTTAATATTTAATTACTAATCCACCTAGAATTTATTTAGGAATAAGTTAAGAAGTGTGCTCTAAATTATGGCTATCCATCTTTGGCAGATGGTATTGGAAATAGTATTTTTATTCCCCACTAGTGTGAAACTCTACCTTTATTATATTCTAAATTTTGAATAATTGAAAACAATTTAAATAGCCTACATTAAAAGATAAATAAGTCTATTTTTTTTTCAATAGAATATTGAGGTTTAACTAAATATGGTTATTTCTTGGGTCTCCCTGGTTGCACAAGAGGTTAAATGGCAGCACTATGAAGCTGTTGGCAGCCACTCCAGCACAAGTTCAACCCCTGGCCAGGGAGGGAACCCACATGGCACAGCAGACCTCTCCTGCCTCGCCCGCTGCTCCCTTCAGCAGTGTGTTTCAGTCCATCTGCCTGTCTGCTCCCTGCTCTGTCTCTGGTGAATCCTCTCACCTCCCACACCTCTGGCCTGTACCCCAGCTCTTGTATGCACACATAAATAAATCTTTTTTAAAATGTGGTATTTCTAATGAATTTGAAATGTCTTAAAAATATTTTTTAACATATTAGATGTAGAGGGTGAACAATTAAATTCTAGAAATGACAGAATTGCACTTGTATTTTTCAAATGTTCAAAATATACATTTGGGGGGAAAAACAAAATGAATACATACATTCTTGAATAAAATGGCATTAAAATAATGATAACTTCCATGCTTATGGAAATGTGACAGGATGGAGATAACTGTTTCTTTTGGTCTTTATAATTTGATATGAGTGTGTACTCTTTTAATGGTGAAAAATGGCTAGCATTTTTAAAAATATATATAATCAGCATACTTGGTGATTCTCTATTGTCAGGAAAGAAAATGTGAAATAAGGGAACTAGAATTTTCAGCAAAAGGAGAAATTCAGACATTTTGGTTCTCTCTTTCACCACTATAAAAGTATCCTTCCTAACATACTATTGGGACAGATAAATTAGTGTTCTCTAATTTAGGTCAGAACCTCTGAACCTTCTCCCCCACCCAAACCATTTATCCATTTCACTTTATTATGGCGAGCTCCAACATTTGTCCAAGGTCTGAGGGGGTCAATTTGCTGTAGAAGATTGATTAGGTACCATCTCTCCAGGGTACTTAAGTTTCGAGGGAGCCTTAAACAAGGCTTGTATAGAATTGTTCACAAGGTGGATTTAAAGGGGCATGTGCTTTGAGAAATTGTCAGTACCAGAACTGGTATTGATCTACGTTGAACAACAATTCACTGAAATTGCATAAGGTACTTGTACAACTGTGAGTATGGTGAGAAAAAAGAAAAACATAACTAAACCGAGGAGAAAATACCTCTCTACTGTTCTGCTCTATCCAGAAAAAAAAGATTGTGAAAAGAAGTCTGATGTTGTGTAGAAGATTGCATTGACTGAGATCTTTTTCTTTTTCTTTTTCTTGTTTCTCATTACACCCTTTCAAAGCTCATACTTTTTATAGAAGGGCAGTGAAGTGACCACATTTCCTCCTGGTCAATTTCCCCATTTCACTCCATTTGGAGAAAGAATGATCTTCATTTGCCAACCAAGATCTTTTCTCTCAAGTCTCTGGTTGGAGAGAAAGAAGCTCAGTGATCCCAAAACACTTCCTTTGTGTTCTGCCTGAGTCACCCCATTCTAAAGAGGTAGCAGGGCAAGTGTATGAGGACTGAAAAATCGCAACCACATTGAGAGTCAAAATTGAATTAGGGCATTTTTAAGCATTATTTTGTAGGCTAACTTGTGCACTTAGAGCCTCAATTAGGCTTTTAAATCATAGATTATCAAGTGCCTATCAGTGCAATAAGACTACACGAATTTCTAATCCCTAATAATATGTGAAATATTTGTATTTGTACATGTGTCTGTGCATCATTGTGTTTGATGTTTCCTGGATCCTTATATAAAAAGTACTTTTAATTGAGATTCATAGTCAAACATTTTTGAAAATCAATATTATAATTTGAATGATAATAACAAGAATTTTTAAAAAGCTAAAAACAAGCAACCTTGAATAATCAGAGTAAATGTAGTAGAATAAAATTAATTATGAATAAGAGACCCTAAATATATTCAAAAAATTATCTTTGCATTAATGAAGCAAGTTACAAAAAAGGAAATGGAACACATACACTCAAAAGAGTCTTTAGAAGTTAAACAATACTACCAAGATACAACAGTAAACTAAAACTCCACAAAACAGTGAGAAAATAATATGGAAGAAATTTCTTAGTAAAGTAAAATAATAAATAAATTTGATTGGCCACTTACTAACTTAACACATATTAAGTTGTTTATTCCTCACAATAATCTATGACTTAGAAATTACAATTAAGTTATAAATTAAACCAAATTACTGCAATTCTTATTGCACATTAAATTGCATTATTCTTTGTTTTGACCTTGATTTTCCATTCTATTAATGTACTCAGTGCATTTTTAACAAGTTCAGATTATGTTCATATATTCAATATACTTTCATATATTAAATGCATTAATATACCAATGCATTTAATAATCATTACAATAAAAGAAGCACTTTGCTATACTATGTAGTAAAAGCCTAATAATCATTTTTTCAGTTAAGTCACATATGTCTATCTCATTTTATCTAAATCTTTTTTTCCATATTTATGAGATATATTCAGCATATGTATAAAGTACACAATATACTTGGTATCGCACATACTGCAAAATATTTATAAAAATAACAAGTTTAATAATACATTTTTAATCTCGCATAATTATCAGTTTTTTGTTATTGTGGTAAAGCTATTAACGTTCTACTTATAAGTAGACAATATTGTTAATTAGTCTACGTGCTATAACTTTGACAACCAGAATGTGTTCATCGTATTACTTCAAGCTAGTACACAATGACTAACATCTCTCCCATTTCTCCCACTCCTTGGAATCACCACAGTTTCTGAGTTCAGTTTTCAGATTCCACATATAAGATGATATGGTTTTTGTCTTTCTCTAATATTTATCTTTTCTCTTCTTGACTTATTTCATTTAACATAATTCTCTCTAGGTCATTCATGGTATTGTAAATGGCAGGATTAGCTTCTTCTGATAACTGAATAACATCCCATTGGCTTTAAGTATGTGTGTGTACGTAAGTTACATTTTCTTCATTTATTCACCATGGATACAACTCATGTGTCCATGCCTGAGGTTTTGTGAACAATGCTGCAATGAGCATGACAGGACCGGTATCTCTTTGTTTTAATTTTATTAAGTAATGCTTACAAGAAAGAGCTGGAGTGCAGGCCAGAGGTGTGGGGGGTGAGAAGAGTCACCAGAGACAGAGTAGGGAGCAGAACACGCAGACTGACTGAAACACACTGCTGAGGGGAGCAGTTGGTGAGGCAGGAGAGGTCTGCTGTGCCATGTGGGTTAGCTCCCTTGCTAGGGATCCAATTCATGCTGCAGTGGCTGGATAATGCTCAGACTTAACCCACAGGGCAACTAGGGAGGCTCAGGAAAGATATCTTTTTGAGATTTTTATTTCATTTCTTTGATTATAAAAATTCTCAAGGAAGTTAACTTATTTTGATTATCCAAATCTCACCACCTTAATCTTTTTTGACATAATAGGGATAGAATGTTTGTGAAAACAATTTTAAATTAGTTGAGACTTTAACGCATAAAGATACTGATTACATTTCCTGCCTACTAAAACTAACAAACATCACCTCCAAAGCCCTCATTGTTTTGATACCCTCTTGGCCATCACAAAGCTCAGCTCATTCAGCCTTCCTCCTAAATACAATTTCTACATGGTCATCAGAAAACATCAACATGCCCAGCTAAGCACCAGAGATGAATGTGTTCTCTTTAAGTCCTGGCTCTCAAACCAAATTTCAGTCCCAGTAGGATTCTCTGTCACATCTCCAAGTAGAACAGTCCTGTTACTTGGCTGCCCTCTCAGAATCCATTCAGTCTCATCTCCCTAGTCAACTATCACGCCTCCTTAATCAAAGTTAGCAAGCAGCTACTCAGTACCCCAAATGAAAATCTTTAGATATTTTTTCATGGGTTGTCAATCTCCTAGGAATCTGCTTGGAGATAAAGGGTTTAGAATAACATTCTGAATTTTATTTTTATGGGAAAAAACACATGGAGAAATAGAAGGAACACACACAAGAAAGAGGTCCTGAAATTTAAATTTCATGTATATCATGGTAGAGATTGCCCTGTATGAATGTTTTTCCCATAGTTCTTCTTCATGCATTATTTCTTCCTCCTATAAGTCTTTTTCTTTATGCCTTTTTCTATATGCCATATTCCTGCTCATAGTTAGCATACACAGCTAACATAGATTACTATACTCAGTTAACATATTACCTCATATCTGGAGATGCCTACCATGACATGATGTCATGTAATAATTTATTCATATATTAGCAAAACACTCACCAAGGAATATTATCATTTTTATCACTACATGTCTACCTTTTTGACTAAATTCAGATGTTTATTAAGTTTATATACTTTGTGATTACCATAGCTGTTGTCATATAATAAACTTTTAGCAACCAACTATTTTTTTCTAAAGATTTATTTATATATGCATACAAGAACTGGGGTACAGGCCAGAGGTGCCAGGGCAGTGAGAAGATTCACCAGAGACAGAGTGGGGAGCAGAACAGTCAGATAAACTGAAATAAACTGCTGAAGGGAGCAGCAGGTGAGGCAGGAGAGGTCTGCTGCACCATGTGGGTCACCTCCCCGGCCAGGAGCAGGGATCGAACTCATGCTGCAGTGGCTGCAGTTTGCTTTATAGTGTGTTGCTTAACCCACTGCGCCACCAGGGAGACCCCAGCAACTAACTATTAGTGAATATCTGAATGTCATATCTCCAAGTGTGACTACCTCTTAAAGGTTTCCCTGACTTCCAAACAGAATTAATCCATTATGCCCAGCATCTTCTACATTTAAGTTCACAACAAATAGGATAGCAGGAGTCTGCTAATATTTTTATCCACTAGATTATTAAAGTGTCAAAGAAAAACATCTAGATTTTGATGTATTCTACCAACATAGATCAGCATTCGGCATGGTGGTGAAATCTGACTATGTGTGACATAAAGAAGTGTATATTTTGCTAAAACAGAAAAATCTAACATTTACTGAGTAAATATTGAATACTAAGCACTGTTCTAGGTGCTTTGCATGAAATATTTCACTGAGTCCTTACAACAGACACATAAGCTAGGATGTTAACCCATTTTTAAAATTAAAGGTACTTAGGCTTACTGAGTTATATGAACATACCAGTCAATAAATAAAAGAAATGGGATCCAGACACTAACAAACTAAACCCCAAAACCCTACTCTTGACAGTTACTTCAGTATACTGCCTTTGAAAAAAAATCAATATTCAGCAATTTGGATCACTACAGGACTCATTTTTATTGCTGCTGGTGATTGCTAAGTATGCTCTGTAACTTTTTTTTTAGTCATATACCATAAAATATCATTCAACTGGAAAGCGAAGAGCATTCAGTTGATTGAATTTTTTATTAACATGTTAATAGCTATTGCCCAGTCTTAATAAGTACAGAATATAGACTATAACTACATGTGAATATCCAGGGTAAACACTTTCATAGGAAAAAAAAAACAAAACAAAACGAAAGCTTCCTGAGTTAGCAATACTCCTGGCATGCTCTAGAAACAGCTCAAAGTTTCAGACCTCAAGAAATAGCCTGGGGCCTACCAGGTGGCCCAAGGGGTTGAGCGACACACTATGAAGTTTCCACAGCCACTGCAGTACGAGTTGTCAGGGAGGGGACCCACATGGCACAGCAGACCTCTCCTGCCTCATCCACTGCTCCCCTGAGCAGTGTATTTCAGTAGATCTGCCTGTTCTGCTCCCTGCTCTGTCTCTGGTGAATCGTCTCACCCCTGCCCCTGGCCGGTACCCTAGCTCTGCTCTTGTATGCATAAATAAATTTTGAACCAAAGGAAGATCAAGGAAAGGAATAAGAACAATAATAATAATAACAATAACAGCAATAAAGACACAGAAACCAAAAATGAGGAGACAAGGACAGA
>JAGFMF010012074.1:10627661-10642810 GCA_019455555.1 Galemys pyrenaicus
GATCCCTGCTGCCGGCCGGGGAGGGGACCCACATGGCGCAGCAGACCTCTCCTGCTGTGCCCACTGCTCCCCTCAGCAGTGTACTTCCGTTGATCTGCCTGTTCTGCTCCCTGGTCTCTGTGGTGAATCCTCTCACCAGCCCCCATACCTCTGGCCTGTACCCCAGTGCTTGTATGCATAAATAAATAAATCTTTAAAAAAAAAAAAGAATAAATTTTTAAAATCTTAAAAAAAAAAGAAATAGCTTGAACATCATGATAGATCTAGATTAGAAAATATTTGTGGAGAATAACTGGGGAACTGTACACCCTATTGTACAGTTTCCTTTAAATTTTTAATCTGCAGGAAGGTTTGTAAAGAGAAGTTTTAGCATCCAACAAGTATGAAAAGAATCACTATGGCTTCTTTGTGGAAAATAGACTAAGAATGGTTTATAGTGGGAACAAGATGATGAGACAGGAGGCTGGACCTACTTTGCAGCTGAGAAATGTTTGCATACATAGTAACGGTGGAGGTGTTGAGAAGCAAATGTACTTTTGATACACTTTAAAAGTGAAGTTAATTGGATTTGTCAAAATTCATGTGAGATTTGAAAGAAGTGAATCAAGGGTAATTCCAAAATTTGAATTTACTGTAATGGAGATAGATGCATAAGAAGCAGGTTTAAGATAGGCGGTAGATCAGGAATTTAGTTAATAGTTAATAGGTAGATCTGAATTAGGTAAGTGGGTAGCTAGATCTATTACTTAGATGTCTGGGATTGGGGAAAGTTTTGGCTTGATGTATACAATTGGGATTCATTAGCATAAAGAGATAGATTTTAATCTCTGAGCCAGGATGAGATCACCAAAAGTGTGAATGTAGACAGAGGTGATTAAAATATCCTGGAACACTCTATGGTTTAGAAATTACAAGGAAGGAGGATATGGTTGTATCAACAAATGAAAGGAAGGTTAGGAGGTTATGATAAACAGGACATCAACTTAGAGAAGTCAAATAAATTTTTGTCAGGTAAGATGAGTTTTGAAAAAATTGTTTTAATAAGCTGAATGATATTTCTATGACATTCATGTTGAAGTCCTAACCATCAGTATCTCAAAATGTGACTACATTTAAAGGTAGAGCCTTTTAAAAGGTAATTAAGTTAAAAATGAGGTCATTTCATTGGACCATTTCCAATTATGACTGATGTCCTTACAAGATGAGGAAATTTGGATATAGACACAAAGAAAACCACGTGAAAGCAATGGGAGAAATTGGCCATCTATAAACTAAGGAGAGAAGCTTAAGGCTGAAATTGTTATTGTTAAATAATTATGGAAGGAAATTTTAGTCCATATTTTTGTTATTTTCCTCTTTATCCAATAAAAGTAAAGACTGTTCTAGTTGTTTTGGTTCTGATTATTTTACCTCACATGGTAAACAAGAGGTATTTCAAGACCTCTTATGAGCCATAAAAGTAACTTTATGTTGGCTTATTTTCAGGTTTGATAAGATAATTCCTAATTCACTTTATGCTCTCCAGATGCCAAAGACTCCTTCTGTCCAGAAAAGAAGCATGCTGTTATATATAATTTTAAAACATGAGCTGAGGAGCACAACCAGTGTTGATATATCAAGTAATAATTCAGAATCATAACAAAATCCAAAAGAACTTCATTCTAGTAAGTCACATTTGTTGGCAACAAATTCCTTGGCAGCAGGAGAGGAGAGTTGAGGTATTTTTATGGATTTGATCTTCAGGGTTCATTTATGCGATATAACATGAATGTGTCTAGCGGTCATGGAGTTATGTCACGTCACTACCACAATTAACCTCACTCAGAGGATATTTTTTATTCAGAGAGGAATGTTCTCTTTCTCTTAGTGGGATCTGCCTCTAATACCATTAATACCTCTAATACCTCTAATACCAATGTGCTCCTAGTCAAAGTTATGATACTACTGAAAACAGTAACAACTTCAAAATTTTAAATAGCACTTCATATTTGCAGAGCATTTTCACAAGTGTTATACAGGAAGTGCATAAAAAGGACAGAATAAGTGTGGATTGTACTTTCATCAAGAATAAGGAACCGAGGTCTAAAATTAGAAGATATTTCAAACTTGCTTAGTCCTGAATTTTCTTCCCTTGAAGGTTGGAAGAGTGATTTTATATAGGTCTTTCACATGCTGTGTCTCTAGTCCTACAGACTCTTTGTAGTGCCATTCAGTGTCATCTCACATTCTCTTTTATCTTAACATATTTTATGATTAGGGTATTGCTATCTGAATGCTTGTATCCTCCCTAATCCATACCTTGATGCCCAATCCTTAATGTGATTGTATTAAGAGATGGGACATGTGGAAGATGGATAAAGATGAAAACTAGCAATGTCCTTGAAAAAGTGACCCAAAGAAGCTCACTTGCCCCTTCTGCAATGTAAGATTACAATAAAAAGATAACCATCTAGAAAGTGTGTTCTCACCAAACACCAAACCTGTAGGCCCCATAATCTGGGACTTCCTAGGCTCCAGAACTATAAGAAATACATTTTTGTTTACAAGCTTCCCAGTTTATGATATTTTATTATAACAGCCCAAATGGACTAAAGCAGGAATAACTAGAAAATCTGAGTTTGGAAACTGAGTATTTATGTACTCTTGGTGGTTGTTGTCGGTTGGGGAGAACATATAGATCTAGCATTAGTCTTGGTAGGTGGGTGCTACGGGTAGATTATTTGTGTCACCCCAGAAGTCATAAGTTGGAGTCTAAATATCCAATGTACTGGTATTCGATGTAGGTTTTAGGGGATGTAATTAGTGCCTGAGAGTAGAGTCCTTATAAGGATTATTAGTGTCTTTATAAGAAGGGACACAGACAGATGACATTTCTCTCTCTTGATCATGTGAGGATAGAACAAGAAGATGGTCATCTGCAAACCAGAAAGATGGCTCTTATCAGAACCCTTGATCTCAGATTGCACAGCTTCCATAACTATAAAAAATAAATATTTGCATTTCCCAGGTTATGATATTTTACTGTAGCAGCCCAGACTCACTGAGACAATGGGTATCACCAGTGCTGAGTAAATGAGGATATTCAAGTTGCTATTAATCACCGATTCCACCAAAGAAAAACAGAAGAGACCCTGTACCTCTGGAAATGGGAATACAAATTGAACAAGGAGACAAGTTCCCTCCATCCTTGCTACTAAATCCTGACCTGAAACTAACCCCAGTATTTTCTTCTGGAATTGTCCATGATTATGGTTCACTGCAATGTAAGTAAGAATAGGGAGAATGTGATAAGTATTATAATTATGTCAGTTATTATAGTTGATTCTTAGACGTGGTGTTAATTATTTTCCTTATTCTCTGCATATTTAGATAATATTTTTATGGAAATCAATACATAAAGATAGCTACATATTCCAAGAGGACTTAAAAAGGGAAACAAAAATTGGTCACAATAAAATTTCATACTCAGAAAGTAACTATCCAGACTTTTGCATATAAAAATTTTATAACCAATTATTTTGCCTTTCTTAGTCCTCCTGAAGTGTGTAGCCATTCTTTCTATTACATCACTATTTGAACGATTCATGGCCTCCATAAAATATTCTTAACAAAAGTCTATGGTAACAGACATGGTTGCTTTGCTGGTGAACATGGAGGTATGAAATAATTTCATACCTGAAGAGGTATGACATGATTTCCCTAAATTAATCATAATATGGTAAACCAATGACTAGTTGATAATATAAAAAATAAATGAATAAAATTTTTAAAAATGTTTAAGTCTGATTGGTCTCTGGATCACATAGAATCTCAGGTGAAAACTCTAAGGAAGATTGGCATAAGAATGTGCAAGTGTCATTAAAATCCTATTGAGTTGTGTAAAAGAGATTATTATTCAAAACAAGAAGTGTTATCACTATCTTTGACAATCCACCTGTCACAGAGTGGCAGAGGTAAAAACAACAGAGGGTGATGAGTTAAAAGCATGCTTTGCTGGTGTTGCCTTTATGGTAAAATCTTTCATAGAAAGATTTTGAATGTAGTTTTAGAGTCAGAATTCTGGGTTCCAATCCAACTACACTAATTACCAACAAATTTATTTATCTATTTATAAATTATTTGTTTAAACAAAGCCTCAGTTTTTCTAAATACAAAGTGAGGACAATGATGAGATAAAATATTTGTGGAGCATTTAGCATAGTGAAAACTACATAATTGATACTCTATACTAATTATTTTCCTTATTCTTTGCATATTTAGATGTTTTTATGGAAATCAAATAAGAATAGCTACAGATTCCAAGACGACTTAAAAAGGGAAACAAAAATTGGTTACAATAAAATTTCATACTCAGAAAGTAACTATCCATAGACTTTTGCATATCAAAATTGTATAACCAATTATTTTGCCTTTCTTAGTCCTCCTGAAGTGTGTAGCCATTCTTTCTATTATTAGATTTCCATAAAAATAAATTTTCTAAACCATTTAACTATACCATTACAAGGATGTTAACCTGTTCCAAGTCTACCTTTTTGAAATTATGCTTTCAACTAGAGCCATATCCCAAACCAATAGGAAAGGGAATGAAATGAACACAACCCAGTGAAAACTGAATATATTCTAGAACAATCCTGATCTCTAAGTTCATTGTTATTACCTCCCTACCACGTGCCTCATATGAAATTATAAAACAATGGCAAAGTATTGACTTTTATATGCTAATTAACAATCTTTAAAGCTCTTTTTACCTGTGATTTTTTTTTTCTTCTCACAAAACAGTTTTAAAGAGTCTCTGAACTAATCATGAAAACAATTATTACTAGCTCCATTTTAGATGTAAAAACCAAGTCCTGAAGAGTCAAAATATCTAGTCAAAGTGTTGTAACTAGGAAACAAATTCAGGTCTAGCCGTAAAAGAATGGAAATATTACTCTTCCGTATTGTAAATTAAACTACAAAGCTATAGCAATTAAAACAGTATAATATTGAAGTGAAAATAAACATACATATCAGAGAAGAGAACTGAGAACTCAGACATAAACCTACATTTATATAAACAGTTAATCTATCCTAAAGGAGCAAAAAGTATATGATAGAAAAATGAGAGTCTCTTCAACAAATGGTGTTAAGTAAACTGGCTTTGTGCGAAAGAATAATGTATCATTATCTCACACCAAACACAAAAATTAGTTGAAAATGGATTATTAAAAACTTGGATGTGGGCCTCCCTGGTGGCATAAGGGATTTGAACACCACACTGTGAAGGATCTGCAGCACGGCAGCACAAGTTCAATCCCCCACCAGGGAGGGGACCCACATGGCACAGCAGATCTCTCCTGCCTCGCCCGCTGTGCCCCTCAGCAGTGTACTTCAGTCAATCTGCCAGTCCTGTTCCCCACTCTGTCTCTGTGAATCCTCTTACCTCCCTTGACTCTGGCCTGTACCTCAGCTCTTGTATGCATAAATAAATAAACCTTTAAAAAAACACTTGGGTGCAAAACTTGATACCATAAAATACACAGAAGAAAACAGGCAAAATAACTCACAATACTGACTTCAGAGATCAATTTAGGGACTACAATGGCAAGGACAAAAACTGCAAATATAAAAACAATTTGAAATACATCAAACTGAAAACTTTTTCTCAGCAAAGAAAACTATCATTAAAATGAAATGATCTCCTACCAGATGGAAGAAAATACTTGCACATCATCCATTCAACAAAGGGGTAATATTCAAGATCTAAAAGAAGTGATATAACTCTGCAACAAGAAAAAAATATCCCAATCAAAAACAGGCAGAAGAGCTAAGTAAACACTTCTTCAAACTTCTTCAAAGAAGACAAACTGATGACCAACAGCACATGAAAATATGCTCATCATCACTTATTATGGAAATGCATATTCAAACCACAATGAAGTAACACCTCACATCTATAAGAATGGTTCAAGTCAAAAAGATCAGAAGCAAGAAGTGCTAGGGAGGTTGTGGAATAAAAGGAACCATAGTGAGGACTTCCCTGGTAGCACAAGGGGCTAAGAAGCATCCACAGACACTGCAGCACAAGTTCAATTCCCCGCCAGGGAGGTGACCCACATGGCACAGCAGACCTCTCCTGCCTCGACCACTGCTCCCCCTCAGCAGTGTAGTTCAATAGATCTGCCTGTTCTGTTCCCCACTCTGTCTCTGGTGAATCCTCTCACCACCCCCCAACATCTCTGGCCTGTATCCCAGTTCTTGTATGCATAAATAAATAAATCTTAAAAAAAAAAAAAGAACCCTGGTGTACAGTTGGTAGACCTGCAGACTGGTGCAACCTATAAGGAAAGCAGAAGAGTTTTTCAAAATATTAAAAATGCATCTACCCTTTGATCCAACAATACCATTCATGGGTATCCATCTGAAGAACACATAACACTAATTCAAAGCGATATATATATATATATTCTTATATTCATTAGTTTTGTTTTTTTACCATAATCAATCCATGAAAATAATCTGTGAGCACAATAGATGAATGGATACAGATGATGTGGTAGATACACACAATGGAAAGCTACTTGGGCATGTATCTATATCTATCTATTATATGTATGTTATATATTTCACACACACACACATATATAAATGAAATCTTGGCATTTGTGACAACATCAACAATATGAATGCAACTGGAGGGGATCGTTTTAAGCAAAAAGTCACACAGAGAAAGAAAATGTGGAATATAAAGAAATAAAAGAACAGAAAAAGCTAAACCAAAACAAAAATCTCGAAGTCTGACAGCATATTGAGGCTTGGGCAGCTGGGGGTAGGGAGGAGTAACCAAAGTGGGAGAGTAGAGTATATAGACGTAAAGTAGAGAATTGTGGGTGATTCTGTAATAGGAATGGTGAAAGGAGATACGTTTGAAGAGATGTGAACATAGATCCTAAATCATACACAGTGTGTAAATCAATATTAGCTCAACAAATATAATAGCATTTTTTTAAAAAGAAAGAGAATCAATGGTGTTTTGGTGTAAACTGTGAGGCATATGTGGCAAGAATTTCCTATAGGTAAATTCTTGGGAGCTTTGGTTCTCCAAATTATGCTATTCCATCTTCTGTGGTGCAAGCTGCAATACTGAATTACTGCTCTTTTTTCACTCTAACATCAGATATACTTAAAAAAAAAAAAAGCAGACTATTCTGTTTAAATAGCACATTCCACACTAAAAATTGGAAACTTAGAGAAATGCTATTTGAAGTGTCATAAAATTGAAATTTTAAAAAACTCATTTTTCCTGTCATAAGCACAAAATCTTCAAGATGATGATAGGAAAAAATTCTATCTCATAAATGAAATAGCATACTTAACTTTTTTCATGGATAAGATTAAACAACTTATAAATCAGAAATGGATATTTCATGACGACCTTCAGAAAAGAGCTATAAGTTCCAATGCTAAACCCATTATATTTTATTAAGAGACACCATAAATTAGAGTAATTTGATATCAAAAAGATCAAAAGCTGTCAAACAGTTTCTCAAGCATCTGGATCCCAATGACACCACCTAAACTTTTAACAGCAAGAAAAGCTAGGATGAGATGGCACAGTCAGAGGAAAGTCAATGAGTCCTGAGGTTCAAGAAGAAACTCAACTGAGTTAGCTCAAATGAGCTAACAGGGACATAAAGTAGAAGAGATAAACATCTTCCTCAGAAAAAAATACTCTTTCTGCTCCCCTATACTCTAGTATACTTGAATTTGGTCAAGATTTTGAATTCAGATTTTTTCAATAATTTCTATTCTTAACCCATGTCATTGTCTTGTAGGATAGAAACACAGATTTTACAAAGGACAATATTGAGAGCTAAATACAATATACAGGGGCATATCTGTTATTAAAATATTAAAGTATTTCTTTAATATTTGATAAAAAGTCCCTACTTTGAGTCCCCAGAGTCCCCTCCACCACTGGCATGTCACTGCGACCCCAATCTCCAGGAACCACTGGATTTTCCTTCTTGACAGTACATAAAGAGTTATCATCTGATATTGCAATGGACTGTGCCCCATGATTCTGATTGAACACCCAATGACTAGTGTCCTTTCCGATCCATTGGGTTTTGGCTTTCATAGCTGAGCATGCTGAATTTTCACCCTATTTAAAAGATTTCAGAAGATAATGGAAATTAATTTAGTGGGTGTACTACAATAGGAGGTGACAGAAACTGTGGGAAACTGGAGAGTTTATACACTTTAAAGAAGTAGCTGTTATGTAGCTGTGGAAGACTGTGATCATGTAAGAATGAAGGCTAAAGGAGAACCCTCCCAATTCCTTAATACTGGCAATGAATACAGATGTTTGCATAAGACGGGGTGCCCCAAAGCAGATGGAGACAATGGGCCGTGAATCTGTGTGACCTCTGCTTCAGGTGTCCAAGAGCTTTCTTAACCATGTCAGAATGCCTTCTACCCTATCACATCTGAAACAAGCCCAAGGAAAAATTTGACATCCTGAAGTATATAATTATAAGTAATTTCAAATTAGAACTTTGAAATAACTAAATGAAACTTATAATTATATCCAAACTTCTTTTGTATTTCATTTTATTTTGCCAAGTGTTATCAAGTATATTGTCTCAGATTTTCCTCACAGGTAAGGTGGGTATTATTATGTGTTATTTAAAGTTGAGGAAAATGTATCCAGAAAGACTAAGAAAACTGCTTTAGCATCACTGAAGTATGTGGCAGAACTGGGTCTTAGACTGACCCAATGGATTTGTGATTGCAATACATTTCTGAGTGGTCTACCCTACTTCCAGCTTCACTAATATCCCAGGCATAATCTCTGGCAGCTATTCTAGTATAATCACGTTTGGGTGATCATACTACTATAACAATATAATACAATACTATATCTTTCACACATTTGAAATTATCTTTCTATACATCTAAATCACTTCTTAAAACAGAACATGTTTTTGGCATAGATGGGATTACTGATCCCAATTCTTTAATAAAATTATACATCAAGTTCTTTATCATGTAATTTTGTATAACCTCACATTGTGGTGATAGTGTATTTCCCTAATAAATTGATATACTTGTCAGGTGGTTAGAGGCAGATATGGCATTGCCCCAATTGTTAGCAGATAGTTTAAAAGGCATGGTATGTTTCCACCTCCTCTCTGGACCTGTGATGATGAACTCTAATAGAAGCATGTCCCAATTCTCTTCTGCCCCTGATTGAGCTACACATTGAAATATATGAAGTGGACCCAGATCTAACCTGTAGCCTAGAGCCAAGTTCACTAACTCAGCCAAGAACAGCAATATCACAGATGACCCATAGGTCCAAGAGTGAAAAAAAGCAAATACATTTTATATAAGCTACTGAGATTTGGGCCAGGGGTTGTTACTTGTCATCTCACATTTTTGTAATAGAATTTGACTACTGTATTGTTATAATCATCTTTTAAAAAATGATTTATTTATGCCTACAAGAGCCAGGGTACAGGCCAGAGGTGCGGGAGGGTGAGAGGACTCACCAGAGACAGAGTGGAGAGCAGAACAGGCGAAACTGTAGAGGTCTGCTGAGCCACATGGGTTAGCTCCCTGGCTGGGGATTGAACTCACGCTGCAGCGATTGCCAATAACTGTATAGTGGTGAGACTTAACCCCTTGCGCTACCAGGTAGGCCCATGTTGCAATCATCTTAGTGAAAAATAGTATCTTTCATAGCTAGTCCTTTAAAAATCTATTTCAACAATAGAATAAACAGCTCAATAATCACATAAGAACATATAGTTTTAGACAATGGTATTCTTTTACGCTGCACTTCCAAGGACAAGTATATAATGCTCAAAGAGACAGAAAAGAAAAACAGACATGCTTTATAAGAATACTTAAAAAATTGAAATATTGAGTAATGGCTTTTAAAACTCTGGTATTTGGGAGCCTCCCTTGTGGCACAGGAGTTAAAGACAGCATTATCAAGCTATCGCCAGCCACGGCAGCATGAGTTTGATGCCAGGCCAGGGAGCTGACCCCATGGCACAGCAGACCTCTCTTGTCTCACCCGCTGCTTCCTTTAGTAGTATACTTCAGTAGATCTGCCTGTTCTGCTCCCCACTCTGTCTCTGGTGAATCCTCATGCTCCCACACCTCTGACTATACACCATTCTTATATTCATAAATGAATAATTTTTTTAAATAAAAAAAACATAACTCTGGTATTTGAACATCATTGTTGATCCTTGACCAGGCTTGTCACTACTAAAAATCACATTAGTGAATTCCCTTACTTACAAAGCATAAATAAATGATAACAATAACCACAACGGGGGGAAACATTGTTTTTTTTAATGTTCTAAGTATTTCGACCTCAAATTTATTGAACCCATTGTTTTTTCTTTGCCTTTATCAGATACCTTGAAATGGGATGAAAATTGTGCCTCAAAGAATCTGAGGAAAAATCACCACAGTTGTTTTTAGCTGGATTATGTTTTAGATCACCTGGGAAACTTTTTGTTTTTATTTTTTTAAAGATTTATTTATTTATGCATACAAGAATTGGGGTATAGGTCAGAGGTGCAGGAGGTGAGAGGATTCATCAGAGAAGAGTGGGGAGCAGAAAAGGCAGACTGAAATATACTCCTGAGGGGAACAGTGGGTGAGACAGGAGAGGTCTGCTATGCCATATGGGTTAGCTCCCTGTCCTGGGATCTAACTCCTTCTGCAGTGGCTGTGAATAACTTCAATGTGATGGAACTCAACCCCTTGCACCACAAGGAACCCTGGGAAACTTTTTATGAAGTAGATAAGTATTTAAAAGTGCCTGAGACTCTCTCCTAAGCATCTAATTTAACTGACCTGAAAAGGGTTGGGATAAAGGTACATGGGGACCAGCTCCCCAGGAGACTTTAATATGCAGCCAGAGTTGAAAATCAGTGACTTTATAGAAGATCAGAGTTTGAGAAATAAAAAAGCCATTTAAAGTAGCCATACAAAAAAAGACAACATTTTAAAGGATGCTTTAAACTAAAATAACAACAGAAAAATGTCCCAGAAAATCATCCTGATTAATAAAATGAAATGAGTATGCTACCTTTTCAATTAACACCTTCTTTGAAGTAAAGTACCAACTGAGAAATTTACACATCTTTCTCATTTCAATTAGGAGAGAGTTGAACCTAGCAGCTGGAAGGACGTCTTTCATACATCCCATTTGTAATCATTAACTCAATACATGAGATAGATTTTTTTTAATTTGAAATATCTTCATAATTGAGTCCCTAATTATCAGTGAACTATATGAAATCATGGGATTTCACATGTTGCTTTGCATATATAGTATATCTTTTTGCTTTTGTAATCTGACCAGGTAATTGCTCCTCATGTTTAAAATACGTACTGTCTATTATGAACTCAGCATTACAATGGATTTCTTGACCTACTCATTTTAAACAGGTTCCAATGAGTTCACTTACATCACCAGAGAAGAGAGGATTCTTTCTAAATGAGATCTTCTATTTCATTTAAACAGTTGTTATCAATCTTTCAAATCTTAGAAAGGAAATATATACAATGCTAACATTTACTGATATTTTTAGGGCCTTGGAGTTGAAAGATGTGATTTGCAGTATGAAAATTAAGTACTATGCTTCCTTCAAAAATTAACCTTGTTTATATTATTTCTTTCCCTACCACATTCCCTAAATTCAGGTAACAAGCTCTAGGAATTCTCTCCTTCTCTCAGAGAACTGGCATTCCTATACTACTTTGCAGCTCTACCTTATAATCTGCCACAGACATCATTCAGTCCAATGTAACCACTGCCACCATTCCAAATCACTTTCCACATGACCCCAGGGTTAGCTTTATAAAAACTAAATGTGATATAGTACTGCCAGTCATGCATAAAAAAGATCTGATTATTTCTATCAAATAGTAGCAATACCAAATTTTATAGTTAAGCCTACATGGTCACATAATCTTTACCTAACCTATGTCCAATTTCATTTCTTTCTACCCTGTGTGGCCCAGAACTACCACACCATAGTGGACTTTCCCAGTATTTCAAATTGTGTAGTCACACAGATACCTATTTTCAGAAGGGTCCCTCACTTGCTTTAAGCTCTACTTTTGCCTTCTTGAAATTCTTAATAATTTTATCTTTGAAGTTGTGTTTTACAAGTGAAGTACAATGGAATAAGAGCACAAGTGTGAGCAAAAAAGCAAAATGCAATACATCTGTCTGAAGTCCTTTGCTGTTTTATCAGCAAACTGCATTTATAATGCACATGAGCACAAAGCTCCAGTGAGGTCACAATGGGTGGGAGTTCAGAGAGACTCAAAGCAAGTACAAGGTATGTATGTTAAATCTAAGACTAACTAAGCAGGTTCTCCAAGAGCCTTGAGAGTCCACACTTTGTTGGAACCATAAGTTACTATGAAAGCAAAAAGAAGGCATTTTGCAAAACACAAATGACCAAGAAATCTAATCATATTCTTTCTTATTTATGTATTAATCAGCTATATATTGAACATGATAACTTAGAAGGAAGGAAAATACAGGAAAAGCGTTTCAGTCATTTTTATTCCTCAACTGGCTGAAGGTTGAGAGTGGTGGGAGAATGAGCACATATCAAGCTATGAAAGACCAGTTAGTTTGTAAAAGTCAGTTTTATGTGGTATTTCCTTAATTAAGAATAAGAACTTATTCATGTATTTTTTTTACAAAAGGAGGAATTGCATAATTTCAGTGATTCTTCATGGATTAAATAATCTTGTACTTAAAATTGACATCACACAATATAAAGATGGTAAGATTCACCATTAAAAATTTTAAGTTTTCATTGCTTAAGAAATTAAGTGCCAAATATAAAACACCATGACAAGTCAAGAGAGACTTGGAAGTAACCTTTAGTAGCACTGTTTCCTGCTTTTTCTTTTCTAGAGCACAGTATTTCACATTTTCATTTTGCCACTGAGCCTTGAAATTACGTAACCAGTCCTGCATCACTAAACTCCTTGCTCTTTCTTCAAAAGACTAAACCTGGTTCACAATATATGCTTTCTTCTAACTGCATGGCCCTTCCTCTAAACCTGAGAATTTCCAGTCATTTTTCAAAGACCAATGCAAATGTGACTTTCTCTGTGAACATTTTGACAACCCCTCTAGGACAAAGTTGGGTCCTGCACTTCCACTACATATCGTGAACCTTTGAGGCCAGGCCTGGTCGAGGAAGCTAAGTAAAAAAGGTTTGAGATTCTGGTTTGTCCTAGAATCTCCACTCATCAACAGCTGACCCTGCTTTTGTCACTAGGACTTACTGTGTTCGCTAATGAAAGTACCTGTGATTTAAAACCATTTCTTGCTTACTGAGTCAAGACCCCTTTATCTCCTCCTTTTGAAATGAGAGTATGACTCATACAGCCAAAGGTGATCTTATTTCCAGCCATTAAACAATGTTAATTTCATGGGCTACAGAGAGAAGAAGCTTATGCAAATGAGAACAATTTTGCCAGTACCCGTTTATTAATATGAATAGGTTAGCAATTCACAATCTATAACCTTCCCCAATATGTATGATTCAGAAGGTCAAGGTTATTTTTTTCTGAAGAGATTCATATTAATATGCAGATAACTTCTCAGAGGTAGATTCAGGACCACTCACACTCTAAGCTGCTCACTACTGTATGAAAAGCAATGAACTGCAGAGCAAATATGAAAAGGAAATCTGAATGTCTCTGTGTAATCCCATGGAATTCAGAAAGAACACGTGCCACTACCCGCTGAACTCGATCCAACGCTTAACCTGTTTAGGAACGTGACCACCATATCCACCCCAATGTACCCAATGTATAACACCTCTGAAAAGGAAACACAATTTTTCATAATATAGGATATTAATGCTCATCTGGAATCCTAATAGTGTCCACGCTTCATTATACACATAGCTTATGGATCTTTCCTGTCAATAAATGGATAGTACAAAATATGAAATATATTCAAGAAGAACAAAACGCAGCTCATTTAACTAAAATGGGTATTTATCATCTCTGTGATGAAACCTACACGTCTTTTTTTTAAGTCTCCTTCTAGTCAGTTTTCCACACTAAAACCAAAAATTGATTTGTAATGCAGTTTTGATTAAGCCCGCAAAGCTTAAATCTCCACAATGATGTTCCCATTGCTCTTAAAGTTCTAAACTCTAAATATAGGTTAGGAGACCTTCCTGGAGTCAAGTACTGCTTCTATTTCAGGTCTCATCTGCCCCACTTCTTTTCAGTCTTGGCTTTGTTCTATAACATTTAATCATTCAGAATTTGAACTCCAAACCACGGTTCTCTCTAGCTAATTCCTACTGAACAGACAATGTTATAAATGGTCCTGGCCCTCCAGATTAGATGTATATGCTCTATCACTTTACAATACTTATCACAATTAGGATTATTTGTTCAATGTCTTTATCATTTCCTTTTTTTAAGATCTGTGAAGGTACATAATCAGGGAAATGCAAATCAAGACCACAATGAGGTACCACCTGACACCGGTAAGAATGGCATACATCAAAAAAACCAACAACAATAAATGCTGGCGAGGATGTGGAGAAAAAGGGACGCTCCTACACTGCTGGTGGGAATGCAAGCTAATCCAACCACTATGGAAGGCCGTATGGAGGTTCCTCGGTCTACTAGAGATGGAACTACCATATGATCCGGCAATCCCACTCCTAGGAATCTACCCAAAGGACACAAAAACACCAATCCAAAAGACTGCAGCACTATTTATTGGTAAACCCCCATGTTTATTGCAGCACTATTTATAATTGGTAAGACCTGGAAACAACCCAAATGCCCAAAAGTAGAGGACTGGATCAAGAAGATGTGGTACATACACACAATGGAATACTATTCAGCAATCAAAAATGAGAAACTAGGGACATTTATAGAAACATGGATGGAGCTAGAAGGGATTATGCTCAATGAAACAAGTCAGAAGGCAAGAGAAAAATATCGGATGGCTTCACTATTAGGAGGAATATGAAAGAACAACAACCACAACAAAGAATAAGCTCAAGGAATTGGGCAATTATAACCAAAAGCAAACAAAAAAACTCAACAAGACCAAAAAGCCAGGATAAACCAAAGGGACCATG
>JAGFMF010012074.1:10642860-10658294 GCA_019455555.1 Galemys pyrenaicus
GGGCAGAAAGAGCACAAGGGACTGAGGTGATGGTGCACCAGTGAAATGGTGGTGGGTACTCCCTGGGGACTACAAATGATGTCAAATATAATTAATAAATAAAAATAAATTTAAAAAAAGAATAAAGAACTATTCATAGAAAAAAAAAAAGATCTGTGAGGGTAGGAATATAGCTGGTTTACACAGTACTCTTTACCACCATTTAGTAGTATTTCACAAATAATAAGTGCTTAATGTTTGCTGAGTTATTTAAAAAGACAAGGTTACAAATGCTGGTGTGGGACTTACTAGGGAACTATGAAAGCCAAGCTAGTGATTTGGGATTTTCTTCTATAGGGACTGGAAAGCAAGTGGTTGAGCAAGGAAATGACAGAATAAAAACCATTATTTAAATGAAACACTAACAGAGAATCATGACAGATGAAAGACTGTAATCATTCAATAATGACTAAGTAGTTCATAACTTTAACATATTGAATAGGGGGTAGACAGTGAGAAGGTCAAGAAATAGAAAGATGCTATAGATTTACCTATCTTGGGTGTGGTCATTTTACTTCCGTGTCACTTCTTTTTATTTTATTTCAGTAATATAGGGAATCATGACACTGGCTACCATAGTGCAGTTACCAGTGTGTAAATGTTGGTCCAAGCTATGTTTTTTAATGAGATCAAGTATACATGGCAGAGACCTAAAAACAAGCATTTCATCATCCTCTTTTACTGACTCACTCTTGTTATTCTTTTGTTACTATAGGCAGACATAGCTCTATGTAGCTACATACCTCTATGTGTATAACGTTATAATCATGGGCTTCTCTAGGCAATATTCCCAATCAGTAATCATGCCGCCCATCCATATAAATAGCTTCCATTCCTTGCTGTAAATAAAAAACTCTCAAATACCTTCTTACGTTCTCCTGATTGTCAAACTTAAATACTCAGTGCTTATTAAACTATCCCTAACTCATTATGTCCTGAGCTGTATTTATTATCTTTATTGAACTGGGGAGAGTAGATACAGTGAAATATTAATGTCTGTGGTTGATAGTTTGTACAATATTTATGAATTGTTTCTATCTCTAACATTTAGCATTAAGTATTCTTTTGGCTTTCAATGATAAAACAGTATGAAAGCAGATAAACAGGATAACACAATCCAAACAATGATCAATGGCAAATATTTTCCCCCTAAGGTATAGAAGTTAGTATATATATAAAAAAATTGAAATAGTATTTGCTCTAAAATACTAATTTAGTAATTTAGAAAAGGCTACAGTTAAAAAGCCTAAAAGCATTTCCTAAAAAGAATCCACTTATAATGTAATTTAAAAGCCTATGCTATTCTTAGTGTGTAAATGTAATCCTCAATTTTCTTCATTTATTAATGAATTCAAAATATGCAAAGTGGCTACTCTTGCTATTGAAAGGTGTCAGATGACCAACAATGATTAATGGTAATTTTTTTTCAAGGACAGAACTATGAATTTAGGGTGTTCCCCCCCAAAAAAAAAAATAAAAGGAGGGTATGGAACTATGAAAGTAGCATTGATTTTCAAGCCTTGCATCTTCTCAAATATCTGTATTTCTCTGAGTCATTCAATCAGTGGTGACCTGTGTGATGGAAATGTTTTTGACCATTTTGTTTCCTTATTTTAAAAAATCTAGTATGTAAAATGTTTGCATCTTTCTCACGCTGTGTAACATTCACAGAGCACATGGAATGTAATTAATACATTGGGTGCATCTAGCTTATATGTGGCATAAATTAGACAATACAAGTTTGTCAAATGAGTGAAATGCTCCTTTTTAAATGCTCCTCTCAAGTAATTGATAGGCTCCAATACAGAAAAATCCACTGATCACTTTCTAGTTTTTAATATTTACCTCTATTTCTATATGCTATGTACCTAGCTACCTAGTACAGATATATTTAGACAGAGATCTCATACTTTGTTCACATCGATTAATTTGTTTAGGTCATAACTACTTCCTGGGATACTGACAGAACCATACTTTCCTGGTGGGAAAACTAATCCATCACCAGTGTCACTTCAAACACTATCACTAAACTGAAGTTCCCCCTGTTCACTCTAGCTAATAACACATTATTCCTGCTCCAGGCATATGTTCCATTTGCTCTTTCATATGGTAGTTTTCTACTTCTACCTTGCCTTCTAAATTTTTACAGTTTACCAGCCCTTCTACAATACAAACTCCTTAATGACAGAGTTCATATCTGAGTCACTTTTGCTTCATAAGCATCTAGTGTAGTGGTTTATACATATATAATTAAAACAGTGCTTCCTATCTGTAAGATTATCCTTTCAGTCGTCTAACTTACACATTATACACAAGTTTAAGAATCTTGATATGAAACAGCAAGAAGTCAGAAAATATAAGAAGCAACACAATTTTCCCTAAAAAACAGCTCATTGAGGCCATTTATATGGGGGCATTCCTTTGTACCTAAAGATGATAATATAATGCAAGACATAAGTAAAACTGATGTGCATAAAATGTACCCTAAATCCTAAATAAATACTTTAATAATGTAGATTATTCATTAATAATGCCTTATTTATTATGCAGCTATAATTATTCAATATGTTTACAGGGAGAGTCACTTTTGATAAATTATTAATAACTGTTATTAATGCATTATTCATTATTCAATTATAATAATTTTCAGGGATTTAATATTTACAAATGATTTTGACAACTATTATAACAAGTTTCACATAGGTCTAAAAGATAGACAGATGTTAAAACTATCAGAAGAATATTTTACATAAGAAAAGTGAAAGTCACTGGGTCAAGTAAGGTGTGGCAAGGTCACGCAGCTGTAGGAAAGGCATGACTCCTTCATGTCCTGACTCCGAACAGTAAAATAGACCTAGTCTCAGTGTAGAAACAGGTTTATACAAAGGCCTTAAAATAAGAAATTTCAGACTTCTTTCCAAGGCAAAACATATTCTTTATGAAAAGACTTCCATCACTGATTACAAGCCAAATTCTCTTCATCCTTTCCACCCTTCGCACTCAAAGAAAACACATTTCCTGAATTACATATACTTTTTGTTTTTCTGCATATTTCATTTCTTCGACCTGACATACTCTTCTCTGACATCTCTTCACAGAAGAAAATTATATTTATGCTGAAAACTTCTCTATGTTGGCATTAGTTCTCCCATAGTTTCTATCACCCCTTGAGTATCTAGCATATATTTTTAAATGCTAACATTTTTATTAACAGCTTCCATGAAGAATGATTTATATAATGTAGCATCACCTGTTTTTAGTATTTGATGCAATGACTTTTAGTACATTTATAGTTATGTAAGTATGCTAGTATGGTCATAATTTAATTGTAGAACATTTCCTTCACTCAAGAAAGTAACCTCATGCCCGTTTGCATTCCTTTTCCATTCCCACCCCCACTAATATTATCTCTATCTCCATAAGACTTGCCTTTTCTGAACATGTTATATAAATGGAATCACAGTATGTGTTGGTTTGTGTCTGGCTTCTTTTATTGAGTTCATTTGAGTTCATGTTTAATACCTTGTGAACAGTTTTCCATTGGATAGACCAAGCTTTGTCCAGTCACCAGTTGATGGGCATTTGGCCCAATGTAGTTTCTGCTACTAGGAATGATACTGGTTGCTATGGACATGATTGTACAATTCTTTGTAGGAGATATGCCTTCATTTCTGCTAGGAAGACACCTGTGAGTATCATTGCTGAGCCACATGCTATTCCACCTTTCCTTACTTTCATGCCTTCTACACAGCCTTTAAAAAAAAAAAAAAAAAATTGTGAATTGTTTTTCTTTGTTTTAACATATCTATCTCCCCCTATTGGGCTATAAGCATCATTACAGCAGAGAGCAGGGCTCAAATTTTTTTTTTAGCTTCAGTAACACATTTACTAGTACATCGTGGGGACCAGTAAATCTGCTCACCTCTCATCCCAGATCCCCCTTTCCAAGATGGAGGCATTAATTCCCACAGCTATGGGAGGATTCATGCTGAAGCTCAGAAATGAGGCCTCCCTAGGAATTGCCCTTTGCTCAAGGGCATTCTCCCTCCTTTGGAACAGCTTTGAGCCAAAGGCTGACCACTACAAAGACACAAATACCTGGGTTCTTGCCTGCAATCAGGATATCTCTTAGGGCATTCTAGCTTCACAGTCTGGGCTGAGGTCATTGTTGCAGCTTTACTGAGTTCACCTTCTCTTTCTGCCCAATCCTGCTTTTCCTGCACTCTCCCTTCTCCTGTGATTGCTGAGAGCACTCCCCAATAAACCTTCTGCAATCAAATTTTAGTCTCAGAATCTATTTCCTGGGAAACTTGACTGTGCACCCTGTGCAGTGAATTCAAACAAGGAAGTTGGCTGTCAAAGAGATAATCTTCAAAACCCATTCTTTCATTACACTTAGTCTAGTCAATTGTTTGTGATATAGCTATAATCTAAATTGTACCAGACTCAAGGATTAAATGAAATGAATTTAAGCCCCTCCACCTTCCATACCACTTTAATACCAAAGTTCTATTTAATATTCCTACAAATTATTGAGGAACAGAATAGTAGCATTCTCCAACTTCTTTTGTCCACTTGTTTAGTTAACAGGTGTTACTGTCCTGCCTAATATCTTTATTTTAAACTACATCACTCTAAACAAAAACTTTCCTCATTTTAATAAAAAGCCCACTATTGATTTGTATAGTAGACTACATTGACTATTTGAGGACATTTCTAATAAAATGAACATCTCCAATTGCATTTTAGATTTCCTTTGACCTTCACATCAGGATTTGTTTCCCCTAACCTCCAACCAGGGAGTGTGTCAGCCTCATGCCATCTTACAGTTTGTTCCCCCTCCTGTTCTAACATATTCTACACTTCTCTTCCTTTTACCTGCTACCCCTCTCAGGAACACACACTTCCTCACATGTAGTATACACTCAATTTCTTTTGTATCCCAAATAGCTTTCAAGACTTTATCTTAAATAAAGCTAATTATCACCTAAAAAGGAATTCTTGTGCTACTCTTTAAGATGATATATTTTCCATCTTTATTACATAGATATGTATTAATTCACTGGAGAGATACTTATACATTTACTACATATTTCTAATTAAAGAATTATGCAGCCTTTCCGATTTCAATTCTTTTGGCACTTTACAGTCTCAGGTAGACTATCAAAAAATATTTGGATGTTTTAAACAAAAATACTGTGTCAAGAGTCTGCAGGACAACCCCCTGACTCCGTAATTCACTAAGAGGCATTACAAGACCTAAAAGCTGATTACTCATGGTTATGGTTTGTTATGGAGAAAGGATACAGATTAAAATGAGCAAAAAGAAAAGGCATATAGGGGCAGAGTCCAGAGGAAGTTAAAAACATCCAGATAGATAGTCATACCTTTTAGTAGTCACACCAGTATGCACTAAATTCTCCCAGAAATTATTAATGATAATGCATGTGAAGTATTGCCAACCAGGGAAGCTCACCCCAATCTTGAATTTTTACTGTTAGTCATTTAAGCATGCAGAACTTGGAAAACTAGGTCAACTACACACACTCTAGACTCCCAAAGCAAAAATATGTGCTTGCCATAAGTCACATTGTTAACCTAAACACTGGTAAACTGGTACAATATGCCCCAAACCCTCAGGCACACATGAACATTTACATGGCAGACATTCCAAGGGTTCAGAGCTCAGTTTCCAGGACTAGTTAAGTCAGTTTTATATATAGTATGCTTTTTTGGGGGAATAGGATTTTAGCAACCCAAGTCTGCGGAGCCAACCCTTCCTGCATTGGTGCTATAGTGATACTAGTATCGAATTTCTAGTTTTAAGTTACCTATTTATTTTATTTAATTGATTCAGTCAGTCACTACAACACAAAAAGTACCTTACAAATACATCTAAATTCAGCCAAGTAGTATATGACTGTATCAACCAAAGTCCTTCTAAAACACCACCAAAGTCAGAAAAATACAATACTCAAGTCTACTCCACAGCTAGAAACTATCATACATTCCACAACTTTCCTCGACGGAGCAAAATTAGACCTGTCTCCCTGGAGGAGAGATTAGATGGAATCCCAGTTGACGCTATTGTGTATCCACCAAAGTCTTTTCCATCTAGTCCTGTCCAATATTCATTCATTCAGTCCTTTTGTGTCCAACATAGTTAATGCCACCAGTATCAGTGAAAATGCTGAAACTTTGACAGATGGGGAAGAATGAGGAGGTGAATCAATATTCTTTTCAGAGACATTGCCCTTTGTACAAAAACACTGAGAAATAAGGTCAGTATATCCTTTATAGCCCAAGGAATTTACTAAGACTATAACCTGAAGCCTGTCTACATTGGCTGCTCTTTGTACAAAGCAGAATAAAAAAAAAAAAAAAAACCTGAAACAGCAACAAAAGCAAGCAGCAAGGGCTTCCAGCTAAAGTAATAGACATCACTATTTTGGACAGAATCTGTCCTGATCCTGACCCTTGCTTGGTTTCCTCCCTCTATCTTCCCCTTCCTCTCCTTCCTCTTTTCTTGCTCCTTTTTCTCCTTCTCCCCTTTATTTTCATTATTTAACAAATATTTACTGAACTCAGTAGTAGTATAAAAATTGTACTATGCATTAAGAATTCAGTGATAAATGAGACCAACATGGTAACTAACTACCTTCAGGAAACTGAGTCTAACAGGAATAAAGGCTTCAGTGACCAACTGTTCCTCACATCCAAACACCTGCTTGCCCTTCACACGTATCCCTGATCACTCATCCTCACTCCCTTCTTCGGGCACAGCACCTCAGTCATACTAAGCAAGCGTACTCATTTGAGAAATCTCACATATGCACTTTCTTGTCTAAGCTTTACATCTTCTGCACCTCTGCTGGAATAGCCTCCTCATCTAGATCCTTGCACTTAACCTAATTTCTCCTATTGATCCTTCAGGTTTATTCTTTTCTATTTCCTAAGATCAATGGTACATTTGAAATGTATTTCTGTTGACATGTGGAAGTCTCACACATTGCAGCTATCATTCCAGGCTCTATGCCTGAGCCACAAAGGAAAACCTTTCCTCTGACACATCAGATACACCCACAGGAAGTCATTCCTTTGAGTTTTTTATAATTGTAGAATACACTTGAGTGATTCTTGCAGCAAACAACTGTTCTCTCAGGAATCAGAATATAAAATAAACAAAAAACCAGTGCCATACGTGTGTGGTTCTGGAGGAAGCTGGCACAGGATTTTTCTTTTTATCAATCTTTTTCTTTCATTTTTCCCTTCATTCAACCCAATAATTGTTTAACTGTATAGTGCCCCCCAACAAATGTTCTCTTTTCAAGGTGTCTCACAGTCTTCATGTTGGCCATCACACCAGTTACCTATATTACTGCAGTAACAAATTACCACTAGTTTAGTGACTTAAAACAACAGCTTTATTTTCCTACATTCGTGTTGCTCAAGAAGTATGAAATGCTGGATTAACACTGGGTGTTGACAAGCTGTATTCCTTCTGGAGGTCCTAGAGGAGCATTTGTTTCCTCACCTTTTCCAGCTTCCGGAGGTCACCTCAATTTCCTGGCTTTTTATTCTTTCCTCCATCTTCAAAATCAGCAATGGAGCATCTCTACCCATTCCCATTCACTGTCATGTCACCTTCCCTTGTGACTGTTCACACTAGGTGCATCTGAATAATCTGAATAACCCCCCTACCTGGGGAGTCCTAACATTATTACATCTGCCAGGTCTCTTTTACTACATAACATACTATATTCACATGCTCTGGGGATTAGGACATGCACAACATTGTTCTTTCTACCTTTCTAGTCATAAGTTTCCTCTGTAACACAGAGAAATGCTTTCTATTTTATACCATAAAGGGCTTTAAACCACTCGATTCTGTCCCCTTACTCTATTAAGCAATGATGGGAACTGGTCTTGGCATGACCTTAGCATACTGCTTTTGGAATTTTTGTTTCTTGATGTTTTGTTCCTCCTAGTTCATTGGCCTTGCTACTGACATCATTGTATATTATCCATTGCTGCCCCCACTAGGAGGTCTGTTTCTAGGTCACCACATATATTGCTCTAATTAGCATGAACGGAACCTCTCCACCAACACAGAAATTAGTGTATTAGGCTACTAAGCTAGACTGTTCAGCTTTATCTGTGCCTTAGTGCGCTAATCATATTATAATGCTTTTATCTCTACTTGCAATCTAGGGAATCTGGCTTAATTTTTAATTGTGGTCATTTCACTGTCATGCCGTGTGACTTTTGGCAAGTGTATTATCCTTACTGTGCCATAGTTTTCCTGATCTATAAAATGGAAATAATAACATCTATCTTGTACATTTCTTACAAAATCTACTTAAGTAATGTTTGTGATATCTCCTGCAAGTTACATATTGTTATATATTGACAGGTATCATACCCAGTGAAAGAAAACATAAGGATTAAACTGGGGAAGTGAGGAAAGGCTAAGTTATAGAAGACCTTGAAGGGGATAATGTGATACCTGGCATCAAACTTATAAGTCTTTCCTTAGGCAGCCCTCACCCTTAATCCTGAGAGCCCTACTCTAGAAAAGCCCTTCCCCTTCTTTCTCCCTCTACACCTTAAACTGTTTCCAAAATTCTTACTTTATACCAGAAATTTTTGTTAACAGTTGGAAGATGGATCAGCAGCTGTCTCAGCCAACTCTTTCTGAAACCACGACTCATAGATGTCTGCATTCTTTCAAAACAGTCTTCTGGGCACCCTGATATTTTCCTTCTCTGAGCAATGCCAGTTCAGTGAGACCTAAATGGATTCTTAGTTTCCCAGACAACCAATAGCTCCTAGGTCTATAGGAACTTCCTATCCTAAACAATGAGCTGATTGAAAATATGCTAAATGACTAAGTCTTTCTTCTTCTTCTTCTTCTTCTTCTTCATCTCTCTCTCCCTCCTTTCCTCCCTCTCTCTCTCCCCTTCTCTTGCTCTCCCCCCCCCATCAAATGCTAAATAATTTTAAGAAGTGAATTCCTCAAGACTACCCTCCAAATCCTTATCCCTTTCTAACACAAAGCACATTTCCACAGGCTTAAAAACTAGAACAATAAATCTAGTAATTTTCAGAGGACATTGGTGTCTCATATTTCTACCTCCCTCATAGCTTTAAGCTCAAATACAATCAGTTTACAAGTCAAAACAAGATTTAAGCAACTGCCAACTCATCTTGGCATCTAAAAAATCAAGCTGTGTTCTGATGTTTGCTTCATAAATTAGAACCAACAATAAAGATTCTGGAATCAGGGCTTAAGTGGCAATTTTCTTGATGATGCCTGACACAGAACAGAATGCATTTTGTTCGGCCACACGGTGCTATCTTTGCAAGGCTGGCAGCAATGGGATATTTTCTGAGTAGGATGTTAGCTAAGGTTTGCAAAAGGTCAGCAATTATATATGTTCTGAGCCAAGATGTTTTTCATAGCTATTTATACACTTTAATCCTAAATAGCCAGAATTCTAGGGGTCATCAAGGACAACATGATCTCAAACAAAAGTGATAATCCCCACCCTTTCGAATTGCACAGATAACATGTATGGGACCAAACCAGAGGCAATTACTCTGATGAGCTTTGGGAAAGGAGTAAATTCATCATTGTCAATTGAGCACCTTGAGTCAGGGGAATACCCAATGAATTGCTTAAGATCATGTAGGCAACCACAGAACTGAAACTAGAACTCACAATACCTAATATATTCCTTCTATTCCAGATACATGGTCCCTCCCGCCAAATGTAACCATTCATTTCTCATTTTAAGTGTCTTTTTTTTTTTTAAAGATTTATCTATTTATGCATACAAGCACTGGGGTACAGGCCAGAGGTGTGGGGGGGTGAGAGGATTCACCACAGAGAGCGGGGAGCAGAACAGGCAAATCAACGGAAGTACACTGCTGAGGGGAGCAGCGGGCACAGCAGGAGAGGTCTGCCGCACCATGTGGGTCCCCTCCCTGGCTGGCAGCAGAGATTGAACTCGTGCTGCAGTGGCTGTGATTTGCTTCATAGTGCGTTGCTTAACCCACTGAGCCACCAGGGAGGCCCCCTCATTTTAAGTGTCTTAAGCTAAGTCTGATTCTCTGCTTGAAAAGACACCATTTTGCTACCCCTTTCCACTGCCATACTGTCCCAAAGACACTCATACCAATGCCTTTATTTCTGTGTTTCACTGTTGAATTCTATAGTCTGAGTTCTATAGTTTCCCACTCTTACTAAATTAGCCTCTGAAGGCCTTCAAATAGTTCCTTTTTGACAATTCAAGGAATATATGTCATCTCTATAATTCAGAACTAGAAACTAGAAAAATGGGATTTAATATGTCGTTGTTTTTTTTCACTCAAAAAAGCATGCCTGGTTCTCCAAAGATGAAAAACCTGCTTATTATTAATTTAAGGCTACTGTCATTGCTCTCCTATTAACTCAAACAAACAAAAATCACCAGCGGAAAACCATACAAAACAAAATCTTAATTTAGGATTAAAAGTTGAGATTGGAAGAAACTGTAGCTTTACCTCACCTTGGTGAACCTGAGTACCATCACAACTAGACATATAGACTCCCAATGTTGAAAGTAACCCTTAATTAACACCCCAATTTGGCACCCCAAAATCAAGGAGATACATAGCTAGCTTATGCTATTCAATTACATTCAACTTCTTACAATAGTATACCTTCTTCCCCACCCTCCCCAGGAATTGTCTTACCCTGGACTTGATTTCTTCACCCATAATGCTTCTTAGAATACTATCTTCCATGATCATGTAAAATTTTTTGAAGACATAGCATTATCTCTAAGGACATCATTTCAGAATGAATGCATGGGGGCAAAGGGTATATGCCTTTAGGATAAGTGGAATTATTAGATAGTCTACCATGCAAAAACAAACTAGCTTTACTGAACAGTGGAAGAATCTATTTAAAACTTTGCTACAGGGACAGCTCTAAGACTTCAACCTGTGAGCTGCTGTGCATTATTAAATGCCCATGCCTTGAAACAGTGACCTGTAAATTACATTGTTTCTTTCATAGCCAAATTATATAGGTATGAGAATCAATCATTTTCAAATTTTTGTTTCCCCAATAATTCTGAACTCTGCTGGCCTGCAGATTCTAGGTCCTAAGACAATGACGTGTTCAATTAGGTACACGATAATGTTTAGACTAAATTGCAGTTGAGATTTCCATGTGGACATTTCTAGTTTCTCAAACTACTGATGGTACTGTTACAGGGTAGGGAGAGGGGCATCCCAAAGCCCCCAAACCTGCCCTCTCTAAATGGGTTTTGCTATTTGCTGCATTAAGACAAACATATAAGGCTTTTAATGGAAAGGAACTTTAATGAAATTAGGGAACAATACAGAAAAGACAAAGAATATAGTAACTAAGTATTCAAAGTTACCCATGTCCTTAAGGGTAAAAGTTCAGCTAAATAGGATTGGCCCAAAGCAAGGCCCAAAAGCCTGCCACAAGTCTAACGGATCTTTTAGTGGAGACCTATAGAAAACGGTCAGAAAGAATCAGAAAAATCTGGGAAGAAAAGAGCAAAACTAAAATCAAGATGAAAGCTGCCATTGTTAACCTACCTCTGGGTTTCTCACCCACATCTGTTCCAACCAGTCCAAGACCAAAGAAGCAAGCACAGTTTATTCACACGTCCCTCTGCTCCACGTGCCTCCTCCAGGTCTCCTTGTTGCTCTCCATTCTGCTTCCTTCTTCCTCCTTCCTTTTGTCTTCTATCTCCTCTCCAGCATCTTCTTATCGCTGCTAAGCTCCACCCCACCTACAATGGGACAGGGATTCTGGAACTTCCCCCTTTCCTGGGGACCACCCTGTTACAGAACCACTGGGAAATAGTCCCAGTGGTGGACAAATTGTTGACACTAGGTCTAAGTAGATAATTGACTTCTACTACATTCTGTAGCTACAAGGAATATAGATAGACTCCTGGAACTTCGAGGCTTCCTGGGCAACTCTTTGTATCATATCCAATGGAGTAGGTTAATGGAAAATGACCTCAATTTCAAATTGGCAAGACTGTCAAGGACTCAAACTCCACAGAAATGAAAGATTACATTTCCTAAAGTGGAATTCCTATCCCACTCAGGTGCTGTCTAAAGGTTAAAAGAATGTAGAACATGGGGCAATGAAATATACTAGTCCCCTCTAGCTTTGTCTTAAACATAATTAAGTTAGTCATTACTAGCTTAATCTTTTTTCCACCTTTTTAAGGTCAGTTATTACTGGGGTTTATAGTTACCATTTAGTTTATGGATATGGAACAGTGAAGAATAATAGTTGGATTGGGAATATGATAGGTCTAAAGAAAGAATTAGGGTCACCTGAAGTTTTTGAATGATGGGAATGAAGAGTCTTTTTTTTTTTAAAGATTTTATTTATTTATGCATACAAGAGCTGGGGTACAGGCCAGAGTTGCAGGAGATGAGAGGATTCACCAGAGACATAGTGGGGAGCAGAACAAGCAGAATTCACTGCTGAGGGGAGCAGCAGGCGAGGCAGGAGAGATCTGCTGCGCCATGTGGGTTCCTCCCTGGCCGGGGATCGATCTCGCACTGCTGTGCTGCGGACACTTCACAGTGTGGCGCTCAACCCACTGCGCCACCAGGGAGACCCCTGGGAATGAAGAGTCTTAAAAGACTATGATATCACAATCATTGAGTGCAGTGTTTATGAATTTCAGTTTCTTATCATGATGCATTAAAATTGTAAGTATGATTGTTAGCCCACATGCAATCTATTTCAATTTTTTTCTAGACAACCTACAGGGTACAAACAAATTAAGCATCCTTTTAAGAGAAATCATTTTAAAACATATGTATTGGGTACAAGATCAGAAAAAAGTGAAAAGGCACACAGGTGCATTTATTTTTAATTTTGTAAACTGTTTTAAATTTTTATTTAGCTATTTATTAAGCATCCATGTTTATTTTTCAACAATGCAGGGGTACAGTCACCCAAGTTTTCCCACCACCAAAGTATCCACAGGCCTCCTTCCCCCTTGTTCTCTATTCTACCCCTTTCCTTATCGATTCCCCTCCCATCCTGAATGTCTCAGATCTGCAGTCTGCTTTTTTCAAGGGTCAGTCTTACAGTTTCTTTGCCTGTTTCTTTATTGGGTTTCTCTAGATTTCACATATAAGTGAAACCATCTGGCATTTCTCTTTCTCCTTCCGGCTCACTCCACTTAGAATAATCCCAGCTCTGCCCATATTGCCTCAAATGGCATGAGTTTATCATTTTGATCACTGAGTAGTATTCCATCGTATAAATATAGCACATCTTCTTGATCCACTCATCTGTTCTGAAGCATTTAGGTTGTTTCCATATTTTGGCTGTTGCAAATGCTGCTATAAACTTAGGAGTGTAGGTTTCCTTTCGAATTGGTGTTTTGGTGCTCTTTGGATAGATACCTAGGGATGGAAACGCTGAGTCATATGGCAGATCCATTTTTAGTATTTTGAGGAACTTCTCCATACAGTTTTGCATAGGGACTGGTCCAGTCTACATGCTTACCAACAGTATGAGAGGGGTACTTTTTCTCAGCACCCTTTCCAGCACTTGTTTCTGGTTTGTTTGGTATGTGCCATTCTCACAAGTATGATGTGGTATCTCATTGTGATTTTGATTTGCATTTCCCTGATAATAAGTGATGATGACCATTTTTTCATACCTCTCTTGTCATCTGCATGTCTGTTTTTGGAAAAGTATCTATTTAGGTATTCTGCCCATTGTATGGTCTATTTTCTTTTGTTAAGTTATATAAGCTCTTTGCAGATCTTCAGTATCAACCCCTTATTAGATGTATGGTATGTAGATTTTTTTCCCATTCAGTAGAGTGCCTCTTTATTTTGGCCACTGTCTCTCTCACTGTACACAAACTTCTTGAGACAGACTTGGATGTAACATCTGAAACCATAAAACATATAGAATAGGCAAACACTCATGATATAAACTGCAGAAACATCTTTGTGGACTCCTCTCCAGCAACAAAGTAAACAAAGGAGAAAATAAACAGTTACAGTTTTTCAAATAAACTTGGTCTCCAGATTTTTCTGATCTGGATATTCTTGTTCAAGATGCAGCCTGCAACAAATAGATGGAAATGACCCTTCTAGAAGAAAACTTGGCTATTTCTAGGATTCCATTATCAGTTGCTTTTTTTGTTCTTGTAATGGAAATGGAGCAGTATCACTTTGAATTTTACAGCATCCTCCCAAGATATGCCTTGTAGCAAACACATCTAGCTGAGTCTTTACTGAAAGTGTTCCTTCCCCATCCCTCAGTCTTAACCATTAGAATAAAGCTGTGCAGAAACAAGAGAGTCACAGCCAGGTACACCTGTGGAATATGGCGGAACACTGAACACACCTAAGTTAATGGGATCAGAAAGCAGGCAGTGACTTTTTGGCCCGATCTCTCAGGAGGAACTCTGAGCGAACTATTTGTCTCTCTCAAGACCCATCTCACTTAAGGCATGCTCCCTCCCAAATGTGTGAGAAAGAGCTAAAGCTCCCCTAGTAAATCTTTTTTTATTATTATTTATTTTTATTTAATTAATTATATTTGACATCGTTTGTAGTCCCCAGGGAGTACCCACCACCATTCCACTTGTGCACCATCACCTCAGTCCCTTGTGCTCTTTCTGCCCTCATCCCCGTCTTTGCCCTCCCCTCCCTCTGCCTACACCCCCGTGATCCCTTGGGTTTATCTTTGACCTTTTGATCTTGTTGAGTTTTTATTTGTTTGTTTGTTTTTGGTTGTGATTGCCCATTTCCTTGAGCTTTCTCTTGTTTTTTTTTTTTTCATTTTTATTTTTTGTTGTGGTTGTTGTTCTTTCATATTCCTCCTAATAGTGAAGCCATCCGATATTTTTCTCTTACCTTCTGACTTGTTTCATTGAGCATAATCCCTTCTAGCTCCATCCATGTTTCTATAAATGTCCCTAGTTTCTCATTTTTGATTGCTGAATAGTATTCCACTGTGTATATGTCCCACATCTTCTTGATCCAGTCCTCTACTTTTGGGCATTTGGGTTGTTTCCAGGTCTTACCAATTATAAATAGTGCTGCAATAAACATGGGGGTTTACCAATAAATAGTGCTGCAGTCTTTTGGATTGGTGTTTTTGTGTCCTTTGGGTAGATTCCTAGGAGTGGGATTGCCGGATCATATGGTAGTTCCATCTCTAGTAGACCGAGGAACCTCCATACGGCCTTCCATAGTGGTTGGATTAGCTTGCATTCCCACCAGCAGTGTAGGAGCGTCCCTTTTTCTCCACATCCTCGCCAGCATTTATTGTTGTTGGTTTTTTTGATGTATGCCATTCTTACCGGTGTCAGGTGGTA
>JAGFMF010012074.1:10658344-10743978 GCA_019455555.1 Galemys pyrenaicus
GATCGTGGTGAATTATCCTTTTTATGCATTGTTGTATTCTGTTGGCTAGAATTTTGTTGAGGATTTTTGCATCTGTGTTCATTAGGGAAATTGATCTGTTGTTCTCTTTTTTTGTGTTATCTTTGTTTGGTTTTGGCATTAGTGTAATATCGGCTTCCTAGAATGTATTAGGTAGTATTCTTTCTTTCTCAATTTCTTGAAAGAGTTTATATAGGATGGGTACTAGTTCATTTCTGAATGCTTGGTAGAATTCATTTGTGAATCCATCTGGTCCTGGGCTTTTGTTTTTGGGGAGTGCTTTGATTACTTCTTCAATTTCTCTACTTGATATTGGTCTGTTTAAGTGTTCTAGTTCTTCTTTGTTTAGCTTTGGATGATTATATCTTTCTAAAAACCTGTCCATCTCTTCTAGATTGTTAAACTTGTTAGCATATAGCTGCTTATAGTATTGCCTGACTATTCTTTTAATCTCTTTTGAATCTGTTGTAATCTCCTCTTTCATTTGTGATCCTCTTTATTTGTGTTTTCTCCTGTTTTTCCTTCGTTAGCCTGGCTAGAGGTTTGTCTATTTTGTTTACTTTTTCAAACAACCAGCTTTTGGTTTCATTAATCTTTTGGATTGTTTTCTTGATTTCTAATTCATTTATTTCTGCTTTAAATTTTATGATTTCTTTTCTTCTACTGTTTTTTGGATCCTTTTCCTGTTCTTTTTCTAGGTCCTTGAGATGCAAGATTAGATTGTTTCTTTGAGTTTTTTCTTGTTTGTTAATGTGAGCCTGTATTGCTATGAACTTCCCTCTTAGAACTGCTTTTGCTGCATCCCATACATTTTGGAATGGGGTGTCCTCATTGTCATTCAGTTCAAAGTATTTTTAATTTCCTCTATGATCACCTCTATAATTCATTCTTTTTCCAGTAGTGCAGGTCTCCTAGTAAATCTTTACCATCCACTTCCCCCCTAATGAGGCAGAAACCCCCTTGTAAAACTTTACAATTTATAGCCTCGATCTCTATCCTTATGCATGCCTTGATTTAACAATGTATAACTTTAATCCTCATCTCAAACACCACTTACATGACTTAGCACCATAAGTAGTGATCAAATATTTGCTAATATGTTAAAACAGAGTTAATGGAAAAGTGATAGATTTATGTCATGTCTGAAATGGTTTTGTATTCTCTCAAGTCCCAAAAAGATAATTATAAAAAGACCTGGAAAAATAAAGTTGTTGCTGAGTCTTGGAAGTTCAGCCCTTTGCCAAGCCTGTATGTCTGGCTTAGTTCTATCCTCATCCCAGGCCCATGATCCCTGAGATCAACAAAAGCTAACATCTCATTCAGCTTGTCTCTTTGCTCAAGGTGGAAGGCTTTCTTCTTTAATCAGAGCAAGAACTTTATCTCACACAGACAAATTTGGTAGTCTTAGAAATCAAAACATTTTTATGACAAGATCATACTGAGTAGTTAATAATCATTTTTTATCCATTGTATATGTTAAACAAGAACATTAGCATAGCTCTAGCATCTCTTTAAGGAGGTGTAGATGAGAAACATAATAGCATTCCCCAATAAACATGCTAATAACAGTCTTTACTGATTATTATGACCCTAAGTTAGATAATCATAAACATGAAATGAGAAATGAAGTCAAAGGATGAAGTATTTTGCAGGAAACTGGGGTATAGGTCAGAGGTGCAGGGGATGAGAGGATTCACCAGAGACAGAGTGGGAAGCAGAACAGATGTATTGACTGAAGTACACTTTTAAGGGGTGAAGTGGGCCAGACAGAAGAGGTCTGCTGTCTCAAATGTGGTGCAATAATGCAATAATGGTGATAGGGTGATAGTGCTGATTCTTAACCCTTAGGCCACCAGGGAAGAAGTATTCTGAAAAGGTCTTTAAGTTGACTGATAAACCCAGCTTCCCTCTTCTAACTCCAGCTACAGTGTAGCTCCAGCTCAGTGCGTGGGTTTCCTACTCTCCAATGAAGGTATTACCTCTATAGAGCTGATGTGGTCATATAATGAAAGGCAAATAATCCAAATGATGATTAAAGAAATATTTCATAGCCTGCTCCCAAAGATGAGATGAGGCACATTAATGTCCACCCATGGGAGACTGCATTGGAAGATTAAGAAGAATTTGCTGGTTGACAGCAAAGACAGAGATCACCCAACCATGTCACATAAAATCTGAGCACTAAGACAAATATTCTCAAACTTCCATTCTGAACACCCTTAATTTTCATACAAAACAACATAGTGAGTTCTAGATCTTAATTTTTTGATTTCTCATATTCTGAATCTGTGTGTACCTTTATTTGAGAAATTTTGAATTATCTTCTGTATATTAAAATAAGTTTAGCTAAATAGATGTTTTAACAATTCAGTTCCGTTTAACACATATTTATTAAGAATGTTCTAGGTTTCACAATGAGGTTACCACCTGACACCGGTAAGAATGGCATACATCAAAAAAACCAACAACAATAAATGCTGGCGAGGATGTGGAGAAAAAGGGACGCTCCTACACTGCTGGTGGGAATGCAAGCTAATCCAACCACTATGGAAGGCCGTATGGAGGTTCCTCGGTCTACTAGAGATGGAACTACCATATGATCCGGCAATCCCACTCCTAGGAATCTACCCAAAGGACACAAAAACACCAATCCAAAAGACTGCAGCACTATTTATTGGTAAACCCCCATGTTTATTGCAGCACTATTTATAATTGGTAAGACCTGGAAACAACCCAAATGCCCAAAAGTAGAGGACTGGATCAAGAAGATGTGGGACATATACACAGTGGAATACTATTCAGCAATCAAAAATGAGAAACTAGGGACATTTATAGAAACATGGATGGAGCTAGAAGGGATTATGCTCAATGAAACAAGTCAGAAGGTAAGAGAAAAATATCGGATGGCTTCACTATTAGGAGGAATATGAAAGAACAACAACCACAACAAAAAATAAAAATGAAAAAAAAAAAAACAAGAGAAAGCTCAAGGAAATGGGCAATCACAACCAAAAACAAACAAACAAATAAAAACTCAACAAGATCAAAAGGTCAAAGATAAACCCAAGGGATCACGGGGGTGTAGGCAGAGGGAGGGGAGGGCAAAGACGGGGATGAGGGCAGAAAGAGCACAAGGGACTGAGGTGATGGTGCACAAGTGGAATGGTGGTGGGAACCCCTTGGGGACTACAAATGATGTCAAATACAATTAAATGAATCTAATAAAATTTTAAAAAGAACGTTCTAGGTTTCAATCTGTGTCCTAGATACTAAAGATTCAATGATAATTTGTTCAGTGAAAATCTACTTCCATGTTTCTCAATGTCCATATTGAAGAAAGAAAATTTCTACCTTATATTATCTTTTTTATGCTTTAGTTAATTTTATCTTTATGTAAATTCCAAAACATAAGTCTTACTCACACTTAACACATTGGGAAAAACAGATTTGAGAGGTTAATTAACTTGCCTAAGATCACAAAACTGGTAACCACCAAAGAAAAAAATAAACAACTAGTTGGTCTCATTTCAAATTCAAGTCACCCACACTACCCCTGCTGCCTCCTTCATAGTAATAACAATGTATGTTCTATGTGCTAACATTTCATACCTGTGACCTCATTTTATCCTCACAGAAACGTTATAAAGTTAGAATTACTTTGCTATTAATTACTTTGCTATTCTGATCACAGAGATAAAGCCAAATAGTACTTTAAAAACTATGTAATATAAAAGGCAAACTGATGTGTTTGGTGGAGTTTTGGCCAAAATAGGACTGCATCTCTTTGAAGGAAATTAGGAAATGGGGAATAGAGAAGGGGAAGGCACCATAACTGCATAATCTCTCTTTGAATTCAGTTTTGGCATGTGATCCTTCAGGAAGAGTATCCTAATATCCTAATACTACCTTCCCTCCCCATGTCCAGGATAATTTTTATGTTTTTGAGGTCCCACTGTTAACAGATATCAAACAAAATGATGGCAGAACATATGTACTAAATTTTTTTATCTCATTAAACTAATCATTTTATCTGCTTCTCCACACCAGTAAAACTCCTAGAACTCCCTGACTACTCAAAACTTGGCCACTAAGTAAACAGAAGAGAACGACTTATCCAAAGTCATGTAGTTGCTAAGTTATATTTATTTATTTTAATTTTTCAGTTGAAAATAATGACTGGTTTACAACATTGCTTATGATTTAGAGATATAGGATCTCCTCTACCACACCCACCACCAAAGCACCCATGAGTAGATATAAATTCAAAGATTTTTCCATGAATACATCATTTCTTAATATGATGTATTTTCGAGATAAAGTAAACCATTTTCATTAGATACGCTATCATAATACACACTTTGTCTGGTAGATATAGCTCAAGGTCTAATGTTTTAAAGTTATTGTTTACATTTTATTTTTAGTAAAAATTAAAAGTAAACAAATTAACTGTAGAAGTTTGAATGACCAACCCAGTCTCACATGAGAAGCCTTTTTGAGAGATTATAAATACTTTCAGCACCTATTGATTTGGAAATACACACACAAACTTCTTGTACTCCTGGTATACTTCCATGGTCTCTAGAGAATTGCAACTCATAGGTTAGGAGTCACATTCAATTGAAAGATGACTAAACTTAAAGTAGAGAAATTTGGTTTCTGGTTCAACTCTGCTACCATCTTTATGGCCTTTGTCAGAGACCTGCCCTTCTGAATCTCACGGCTTTTTCACCTGTAAATGAGATATTAGATTGAAGACCTCTATGTCAGCCTTTGTACTGCACAACCCCAGTAGTGACAACCACACAGATTACAATGTGAGTAATATTCCTTAGAACTGTACAACATGACAGTCCTGCTTAAGAAATTACCAGGCTCATCTACTGAATTTGCATAGGCCCTGTTATAGATGGACAGTGGTAGATGATTTCAGTCTTTTATTGCTAAAAGTGTCAACTATTCTCATTATTTTCTCATAGTCTTTCATAGTCAACTTGACAGCTCAGGAATCATATCAAGATGTCCTGTCGTTCTGAGCTGACATTGATACCTTTTATGTGAACCACCCTGACACATTACTTAGACTTTCCCATCCCTACTGTCTCACATCTCATCTCTCTCCTCTTCCAAAACACTCTTTAGGAGCAAAATGACACAGTACAGGTCTTTTGGAGTCCCATGGGAACCTTCCTAAGGTTAATCAGGCATTCTTAAGAGGTTGTTAAAAGCTCTGAGGCTTTCATCCAAAGCCAAATGCACACTTTCTCTCTGAACTACAGCTGACCCTTATGTCAGTTCCAAAAGCAATGATCACAAAGATTAGAGGTGATAATGACACATTAGCTCATTTCTTCCATTCTCCTGAGACTGCTCTGGGAAAAACAATGACACTGGACAGGAACTCCTGTCTATCTACTCCTCCTTGTGGCTCTGACCAATAAACATTTTAGAACATGCCTCTCATCTCCTTGTAGTTACAATTGTAAAACACAATCCCTTAACTTTCATAAAAAGTACTCTTGAAAGAGAATGAGAATAAGAGATGAAAGATGAATGAGAAGGATGGAAGGGAAAAAGAAAGCAGTGAGAAGGGAGGACCAAGGAAGGAAGGGAGGAAATGCAATACTTCAAGTTCTGTGATAGTAGTTTCATTCATATTATTCAATCATTTCTCCTATCTTGCAAATTTTTCCTCTGAAAATGTAATAATCAACCCTGAGAAAGTTAAAATGTGTACAAGTTACACAGTTGTGATATCGTACTTCCTGTGGTATCCATGCCTTAGTTGCTATAATAACAAATTCCAGTACAGAGAGAGAAAGAAAGCACCAAGCACAATTATAAAAGTGTTCAAAAGATTTTTGTTAAATATACATATTTTTCTTTATATTTACCCTTATCAAACCCTATCACTTTACCGATGATAAAAATGAGTCACAGAGAACTTTGAGCAAATGCTCACGATCAAACAGTGATTTATTAACAGGGGTGTAAAAGAACTCTGGTTTTCTTATGTACCAACAGAATGATTAGTGATTTAGTATAGAATATGGAATAATCCTTGGAGTAACTAAAATTCTTCAAGTTCAAATTGTCTTAAACTCAAATTCAAGCCCCTCTATTTACCAAGTACTTAATTTTGAGCAAGTTTCTTGCCTTGTTTCTTTCTGGGGGTCCTTGTTAGCTAGGCACAAGACACCACCATAGTAACTACTAAATCTGGAGGAGCTTAGGAAAACTAGATATTTTATATGCACAATGTCTGGCACATGTGTTTCATTTGGAAATTTTTGTCTTCCAGAAATAGAAATTAACTTACATTCATGGATTGTAACACTCTCATGGGTGCTAGAGAGTAGGAAACAAAATATAACGGCCTCATAGACAATGGAACTGAAGATGAAGCTACCAAGTCTCATCTCACTCTCTCTCACAAGTTTCTTTTTTGCTCCTCTCTTTGCAAACTCCCCATTCTTCATTCTCCACTAAATAGATTTCTCCATTTGTATATTTTATACACATCTCAACCTGGCCACCCCTGGTTGCTATATCATAGTTTTCAGTTCCAGTGCTAAATTAACCCACCAAAGTGTCTATATCTTCCTTTGGTAAAATTTACAAGATAGATGATCTGACTGGATCTTAACCAGTAGAACAATTGGTAGCCTTGGATAACAATTCCATTCCATGTTCAAAGAAAAGTAGTAAGTTAAGGACCTATGAGGACCAGCACAAATCACTGAGAAAACTTAGGTTTTATAGTCACACCAACCTGGTTTTATATCTAAATTCCTCTACTTAGGTATTTACCACGTGATCTTGAGCAAACAGCTTACATTTCATGGGACTATAACCTTAAAATGGAAATAAAATAATACTTTCTTCATAAAGTTGTTATAAGAAATAAAGGGGATATATGTAAATTATGGAGAACTTGTTATGTATTCAAAACTGTTGACATGGGGAAGTTACACTTCAGGGCTGTGAAAGAGAATCTATGTCCTTTGTTTTTCTTTTTTTCACTGAATTTTTATCTTTTATTCCTTAGCTCAGCTCTCCTCTGGAATGCATTAATTAATCTGTTTTAATCTGTTTTAGGTTAGTTTAATCTCCTCTGGAATGCATTAATTAATCTGTTTTAATCTGTTTTAGGTTAGTTTAAGTGGCCTTCCCTTCCACACAGTTTTCTTAATTTGATCAATTACATATTTCATTTTATTAAATCACCCATCTTTTTAATTAATTTTATCTTATTAGTTTTATTGATTATTGACAAAAAATGCAAGATATTTAAAGTGTAAAATGTGATGATTTGATATGTATACAGTGTGAAAGGATTCACCTCACTGAATTAACTAACACACCCATTACCTCACATATTTATTTTTCATGTATGAGAACACATAAGTCGACTCACTCAGCAAATTTCAACTACACAATGCAATTAAAATCACCTGCTTATTTTCTAAATTCACTACTTTATGAGATACCTTAGGGAAGTCACCATAATTTTGCCAGAAGGTAGGACAAGGCAGAATTCAGTCATGCTTAATAATTGCTTACCAAATAAATGAATTAATGAACAAACATTATGAAACAGCATCTTAACTCTGAAATGAGGTACACTGGGAAAAATAGTGGTTTTTTGTAAGGAAGGCAAAAACAAGCTCCACCAATAACACTAACACTTTCTGGTTGAAAGCAAAAGCATTATTTCCAATTCAGGAATATTTTTGATTAACTATGTGACTCCAACCAAGAGCCCCAAAGAAGAAAAGCTAATAGTAGGATTTAAAACCTGATGCAAAGGATGACCAAATTATTTACTTCTGCATGCCTCCCTTCCTTTCCAAGTGTAGCAAAAAATGGCACTAAGAAAGAGAACTCAGAGTTTATATCTCATCTTTATTAGTAACTCTCAACCCATCCCCCCTCTTTTAATGCTCAGTGGTATCATTTTCAATTCCCCTTTTCTCATTCAGACAATGTGCTTCATCAAGTCCCCACTTGTAGACCTTGTGTTGAGAATTCAAGACACCATAAAAAGTAACAGGTTCACTCTCCTCAAGAGTGTTTGCTCATTGTTAAAAAGCCCCTGTAAAGACTAAGGAAAAGGTGATAATTCGAAGCGGTGACTGTTTTTTAAATATTCAATAGCATATTTGTTCAATGGAAAGTTGAATTTGAAAAATTTTCTGGAGGTAAGTAAACGGAATGCATCTTTGACTCCTATCAAACTTATTGTACCTTTCCCAACAATCTAGTCTTACAGTAGAATAACTAGCAAAATGAAATGGAAGCGTATTGACAAAAAAAAATGGACAACTTAAATAATTCTTAATCAGTCATGCACTAGAGATTTGACATGCCATGTATATAACCCATAATGTTCCTTTATTAAATGTATCTCCCACTGATGTCACCCATGTCTCCACTCCCAGGATTACTGGGCGCAACAGTCTTGTCACAAGGTTTGACTTTATTCAACATGTGCAAAATTCAGCGTGAACTACTCTGACTTGTATTTTCATCTTTTCTCAAATGGACTTAATATTCTGGTTATGTAATTATCTAAACACTCAATTAAAATACATGAAAAGCACTTCGTAGACTTTTTCTGTAACAAACATTTATGGTTAGTGTTTTAGAATTCTTGTCTCTGCAGAATTCAGGTCATATTGCAGGCATTACCTAATTCCACCTGCCAGCACTCAGGGAGATATCAGGTATTATTCCTTTCTGTTTTACCTCTAGGGGCTCTGAAGCAAAAACCCTTGTTGGGACATATCTGAGTCAATAATGTAACAGAAACAGTATCACAGAAACCCTGGTACCCTACCCAGATAGTTCAACTATCTGTAGTAAAATTGCTATCAGTATCCTAACTATTGCAATGTTATAACACAGAAAACATTGTCTATCCATATGAATGCAACACCTTTCTTTAGTAAGTAGAAAACTAAAGTATGATAAATAGGTTGAGAATCAGCTCTAAGGCTAAGGCATTGCCTTAAAGGGACAAGGCTGCAGCAATGGCATTAAGGCACTGTTTTCCAGAGCATGTTCTGAAACTAAAAGAAAGGAGGAAGAAAGAAAAGGAGGAACAGGCCCAAAGGATGCTCCATGAGAAAGGTCAAATAAGCATAGGAATCACCACATATATTTGGCACTTCCTTATGAAAACGTACTACAAAAGATTTAGAGAGGTCTTACAGTATAAAACATACAAAAGGGGCAGTTAATACATAAATTCTAGCAGGGAATGAGGGATCATCAGAAGAGCAGGGACAGCCAAAGCAGACTTGGACATCTTTACAGGAATTCAGCGACTCTAGGTTACATCTATCAGATACCAGGAATCTAGCTTTCTTCCCTTTTCCATGCCTGTTTTAATCTTCAGTTTACTTGTTAAGGGCGTTTGGCTGGTTTAGTTGGGAGTCAAAGATAAAAGATCTGCAGCAACATTTGTCACTGAATTAGAATTAGACTAAGCAACTTACTAAATGAAGTGATTACTATGCATGATGGACACAATTACTTCAGTGATTGCTTATACCTCTGAAATGATAATCTAGAGTTTCAGGCCTTTTCTATTTTATGGTGGTCTTAAGAAACCTCTTGGATGTTTCTCTGGTTATTTTGCCAAGCCTTTGTTTAAACTGTTGCATTGTGATGCGCAAGACAGTTTAGTTTTATTTTCTCCTGCAGTGTTCCTCTTTGTAATCTGTTTTCTTTCTTTGAAATCTGAAATGTGATCAAAATAAAGCAAAGAGGGATTTGACCTCTATAATTGAAACTTCAGTGGAAAATTCCTCTTACTGTAAAAGCCAGTAATAAAAAGTAGGTGAGAAAAAGAAGATGAAATCTTATTTTACATTTGGATTTCAACTCCCAAAACTATGTACTTCCATCATCAGTTGGTCATGCCCAGACCTCAGTCTACCATTAAACACAGTGAAAGGATTAGTTGATTTGGGGGCCAGTTTAGACTTAATATTTCCTATAGAGGTTTAATGAGAAGAGTACACTAAAGACAGAAAGTTAGGAGAGTCCTCTCTGTTCTCTCCTGCTTCCTTCTATCCAAAGGAAAAAGCGAGTCATCAGATTCCAAGTAATCACCTGAGAAGCATTTATGGATGACAGGACACTGTGCATTACAGTATGAAATATAGTAAGTAAGAGTGGTTCTCTCTTGTCTTTTTCATGTATACAATGATTACAACTATGTGACCTTTTACATTTTCTCACCTGAAAAGAAACCATGCTCTGTTCTCTTAATTCTCTACCCTTTCTGTGGATTGTAAGCTTTTCTAGCTACTATACATGTTCTTACCTGTTTCCACGTAGGCAAAGATAAAAGAAGTCCTGGTCTTTTATCACCAAAGGACATGCCCAAAGTAAGATAAGAACCTAATATTAGGATAGATGGAAGATAGATAGACTACCTACTTTAGATGGTGTTTTTAAATTTCTACATGGAAGTTTGGACCCAACCTACTAAAAGTGAAGTTCATTTCCTCTTGCTAAGATTCTTGTTTATATATTCATTTCTTCAACAATATTTATTAATAAAGACCTCTAGTGCTGGCTTAGGTATACAATGTATGCAAAAAGCAGACTGCTGGCCTTGGAAAATTTACAATTCTGTGGAAGAGACAAAAATCAGTAGAAAGATAATAGTTTAAAAATAACCAAGTGTTTCTTAAAATTCTTCTTATTGCCCTGTGAAAGTGTGAATCAACTTATGAAAAAAAAAGTCAACTGAGATTCTGAATGAATTTTTAAAGTCATATTTCAAGGACAATTGTCTTGAAAGCCAACAAGAAAAGGTTTAAAATAAAAGTTTAATAACTCTGAATATCAAGTAGAGGTGAAGTTTTAAGGAGATGGTTGCAAAATTTACCATTAAATATATATAGGAAGGCAATCAGTGGAGAGCTGGTTTTCACCTAGGATATAAGAGCTCACAAAGTGGAACAGAAAGTAAGACATAATTCTGTTGTCAGCATGGATTGCTAAGAGTCCTGGCTCTGACTCCTCTTGAGACAAACCTGAAAGCAAACTGGGATCAAGCAGGGTCTCACCTCCCCTGTTGCATTCTGGGAAGAAGGCAAGGCTCCTAGGAAGCCAAATTCCACCTTGGCACCACAGTGCTGTTGTAGCTGTGGCTGAGTGACACTTCCTAGGCAAACAGATCTCAGGGCAGTGAGTGTCACAAGTACCACAGATCTAGCGGGGAACAGAAAACTAACTTGTTTTGATAGTCACCTCCAACCCCTGCAACCAAGAGAAAAGCAAGTTCTGAAAACAGGTCATCAGGTCTCTTAGATGGAATTATTATGAGACAGGGCAGGGATGTGGCAATCAGAGGCCACTGCAGGATTAGGGGTAGTATCAGGAAATGCCATCACAGAAAGAAGTAAAGGAGACCAAGTAGATATTATCTCAGTTCATAGAGAATAGAGATACCATTATAAGCAAGGTAGGCCCTTCCTTCTTACTTCCAGAAACTCATATCCCCAGAGAGAAGGAAAAGATCTGAGGAAGGGCAAATTCTTAAACTGAACGAATAATATTTCATCTGAAAGAAACTGAAAAAAAAATTCTAAAGTGGCAGGAGTTAGCTGTACCACATATAGAAATGAAATTCTAGGCGATAAATCTAATTGAGCAGACATGAGGGAATAACATCTTTATACACATTTGTACTTTGAGATTCTGAAAGTTCACAATAACACAATTTATAATTATTATAACCTTTGAAAAGGGTATGATAAAGAAAAACTATAATAGTTCTAATTTGGGGGTCAATGAAAAGGCTTTCTTATAGAAGTGACATTTGAGATGACATTTGAAATGTGTAGCCTCAAAGCAGGTAAGCACAAAGAGGGTTTAGACACAGAGAACAGGATGTGCAAAGGCCCTAGGACAGGAGCAAGAATGATATATCCATAAAAGAGCAAGTCAGTCCAGGCAGCTACATGATGGAAAGCATGGGGAGGTACAAGACAGGACACAGATGTGGGTTTGGAGGTGGAAGTAGGATGACCAAATCCTGCAAAAATTTATAACCATACATCTTGCTTTTCTTGATAAAGATACAAGACCCTTTTGACATATTCCAAGTAGAGAGTGACACATTCAAATATGTCCTACAAATAGTGTTCTACCAAATGAGTGAAATAGATCAGAGGTGGGCAAGAGCAAATGGGGCTAGTGCAATGGGGTAAGGGTGGAATAATAGAAAAAGGGAGTCATGGAGGTGAAAATATATAAATTTGAGGGAAAACTCTAAAAATCAAAAGAACTTGCAGAAATTGATTGGAAACGGATAGAAGAAAAAGAAAAAGCAGGACTCACTAAGAATGGTTGACAGTCATATTTGGATGTCCTTATAAAATTTAGTTTTAATACTGTCAAAATAACTTCATTTTTTAAACAAATGGCATTAATATTAAGATAATGAAAGCATGGATTATGCTTTAAATGACTTCCTAGAGATAATGGTATATAGTTCAAAGAATAGTTTATCTAAAAAAAATTATTTAACACTCCTAAAACTAAAATTGTCTTACAGTTCATTTAAAAACTAGCCTTAAGCTTTCAGCTTATCAGTTTTTAAGATGTAAATGATAATGTTCATTTTATTTCATTTTTCTGTTCTGATACATAAATCAAGATCAGCCCACATACACAGACACATGGAAAACCTCAAATACATAGATTCAACATATAGAGAAGTAATTTTATCAGTCTTTTTTTTAACCTTCTCTCTGGTTCACTTAACCCTTATTGTTTTACTTAAACTTAAAAATATAAATGATACTCTGCTTCTTGTCAACGTTCAGGAAATGGACTACATGTTTTCAGGACTTCTTTCTTTTGAAAGTGAGAAAATAGACACATCTGTGAAGTAACAAAGACACACACATTAAAAATTCTATGCTTGTCTAGACATAATCAAACCTATTTCACAGTAGGTGTGAAATGCTTCTAATTGAAGTAATTTGAGAAATTTTGAAGAATTCAAGAATGTTAGCAAAATGCTAAGATTCAAATCTCAAAATTTTCCTCAGAATCTACTTTTATCTCCATAGTAACCAGAATAATTAATTACCAACCTTTTTCTATCTAATTGATTATATATAAATTTTAAAGAAAATATATAAACTTTACAAATTTTATATATGGTATATACAATATATGGTATATAATATATGACATATATACAATATTATACATATTATGTAAAATACATATGACATACATACACTGATGCCTCTTCTTTCTCAAAGTCTCCTAACCAAAAAGGATTAATCTTTTCCAGGTAGCTTTGACATTTCCAAGAAATGCTTCAATGGACTGATGGACTGGAAATAGAAAGTGAATTGCTCCTCACAAAGGGAGTAGGCCACAGAATTTGACATATTATTATGTCACTTCCCAAAAGTAGACAAATTGCATGACTTCCTCACATTAGACAGGGTAGCCACCCTTCCTTTTAGCTGAGTTAAAGTATTGCTACCTGAAAGCATTTTATCTGAGAAAACAGTGCTGCAACAACAGGCAAAGATGACTGGATAGAGTAGATCTGTCTGCCTCTATTCATGGAATCTAGTTAGGAATTAGAAAGTAATCTGATGACAAAAACTTTTTTTCAGTTCATCTCTTCAAATGTTTCTTCTTGCTTCACCTGTGTCTTACAGCAACTACTTTTCACAGGTATACAAAAACATGCTTTTGTAGGTCCTCCTCAACTATACTTTCTTCTTAATCTCTAACCAGAAAAAAAAAATCAAAGTTATTTTTCCAGTTTCCACTTAAACAGAAATCACTGCAGAAAAATGAAAGATGATTCAAGAGAATTGGGAGTTTAAAAAAAAAAAAAAGAAAACTAATATGAAAAGCAAGCTTGGAGCGATATGTGTAGAATTTTAATTCACTTTAAAGATTTTTCATTTCAAAGCTTTGGTGAAACTTCTAAGACTGTCTTAAATAGTTTCCTTCTACCACATTAAAGAGTTAGATGCAGCTTTATCAAAGGGGATGATGACTTAGAGGATTTGCTTACTTATATAAATTGTTGATTATAGGAATCCTTTGGGAAGGCACATCTTACTGTTGATCTGTACTCCAGTTACTATTTCATCAGTCTCAACTGGCATCATATACCAAGTGTGATATCAAATTCACAGGATAGACAGGAAATGGATATCTTGCTTTTAAATTTTACACAAATTTGTACAAGTTCTATGACTTTTACTCTTTATTTTGACTCCCAAAATTAATTAGTGGTATAAAACTTTATTATGTTTCAAGTGTTTTATTAGTGAAGATAGTGTATGGTGTCTTAATAAACTATCCCAAAATTCTAGTAGATTAAAATAAACACAGGTTTAGACTTGCTCATGATACATGTGTAGTATGGATCGGTAGGTAGTTCATGATTAATATGTAGGGACCAGTTGATGCAATTTCACCAAATTAAGCTGCTATCACTGTAACAAAAATCTTGAGGTTTGCCCTAGCAGAGGAAAAGAGGACTAGAGAACAAGAGCCAGTAATAAACAGGTCTTCCTGGATGTGATTCTAGACACTTTTGCTCAAATTTCCATGACTTTAAAAGGATAGAGATATGTAATATTTCATGTTCCTGGAAGTAAAGAAGAATGATAAATATCTACTCCATTCCTTCTTTCCCAGATGAGGGTATTTGGGGTTGTTGCTTTTAAGATCCCAGCACCTACCTAGGCTTCCATGATTCCTGTCCCCTGACATTGAAGCCCTCAGTCTAGCTCCTTGAGTTTGGATGAGACCTAGGTATTAGTCTGATAGGATTGCTATAACAAAACATGATAGATCAGGTGAATTAAAAACAGAAACCAATTGTTTCATAGTTCTGGATGCTAGAAGTTTATACCAAAGTGATAGCTGAAACTGATTTTTTTCAAAGGTCTCTCTTTGTACTATAGATAGCTATCTTCACAGTCTTTGCTCTTTGTGTGTTCAAAATTTCTTTTCTTGAGAATGAGACATCTCCTTATTTACTCATTTTACTTGTATTATTTATTGAGATAAGCCTATTGGCCGCCAGTATATCTTCTTTGGAAAAGTACCTATTTGCATCTTCTGCCCATTCTTTGATTGGGTTGATTGGATTTTTGTTGTTTTATGAGTTCTTTGTAGATCGTGGATATTATCAGATGTATTTTTTCCATTTGGTCGGATGTCTTTTCATTTTAATGATAGTTTCTTTTGCTATGTAAAAACACTTTAGTTTTATATAGTCTCATTTCTGTATTAGTGATTTTGTTTCTCTTTCTGCTATAGTAAAGTCCTCCAAGACATACCTGAAGCCAATGTCTTGGAATAGTCTGTCCAAGTTTTCGATATATTTTATGGTTTAAGGTTTTACATCCAAGTCTTCATTTTACTTTGAATTAATTGTGTTATGGTCTGAGATAGTGGTCTAGTTTTATTCTTTTATACAGTTAGTTTTCTGAACACCAATTTTTGAAAAGACTCCTTTCTCCACTGCATACTATAGACTCTTCTGGTAAATAGTCCATATCTGTATGAGTTTATTTCTGGGCTGACAATCCTATTCCATTTTTTTTTGTATACCTATCTTTAATTAAAGACCACATGTTGATTACCATAAATTTGTATACTTTAAAATCTGATGGTATAATACCTCTTTTCTTCTTTTTCTCCAGGATTGCTTTGGTCATTTATGGTCTTTTGTGCTCCCAGATAAATTTCAGTAATGTTTATTTATTTTAGGAACACCATTGAAACTTGGATATGGATTGCAATGAATCTGTATATTGTTTTTGGTAAGACTGCCATTTTAAAATGTTAATCCCTCCAACTTGTGAACAGGGATATCTAAACATATGAATTTGGGGGAGAGACAAGTCAGCCCACAATCTGTGATTTTATTCTAGCCAACAGAATATGGCAAAAGTCAAGAAATTCTGTGGTCGGAATTTGGTTCAAATCACTGATTTTGTGTTAATCAAAAAGGAACTTATCTTACATGGGTTGCACTAATCCAGCCAACTCCCTTAAAAATAAATAAAAAAAGAAATGAACTTTTCTAGTGAGCAAAACTTTCCTTTTCTTCCTGTAGGCAATGTGAAGTCAACTTCCACATTGGGAAAGTAGATGTGACAAGGAACTATAGGTGAAGTTTATGACCTGAGCATACCTTGCAGACAATAGAAAAATTCTGGGATCCTCGATGATACAACTGAGGAAAGTAAATTCTGCCAAGAACCTGGGTAAGCTTGGAGATGGTTTCTCCCCCTACAAAGCCTTCGGATAAGAATGCAGTCCAGCTGACCCCTTCATTATATTCTTTAATATCTTAAGTAGAAGATTCAGCTAAACTGTGTCCAGACTTCTGATCCGTGGAAATTTTTAGATAATAAACATGTGTTGTTATCACTAAATGCATGATCAGGTCCTGTCCTATTCAGCAATACATATTGACAGTGATTATATTTCCATTTGAGATGTTATAATTAAGAAACTTTGAAGAGTGACACTGATTCACTCAATCTTTAAAAATGTGTTTAGAAAAATGTGTTCAATGTGTTTATATGTGTTTAATAATTTCATTTCTAGTTGCTGTGATATCTCTATAATTGTTTTCTCTTTGCCTCATTTTTCTTTCCTTATGTTCATTATCTTTTTTGTGCATATGTGCATGTACTTGTGAGTTTAAACAAAGCAGAGTATTTTCTTCAATAAACTCCATCATTAGATTTTCGTGTAACATTCAATACACAACTTGATTGAAACCCTTATTTTACCATACAGTTGGAAACTGTCAAACAAGGCTAGTTGAATTTTGGAAAGGATTGCCTTTCAGAGATTGTGTCTTTCTATCTAATTGCCATTTTTTCAGGAAAGAACAGAATTCATTATTCATTGGGCATTGACATAGGTACCAAGAAACTGGTTCCTTGCAAAAGGCTTAGGCAAAGGATAAAAATCCTATCATAATATAAGCTTTGGGAAACTACTACCCTGGAGAGTTTATGATATGATATGATATGTTAACGAGAATAATTATATTCTTTTAAAAGAATGTCTGGTAAAACAGGTGACCAAATGTTTGGTAAAGAAATTATCTTTAAACATAATTCCTTAGAATAATAATTCACATATATAGTAGTAAATAGTTTTGAATGCCCAATTGTGCAAAAGTCCTGAGTTGTGTGCTGAAGGAAGAAGTGGGGATAAGATTACCATGAAAGAAAGAAGGAAACCATTAAGGTTAACAGAAAAGTTGAACAAAGAAGAACACATGATTTTAACTATAGAATAGATAGAAACTTGCCAACTGGAGTTGATGTGTGGAATGAGAAATGTGAAAAAGAATGAGAAAAGGAATTCAATTATGCAGAAGCTATCACAGGAGCAAAAATTCTGAGGTGTGTAAATGATTGGTTTATTCTGAGACTGGGATTCTGAATTGGTGGAATTATCAAAAAGAAGCCAAGAACAAGAATTTTTTAGTCAGACATTGTTCCTAGACATATGGTTTGACTGTACAATGAGTAGTAAGATTTTGAATTAGCTGGCCACACTGAAAAGGGTTTAAAATAAAGCCTAATTCATAATACATGTATCAACATGTTTGTTATCAATATTGAAAAGTTAAAATATTTCTGATAAAATTCTGGATTTCCAGATTTTTCTGAAAAATCAGAAATATGGGACTATAGCAGCTATCTACCATAGAAGCCTCTTTACAGAGAGTATGCCACCTCACAATCACCATGTCCCATATGCAGCATTTCTAGGTCATATTCTAATTCATGCCGTACATTTACACTATTCATTTCATCCCTGTAGGCATTTGAGTTTGCAAAATCTGGTCAGGCAGTCAACTTCAGGATCTATTGTTAAGAGAGCATGCTCCTAAATGTCATACTGAGAAGTTTGGAGTGTCTCACAAAGTAAAAGTAACCATAAAAAGACATTAAGCCAAGAAATGGCACAATCATATCTATGTTATATTAGCTTGAACCATAAGTGAGTGTCTTTTCTTCAACTAGCCAAAATAGTTAATACCAGCAATTTCCTTTAGTCTGAAATAATAGAAGCAGAATTCTAGTTACATGTTATAAATGAACTGAAAGAAATTCAAGACATAGAAACCAAGTAGGAGAACACTGTAATCATCTCAGTAAGAAATGATGAGAGTACAGATTGGGATAAGGGCAGTGAGAATGAAGTAAAAGAACTGATGTGTGTGCACATGCACATGTCTGTGTTTGCATGAGAGAGAGACAAAGAGAGAAAGGGGCAGGTGTAGTGAATTATTGAGACCTATGTTTTATGACTGACTAGTCCACATCCTCAGAAAGACAAAGCAAAACAAACTGGGATATTTTTACAAAGTAAATGATACATGCTCTACCTCTCCAAGAGATGCATGGTTTAAGAAATCTTGTTCTGCTTATAATTGAGAATTGCTTTTTTTAGAAGTCATTGTTATTTATGAAAACAAATGTTTCCTTCAAATGTATTGGCACAGAGATTTATCATGGGGGCTAGTAAAATATGTAGCTGAGTGAGGAAACACAACAACTGATGATGGTTGGGTTTCAGGTTTGATCACTGTGAAGCATTTAACTGAAATGATAACAAGAAGTTTTTATTAGGTAATAGATTATTAGAGAATCTGATAAAATCAATGCATTCTCACTCTAAAAATAATTTCATATATGCAATAACTTTAGATGATTTCAAAAAGTTAATAGAAACTTGAAGTCCACTCATTAACTCATTAGCATCTTCTACAGGCCCTTGTTTCTCATTCAGGAAGTTTACCATAACCCACAGTAGCTTTTTTTATGAGGTAAATAATTTCTGGCTGAATATTTATTGGCATGAGGTTAAATTTATTAATATCAAAAGGGGTAAAAGACAGAATAAAGAAAGAGAGCCCTTACCCACCAACCAGACTCTTGCACTGGGACTTTTTTCTCTTCTTTGGTTTACTTAAAAAATTCTGAACTCCAAGAAAATAGTTTAGTAGGGCTTTTGGTTCAAGTGAATTCTTAAGTAGGATTCAAATATGCTGGTTTTCTAGCCTTAAGATGATAAATATATAAACGTTGACAGTTCACACCAAAGTTCAGATTTAATTGTTACTTCTTTAATCTCTATTTTTATTTTTTTGTAAACCAAAAGTATTTCCAGTACTTATCCTTTCCCATTTACCAGACTATTAATAATATATTACATCAGACAGTGTCCCTTTTACCTGGAATATAAGGCATATCCATTATATCTCATAAATACTTGAAGAATAGTTGAGTCTTGAATGGAAGAGCTTGTTTACTTTGTAACTACTTGTAATTACAAATAGAGCAATAAGACAAATAATTTTTTAAAACTTCCTTCATGGGCCTCCCTGGTGGCGCAGTGGGTTGAGCGCTGCACTGTGAAACATCCACAACACAGCAGTGCAAGTTCGATCCCTGGCCAGGGAGAGGACCCACATGGCACAGCAGACCTCTCCTGCCTTGCCTGCTATTTCTCAGCATTTCAATCCATCTGCCTGTTCTGCTCCCCACTCTATCTCTGGTTAATCATCTCACCTCCTGCAACTCTGGCCTGCACCCCAGCTCTTATATGCATAAATAAATAAATCTTAATAAATAAAAATTTTTAAAAAATAAAAAACTGCCTTCAAATTAAATGTTTCCTTTAGCTACTAAGTCATAGTATAGCTTTTTTATATTATACAAATTATTTACCTATCCTCTGATACAATTTTGTCATCTAGAAGAAAAGAGAACTAAAAACAGCATCAATGTTAAGGGGTTGTTGTAGGGATTGAATGGGTTAATAAAAATATTGGGAACACAGCTTAACACATGAAAGTTGTTACCATTTGTTGTTACCATTTTTAGCACTTTCTTAAATTTAGAGATGGAAAAATTTGATAATCAGAGAAAGTGATTAATTCAATATAGTCTGAAAGTCACTATCAAAGTCAGTACTTGACTTAGTGGAGAAGTTCCTGTGAGTAAATGTGGAACAAGAATATAGGCTTGTAAGATTACAAGTCTCAATGAGTATGAAGAATTATTGTAGATGAAGTTAGAAAAGGCTATAAGCCAGGGAAAAAGAAGTTGTTGGTGCTTAGACAGTATATAAATTTATAACTATACAAGGAGTGGGTAATTGTTAATGACAATGTTTAGGGTACAGCCACAGCAGTACATATGGTAAGATATGGTATAATTATAGCAGGAAAAAACTGAAAGGGGATGAAAAGCCACAGTGTTGGAACAGTCATCACTTTATATATTGAAATCATTAAGACTTAAGGCAGAATTAGTTTTGGAAAGTGACAATGAGTCAAGAGCTAAAAATCTTTGAGACATGGCCTAGTGGGTGGTGAGTGATTATAGCAAGGTAGAATGGTAGGGTGGCATAGCTTGATGACATGAGAATTGAAGTTGGGTGCTTTTGTGAAGGGGAAGAACACTGTGTGAATGTGGCAATGAGACACCCATCTACCCTACTTCTAGAACCTATAATACAAAAGGTTTTCAAAATAAAACCAGTGACTGAGAAGAATATTAGGGAAGAATCTGAAGAGAACCAAATTTCTGGCAAAGCAAGAAAGTAAAGGGGAAATTCACACAATAATTTAAACTTAAAGATTTGCAGAGGATCAGTCTAGAGCTCTAGAGAGACTGAGAAGAGTTTTTGTAGTCAGGGAATTTAGGAGATGGGGAGGGGTCAGAAAAGTCACTGGCGATTACAGTCCTGGATATAAGATATGATTGTGCTTTCTTGGGAAAACTGATTTTATTTGGGATAAGAGGCCTGAGGAGTTTAGTTACAAAGATCCTAAAACAGACAGTGATAGAGAAAATATGAACATCTAGGAGAGAGGATGATAAACAAGGAAGGATAATTCCAGATCAGAAAGAGCTCTCTGCCTCCCTTTAATTACTGCTGATGAAGATAACACATTCTGTAGAAAAGTGATCCTAGTTCAAATTCAGGACTCTCTTCAGGGTAGTAGCCCCATGCCAAGCAAGCTTTTGGGATAGGTGGAGAAAATAAGGATCTATGTCACAGTCTTCTGAGCATTCTCAACAGCGGCCAGTTCTTAATCTGATAACTTTTAGAACTGTCCAGAAAACTTTCAAAGCAATTGGACCCTCACCAGTTGTTACCTCTATGGTGAACTGTGACGTATGTGCTTTCAGGGATCATATCATAGTCATCTTTGCACTCACAAATATCTAACAGAACTTTGTTACTAAGGTGTTGATGCTGAATATTTTAATATATAAAAGCTTAGAGTATATCTACTTAATTGCATGATCTATCTTTAAAGTATTTACGCTTTAATGCCTTCTAAAAAGGATGAACTCTTCACAACTCAAGGCAATGAATATTCAATTAAATTCAACATATATTGAATACTTGCTTTATACATGAAACTGTATTATGTAGTTAAAGGGCTATAACATGAATAAAACATTATTTCTGTCCTTGAGAAGCTACCTTTCCAATGAGAGAGTTGAAATCCAGGACTAAATCCAATCAATTATCATTTGGATTTGTTTAATGGATTCATTGACTTGCATCCTTTATCTCTATACTTTAAGAAATGACTATTTCAGGAAATCCAATCATTTAAGGGTCATGATATCTAGTAAGGCATCAACAACCATCTTTATCTACAGCAGTATTCCAGTAGCATGGTGAGTGGATGTTGTGTCAAGAAGTTCTTGCTAGTTAAATTATAATACCAACAATAACAAGACTCCCTCTTGTATTCAATTATTTTATATATGATTTCAAACAGTAAAGGGAGGTTAGGTTTTTCCCTGTAATATGAGTCCTATTTATGGGTTTTATTATACATAAAAATACATATGCTCTAGCACCATCCTCAGTAATTTTCTGAGTCCTACTGAGAAGTAAGTGCTTTGAGAACTTGACAAAGGGATAAGGGAGTTTGGCAAGAAAAGTTAACACTAGTCACACCTTGTCAGTGGGAGTCAAAATAACAGAGTTTACGTGATTCCAGAAAACAGGGGGTTTCTAAGCAGCCACCAATAATACTACATGCATTAGTCAGCCTGCCAGTCCCCTGGTGAACTATCAGTTTGTAGATGAAAGAAAACACTGCCTCAAACTAACTTAAATTGCTGTGTGGGCAGGGCGATGAATGATCACCACAGATTGCTGCCCCCTCGCCTCTTAATGGGGCTTTATAAAAATGCAGTTCCATGTACAAATATGCCAAGTTTAAAAAATTATCAGCCAAGGGAAGGTTTTAGTACTCACAGGATACAGATCCTATGTTCCCCCTCTGTCTCATCTATCTGTTGAACAGAATTGGATACAAAATTCAACTCACCAAAATATTATTTTTAAGATTTACTTTTTAATGAAGCACCTTTTTCTTACATCCTTGTTAATTTTTTGACAGTATAGGATTTCTCTTTTCATGCATGATCACAATAGTTCTCCCACCACCATGGCGCCCATAGTCCAAAATGTTTAAATGTCTTAGTAAAGAGCATAGTAATGGGCAAAGATCTTAAGAACTCCAATGGTAATGTTCAGTTTAAGGAATTAAGCACAACGAGAGAATTGGAATTTGAGTAACCACTGGAGCACTTCTTTCTGACTAATTTTTTCTATCTTAAGGGGCTAGTTGATAGTTGGAGAGAAAAAGGAATCTTGTACAATGCTGGCAGGAATGCTGAAACACAGGGGTCTATAAGAGCTCACAGGTGTTGTTAACCCAGTAGCAAGTGAGACTCATAGAAGACTGATGAAAGAAGGTTGAATGTGGAGCCAGCAATAGAAGCAAGTATTAGCATGGTGGTGATGAATGGAAGTACTTAGAAGAGACTATTTCAGATGGTGCAAATCACATGTTCAAAGGTCAAGAAGTAGGAAAGCACGGTGCAAACACAAAACAAACAAAACCCTGCAAGAATTTCAGTATAACTGGATCAAGTATGATCTGTTCCTATGTAGGGGCAGGAAAGAAAGGGGATAATTGTTTGAATTTGTGGAAGCAATTTCCACATATTTAGAATTTTATACCCCATAGTAATGAATGTAGACATTCTCAATGGGAGATAAAAAATTAGCAGATACTAACATAATTAGTTCCATGGACATTAGTATACTATAGTGATTGGACCTGGCTATGTTTCAAACCTTGGAATCTAACTTCTAGAGTTCAACTCCCATCGCTGGCACTTACTAACCATAAACCAAGGTTTGTAACCTCCAGTACTAAATAATCAATATTTCTCCCTAGGGAGGGGGTAACTGCAACAACATGAATGGAACTGGAGGGAATTATGCTAAGCAAAACAAGTTAGACATAATGGTGTCACTTATACATGGAATTTAGAGGAAAAATAGTGGGGGGGTCAAATAAAGCTAAACAAACAACAAACCATAAAAATCTGACTATAGAACTGAGGCTCATAGAGGGGAATGGAAAGAGGGAGGGGTGAGAAGAAAATGGGAAGGGAGCAAAACTGACTACAAGGATGGACTGTGGGTGTCTTGGTGGTAGTGTGGTGCAGTGACAATACTTGGAAGGGGAGATACTAAACCTCTAAAATACAAAAATATAAACCATTGTTACCTCAATGTAAAAAAAAAAAAAAATGGAGGGCTTGCACATTTTACTATATCTGGGTCAAAACCAACAGGCTTGCAACATTTTTTACTTCTTAAATTCTACTCACTGCATTAATTCCAAGAATCTAGTGATATTTGAATGCTTGTTTCCACTATTCTTTTGAATTCTGCGTACTTTTATGCCATGACTGTGGGGTCAGAGAACGTATTTCCACCCCCCCACCACTGTGATGATGGACACCTGCAGTGCTGTGAGCATTCCAGGGTGGGCATGCGCAAGTGGGTGCACCTGAGTTGGGACTGAGTTGGGCTTAAATGGGCAGCAACATGAGGACGCCAGGACCAACCGACCAGCCAGGATCAACCGACCAGCCAACCAACAGAACCGACAGCAGCAGCAGAGAGAGAAGAAAGCAGTCAAGAGGGTGAAATGCGCCAGCCCCCCACAACCCCCCGCACCTATGCCTGCCATGTACCTGGCCACTTCTACTAAATAAAGCATGAAAAGCCACCAAGGGCTCCAAGACTCTCCTTCCTTGACCCGTCTGCCCAGAACCATCCCGAACCTTGCTCCAGTGCTGCTGTTTCCTGCCGCTACAATGACTCACACCACTTTCTCAAAAAACTTCTAGACAGGACTTCGACGCGTTTCCCAGTAGAGCCCTCTGAGTCAGGTGTGTCTGACAAGGTGCCATCTGCAATGTAAAAAAAGACATGGCTTCCAAATCTGCGTGGCTGAAAGCTTCCCAGGCTTGGACACTTAGAGAATCCTCTCGTCCTTCAACTCTCAGGTATCCAGCAGCCTTCAGCAGCCTTTCAATTAAAAAACTCTCCTCCAACAGCCATGTGACATTTTTACCAAAAAACAGAATCTGAAACATAGCCCATCTCTAGATCTAATTACATATTTTCAGGATTTTCAGGAAATACCGAGGACAAAGTAATATTTAGAGAAAATCATGATAATCCAATCATCCAAATCTAAAACATAGAAAAAACATCTATAAAACTAATGATTACATTTTTTCACCAAGTAAATTTTTAAGAAAACAAAAAGAGGGAATAGAAATCTCTGGACTAAAATAATCTTATGAGATATATCAAGCAATTCAATGTGCAGTACTTGCTTGGAGCCTGATTTGAAGAAACCAACCAAGTATTATAAAAATGATTAACAAAAAACATCCTAGGAAAATTTGAACACTAAAAATTTGATGAAATTAATAAATTATCAATGCAAGGGGTATAAGAATGAGATTCCTTTATATTGTTAGGATTTCTTCTATTTTAGAGATGTATAATGAATTATTTATAAACTAAATTATACATGGATTGTCTTCAAAATATCTAGTAGTGGGAGATTAACAAAACTGGCCATGAGTTTAATAATTGTCAGGTTGCTGTGATGGATATATGGGACTTTGTTATTCTAGTCTCTTCATTCTTGTCTACATTTGATGTTTTCTATAATAAAAAAAAAAAAAAACTTAAACTCCCCCAAATATAAAACTGCCTTAAAAAATAATTAGAAGTCAATTGGCTCAAAATACATTAGACCAATATCACTCAAAAGCAATGTCTTTTCCAAAGAACTTTACAAACCAAAGGGTATTATTATTTTGCAATAATAATGACAGCGAGGGAGGCAGAACAGATGGAAATGAATTGGGACAGGTGAAAACAGCACGACTATTACCTGGGAACTTGTCAGAAATGCCCAATTTCAAACCTACTGCATCTGAATGTGCATTTTAATAGCCTTCCCTGTGACAGATATGCATATTAACTTTTGGTTTGAGTAAGCTAGAGGTCAGGAAGGTTTTCAGCATTGCTAAAAACTAAAGCTACAGGGGGTAGACAGCAAAGAAGGAAAGAAGCTGTTATAAAACTGTTTACACAACAGATGCTATGGCATTTACTCATTCAATGAATTAAGAACATGCCATGTGCAAGGTATTGTTTCACATGCCTAGAATTCTGAAGGGAAAAATAAAAAAATCCCTGACGTGGTGGTTTTAGTCTAATAGTAACTAGCTAACTCCTACTAAGGGTTGTATAGGCATAAGTCCTTTATATGTATAATTTTCAGGGGCTGGTTATTTAAAATTTCATTAAACTTCAGTTTTCTCATTTGTAAAATGGACAAAATTATACTCATTTTGCTGACTTATCATAAAAAATAAGTGAAGTGATATGTGTAAGGTGTTTAGAATAAATCCTGACAACCTGAAGGTATCTACTAAATAGAGGTATCCAGCCACATTTATAATTTAATAACTATGTTTCTGCCATGACTGCACTGATCAGATTCAACCAAAGAGTGGGAAAGTTTCCATTTCACAAGCTGCTGTGATGACATGACTTAATGGTTTGAAACCATTATTTATGAAAGAAAAATATAACATGAGCTTTCCATTGTTTTCCTTCTGAATTATTTATGAAGTGTTTGGTAATAGGAATTCAGATCAGTCAGAATAAAGCTATGAGTTGACGTTTGTTGTACCATGCTTTAAAAAATGAGTAGCTTGAGAAAACATTATTTCACAAATTGTGTTCTTGCTTAATGACTTAATCACTAGGGATAAATGTTAACAATCACTCTAAATAAGCACTTGAAGGAAAATATACTGTTTCTCACCACCCACCCAGCAATCTGTAACTTGATTTTTGGAATTACATGGTCATTTTCAAAGAAAAAACAAACAAAAAAACACCTTCCCTTCTAGCAAAGGAAAGATGGAAAAGGAAAAAGGAAAAGAGGCCTCATTTAATGAACTGAAAGCAGGCATCATCACAATACAGCAGGATACTCCTCCTTCCAAGATATCCATAATAACTTCCTCAAAAGAAAATACTATCTGTTAGGGGAATAGTGAGCATATTTGTTTCAAATTTTAGTTTTTATCTACATACCATTACCCGTGTTAATACAGAAGGTAATTAAGGGTTAGTAAATAATCAACAACTTGCTTTAGATCATGCACTTAAAAATGGTGAAGAAGAAACTAAAATAGCCTCAGCTACACTCTATTACATGTTGCTGCTTTTATCAGGCCTAATAAGGAGTTGTCATTTAATATATCACTTTTAATCTAACTGATGAAGGAAATATAAACAGGAATGACCCTACCTATCAATTTAAAGGACCCTGAAATTATATCATACTGTTAGAGAATTTTGCAAGTTTCCGAAACATTGTAAATAGGGAATTGTGACAGAAACTGTGACCAAGGATATAACAGCCTTAATTACAAACCCTTGACTTTGTTCAGAAGATTAGTGGTAAATACTCAAGAGTAGACAGGTTAATGAAAGGTGAAGTATCAGAACCCCTTTCTTGCATATGTTTCTAAGTCCCCCAAGAGGTGCACGAAAAAGCTGGTGTTTAGAATTGTGTAGTTCTTTCCTTAAAGACTCTTTACTCTTTACAAACACTTGATGCAGCTCCATGCTTAGGGATGGTAGGCCTTTGCTTCAGATCCAAGAGATAAATCACAATTGATATAAGCAATTGGAGATACAGAGATCTTCACAGGTGCTTTGGTCTATAGAAAATAAGCTGGGAAAAAAACCCATTGATCCTGAATAAAATAAAGGCCAACATAAAAAAAACAAAACAAAACACCTTTTTTGCACCTTTTATCATAGTGGCTCTCCCTCTCTTGGAGATATGCAAACTATCTTACAACCATGAGGAAATACTAGAAAATCACACACAGGCCAACTGTTCATCTTGATATAACAGTTGTGAATCCAACCCTGGAACCTCTCATCACCATTATTTCCTTGTAAAAAATTGATACAATCCCCCATGGTTATAACCATAATTTGTATTAATTTATTCACTAGTTGATAGATGTTAGATTTTTTCCAGTTTATGTATATTATCAAAAAAGCTTCTATGAACAACTCTGTGTGGCCTATGTATTAATTTCTCATGGGCAAATACTTGAAATAGCATTAACAAGACCTATAGCAAGTATGTTTTCCTGTATAAGAAAATACCAAACTCTTTTCCAAAGCAGATATATAATTTTGCATTACCAAAAGCAAAGTATGCGTAGACAAGTCAAGTGCTGAGAAAATGTTTGCATATTATCTCATAACAGACATATAATAAGGATATATAAACAACTCTTACATCTAAAAAAAAATAGAACCTCAGAATTAATACATTTCACAAAGTGAAATATAGACTAGGAAAAAGATATAGGATAGAAAAAGAGATATAGAATAGCATGTGAAAAATTGTTCAAAATCACAAGAAAAATGCTTGACATCACTAGCATTAGGTAAATTCTACTTAAAACCATGATGAGTTACTATACACACATTATAAAGACTAAAATGGGGAAAAAATGACAATATTAGGTATTTATTTTGAAAGATTTATTTATTGATGAATACTGGGGTAGAGGCCAGAGGGGTAGGGGGTAAAAAGATTCACCAGAGACAGAGTGGGGAATAGAACAGGCAGACTGACCAAAACACACTGCTGAGGGGAGCAGAGAGCAAAACAGAAAGGGTCTGCTGCACCATGTGGGTTATTTCCCTGGCCAGGGATCGAACTTGTGCTGCAGTGCTTCAGATAGCTTCATAGTGCTATGACTTAACCCCTTGTGCCACCAGGGAGGTCCCAATATTAAATATTTTATTATTAGATTCCCTATAACTGTCTTTAATCCATTTTATTTCTATTTTTTTTATTAAATGCTTTTCTTACATAGCTGTAATGACCATAGTTTTCCCAGACCATATTACTAGTGAACCATTACCATATAGCCATGTGTTCATACCTCCATTGTTTTTGCCCCTATCACCCCTTCCTTTGCTGTATGCATCAGTTCTATGGTCAGCTTGTTGGTTGTGACTTTTTCTTGATCTTTGTTTGGTTTCTCTATATTCCACATATAACTTAAACTATCCAGTATTTATCTTTTTCCTTCTGACCAATTTCTGCTAGCATAATCCCTTCCAATTCCATCTGTATTGTTACAAATAGCATGATCTTGTCTTTTTGATGACTGAGTAATATTCCATTGTAGAACTACAACACAACTTTTTGTTACATTTGTCTACTACGGGGCAAGTGGGTTGTTTCCAACAACTCAACTCAACTCAAGAAAAACAAAACAATCCAGTCAAAAGATGGGCAAAATAACTGAAAAGAGACTTCTCTAAAGAAGAAATGTAAATGGTCAATAAGCATGTGAAAAATTGTTCAAAGTCACTTATTATCAAGGAAATACAAATCAAAACCACAATGAAATACCACCTCACTCGAACAAGAATGACCCACATTAAAAACACAACAACAGAAACAACAAATGCTGAAGAGGATGTGGAGCTACAGGAACCCTCTTACACTGCTGGTGGGAATGTAAACTGGTCCAGCCACTATAGAAGGCTGTGTGTAGGTTCCTCAGAACAGTAAAAATGGATCTGCCATATAAATCCAGTGATTCTACACCTAGGAATATACCCAAAGGACATAAAAACACTAAAGTTGAAAGGAAACCTGAACTCATGTTTATTGCAGAACCATTATAATCCATTTTTTAATTTATTTAATTTAATTAATTTATTTTATAACTCTAGTTATAGAGTCATCCAACATCATTCTTTCTTGTGTATCCATCTAATTTCCCAGGTACAATTTATTAAGTTCATTCTCCTTTTTTCCATTTTATGGTCATAAATTAGATATCATATGTACATGGATTTATTCCTGTGCTATTCGTTCTGTTCCACATGTCTATTTTTATTCCAAAACCATATTGTTTTAATTGGTGTTGCTTTACAGTACAGTTTAATATCAGATAACATGATACCTCCATAATTTTTTCATTTTACTAAGCCTGTTTTTAACCCTGGAGGCCCTCTGTGATGCCATACACATTTTAGTAGTTTTGTACTTGAAATATTTTACTACAAATTTAATGGGGAATGCACTAAATCTACACATCTCTTTTGATAGTCATCTTGACCATATTAATTCTCCCCATACAAAACATATCTTTCCATCTCAATGTCTTGTTCTATATCATTTAATAGCGTCTTATAGTTTTTGTTATATAAATTCTTCAGTTTCTTAGGTTAACTCCTAAGTATTTAATTCTTTTTGATGTGACTGTAAATGGAATTTTTTTTCTTCTCACTCATTGTTTATATGAAAATACAGTTGGTTTTATTTTTGTGCTTATTTTGTAACCTGTTACCTTACTGTATTTATTTACTGTTTCTGATAGCTTTTAGGTGAAGTCTTTAGTATTTTCAATATATCATCAATAAATAATGAGAGTTTCATTTATTTTCTAATATGGATTCATTTTATATTTTGTTATATAATGTTCTAGCTCAAATATGTAATACTATATTAAACAAAAGTGGTGACAGTGGGCATCCATGCCTCATACTGATCTTAAAGTTGTCAGTTTTTCACATTAAGTATAATATTGAATATGGGTTAGTGAAATATAGTCTTTATTATATTAAGGTAGGTTCCTTCTATTTCCATTGTTAAGAATTTTTATTATGCCTGGATACTGGATCTTTTCATCTACTGATAATATCATATGGAATTTTATCCCTTTTTCCAATGTAGTATATTGCATTGATAGATTTGCATCTCTGGATATAACTAACTTGGTCCTGATGAATGAACTCTGTAATGTATCACTGAATTAGATTTGCTAGTATTTGACTGAGAATTTTTACATTTTTTTTTAATCAAAGATATTCATCTGCACTTTTCCTTTCAGCTGTTCAGGAAGTATTATTTCTGAATTTTGTATTGGTGAATTATTTTGGCTATTTTTTTTTAGAGTTTTGCATCTACAGATTAGATTATACACTGTTTTTGTTAAAACAACATCTTTGGCTTTAGTATCAGCCCAAATGCTGGCATAAAAGAATAAATTGGTAATTATTTGATCCTTTTCATTTTTAGAAGATTTTGTGTAAACTTTATATTATTTTCCCTAAATATTTGATAATGTTTACCAGCAAAGCAATCTGGGTCTGCAGTTTTCATTGTAAATGTATTTCTAAATAAAAATTCAATTTTTAAATAGATATTATTTGTTTTTCTTCAAAGAGTTTTAATGGATTGTACATTTCAAGGAATTTATCCATTTCATCTATGCTGGTGAGCTTACTGGAAAAAAGTTTTTGATAACGTTCTTTTATTATACTGTAATAACTCTAGAATTTGTATTACCATCACCTCTCTCATTCATGATACTAGTGATTTTTTGACATCTCTCTTCCACATATATATAGCCATAATAAGCTAAGCCTATATTTTATTTCATTCATTTCCTCTATTGGCTTTTCCTTATTTCATTGATTTTTTTTTAAGATTTATTTATTCATGCATATAAGCACTGTGGTACAGGCCAGAGGTGCGGGGGGTGGGGGTGTGAGAGAATCCACCAGACAGAGTGGGGAACAGCACTGGCAAATAGACTGAAACACACTGAGGGGAGCAGCGGGCAAGGCAGGAGAGGTCTGCCGTGCAGATCACCTCTTCAGCCCACGGCAGGGATCGAACTCATGCTGCAGTGGCTATGGTTTGCTTCATAGTGTGTTGCTTAACCCATTGTGCCGCCAGGGAGGGCCCTATTTCATTGATTTTTGCTTTTTGCTATGATATTTATTAGCTTTTTTCATCTACTTGGGTTTCAATTGATCTTCCATTTGTAATTTTTTTTTTGTCTTGAAAAGAAAAGTTTATTTAGGAAAAAGAGAGAATAAAGACTCCCATGTAGATGGTACCTGGGAGGGGCAAACAGAACCCCATTTGTAATTTCTTAAAGCAAAAGCTTTAAGAGATCAGTGATCGGAAACTTTTGTCTTATTCAATATAGACATCAAGAGCTATAAGTAAATACCCCTTTAAGTTTTACTAAAATGGCATTCATAAATTTTGATAAATGTTTTCATTCTATTCAGGATATATTCTAATTTCCCTTTGATTATTTCTTTAACCCAAGGGATATTCAGAAGAGGTTTATTTAATTTCCAAAATCTGGAGAGTGTTCAGCTATCTTTATTTCTAGTTTTATTCCACTATAGTTATTAGAGAACATACTTTGTATGACTTGATAATTATTAAGTTTATACTTAAGTCCAAAACCCAAGAATAAAATCAGGAATACAAGTAAAGGTAATTACTCAGAATCCAAATCATTCTTCAATAGATTATCTGATATTAACTACCATCTATAAACAAATACCTATTCTGATAATATAATAACTTTCAACTATGAAGTATGCTGTGAAGTACAAGAGTTGTGTTGTTACTTAGAATTTTTCCATGGTAATCTAAGAGCTTTAAATTCAGTTCCTATGCCTATGATCAAACGTTCCTATATATACACACATATAAAAAATATAGAGGAAAAGCAGAAGCTAGAGAAATTATTACTCCCAAAGGAATAAATCTCAGTAAAAAAAAAAAATACTAGACATAAACTTAGAGTAGTACCAAGATGTGATTTCTTTTAAAAAAAGGAACCAATGATATTCTTAAAATATTTCCAAGTAGATAATGGGTCCACTATTATTAATTGAGACTATCCTGAATAATGAAAGTAATCAGCATTAATAAAGGTCTTCAGTAAAATGGAAGAAAATATATTGAGGATACTGATAAATTATCCTGGGAAGCTACACAATTTGAAAATATAAACCCAACACTTTCTAAACATATATAGGGATATTTACAATATATTAGAGATCTTCTTAGCACTAAATGTTGGATTTTAAAAAATAAAAATTCTAGAGAAAGCATCAAAAAATTTTTAAAACTTGCATCATGTAACAGGATTTGATCATGTAATAGGGATTGATTATTGTTCTTCAGTGAACTGATTTTATACAAGCAAAGCTATTATGGATAAGACCATTTTTTAAATCATATATCCTATGGTTTTTAAGCAGTAATGATGGGAATTTAGAGCAATTGTCAAATAAAATATTTCAGAAATCATCTTTGTAGATAAACTAAGGCCTGACATGAGGGAATGAGTGTGGCAGGGACATGGGATCCCAAATAGCATATTATACCTGACAGTAAGGAAAGGAAAATTGGAGAGAATCACCCCTGGCTGGCTTTATCCTGGAGCTGTCATCTTTTGGCAGAGTTATAAAGAAGTCTTTTCACTGCAACTTTCAGTGGAAAAGTTAAAGAGTTCTCTGTGAATCACAGTGGTGACAGTGATATAATGAAACACACTGAAGCAGCAACTCGCAGAAGATACATTTAACTAAGAACAGAAGATGGAAACTTCCTGTTATTAAGTAGATAATACATGCACAAAATGGCACAATTAGCTTCTCTTTATAAGCAAAATCTCCATTAATTTGTAGAAAGATGCTGTATAGAGTTGAATGGAACAGTAGTAGATAAAAACAAACATACACACAAATTGCCAACATGACACAGCTGCTGCCCAGAAAGAACATTGCATACAACCACCTAAGAACCTATATGTAAGTGTTTTATATATGTAAATCCCCATCCAATGAATCCCTTAATCCCTATGTTGGTTCTTGACAGTTGTAAATTTCTATCATTGCAGCTTATCTAGAATTTACCAGGCATATAACCACCACTGAATATTAGGGAGAGAGATTTTTAAATACCTGGGTGTCAACATGACTGAGGAAAATATTAATCACTGTGTGTAGATGAGAAGGAACTTGATATTCCTGCTTCACTACTCCCAACTACCCTATGTTTAAGATCTGACATTCTTCATAATTCCTAAATGTATAGCAGATAACATGTTCTTGCCTCTATTCCTTTAGAGATAGTCTCTGAATAAGAACTCTTCCTTTGCAGAATTCTTCATGATGCATCCTCTTTGATATTTCCTTCCTATTCTTCCCACCACACACACACCACTGATTTCTTGTGAGTTGCTTAGCAGTTTGCATTTATCTCTCATGGAAATTTATATTGTCACTGCTTCCTTAGCAAAGGAAATACATCCCCTTTAAAGTGATTCTTATTTAATGTTTATATTTATTACATGTCTAAACTCATAAAGAACTCAAGGTGGCTTAAATAAAAGACAACGAAATCAAATATCTAAATGAAAACAGAAAATTAGAACTAAGGAAAAAAATTTAAATGTCAACATAAATAGCAACAAAATTGCCTATTTAGACTTCAAATAGTTATTTTAGCTCCTTGGAATCTGCTATAAAAAGATTCTCATCAGAATGGAGGAAAGTATTTCTTTCCTTAAATCTTGAAGAGAAACAATTTCCAGCAGGGAGTTCTAAACTAAAAGTCATCATAAAAAATGTATACAGACAACCATAACTAATTTAAAAGACAGTATTTTCAACATGGTGGACCCTGAAACTACAGATGTATTACAAATGACTATTTCTAATCTCTATCTAAGCATAGAGTTAACAATAATAAAATGCAAAATGGTACATTCTGCAACTCAGACAATCTCATGGTGATTCTGCAGTAGTCTGAATTAAGATAAACTAAGTTAATGGCTACTCATAAGTTAGGAACAAAAAGGGTAAAATTCCTATAATGAGTATATTTATAGCAAGACAGTTTTCTAAGTAATTTCTTCAGGTCATTGCTTAATAAAAAGAAATCTGATTCCACTAGACTAGCATTGCCAATGCTACAGTGGTATTCTCAGAAATAGGAAGGAGAAGTGAAAATATAAAGCACTGGTTTGGACAAAATGAAACAACTCATTTTCTACAGGGATTATCAGGTAATTAAATTTGCAAATATGCTTCATAAATCCCCAAACCAAGGTTATAGTTTATAGCAGTTCCCAAAATTAATTGATACAAAAATGATATTTACATGACATGAAGAGATTATACATATACATATATGTGTTTATATATTTGTGTGTATGAGATATATATATAAAACTGTGTATATATAGACAGATATATTTGAAAGTTAGTGTTTTAATAATGTTCAAATAATTACCCAGAGTAGAATAACTTGATCATATAGTACTTCTTAATTTTGAGGAATCTTCATACCATTTTCCACAAGAGCTGCATCAGTTTACATTCCCACAAAAGTTAGCCATACATTTCCAAACTATCTTCCCACTACCCTAGCTTCAGTCAACTAACTCAAAACTAGAATATGGTAATGTTACTGAAACATTCCTTTCTTACATTTAAAATATTTAGATGGAAATGAATGATACTTTGAAAAATCTCTAAAGTACTTGGACTATTCTTAAAGAGTTCAATTTTTTCATGCCAGTCTGTATATTTCTGTAACAGATTCACAGGAAAGGAGAAGAAGCTGATATTATATAAGCCTGAACTGAATAACCAATATTTAAAAGAAATCAAACATCTTAGAAGTTAGTAAATGTCTATGGTTCTCCTTTACAGGGTGGTAACAAAAAAGAAATGCTTAGCTTCCAAAATGTACAAACCATTTTTGTTGATAGAGATTCATAACAATGATGGAAGATTTACAGAGCCTGAGTAATTAAACCATAGTTATCCTTTCAATAATGTTACTCATAAAATAGCCTACTTCAGTTAGATGTCTGTAAAATAGGTGGTGGAAGGTGAGATCAGACTGACCCTCCATTTATGTAAGTCAATCTTTTGATGCCAACTAATAGGGAAAAAAATGAACTCTATAAAATTAAATGGTGTTTGGAGGAATACACAAAATAAATCCCAGAAAGTCAAATTACATTTTACTTTCCTTTAGCCAAATCTAATCACTCTTATTTTACTTCAAGGAAACTTGTTTTCTTCATGTAAATGTACCTATAAAAATTCAGCTCACCAAAAAAATAAACATATCATAAAAATTAAATTCATTTAATCTCTGCTAAACAAATTGATATATCTTTCTTTTGCTTTTCTTTTCAGAAATAAATGTTTGCATTGGAATAAAAATGTTTCTCAGCTTTTTTGATTCCATCTGTGAATACTAAAAAAAATTCAGAAATAAACCATATTTATCAAAGTATATAAAAATAGATTGTTATTATTAAGACAAGCCAATCAATCAATAGCAATGACATCATCAATGCTATAAAACAACTCTGTTAAAATGACGGTTTTTTTTATGAGTTTCTCAACTGGAAGGGTAGAAACTGTAACTCTAAAGAAAACTAGGAGAAAAAGTTAAGAAAAGCAAAAGTATTTATCTATGCAATGTTTCGAGTAAAATATGACAGCTTCCTCCATTTTCTGCTTGGAGTATAATGGTTAAAAAAAAAAGTGGAAGAGGAGAGAAGGGTACTTTCCAATGATCAAGGAGACAATTCATCAAGAATATATTACTGTCATTAATATTTATGTCCCCACCACAGGCACACATAAATACATAAAGCATTCAGACCTAAAGCAAAGCACTAACAGCAACATAATAATAATAGAGGATTTAAACACACCATTTATATCAATGAATAGATGACCCAAATAGAAAATAAGTAAGGATATTATGACATAAAATGTAGTAATTGATCATACAAACTTGATAAAAATTTCCATTCTATGGAACTTCCATATGATCCAGCAATCCCACTCCTAGGAATATACCCAAAAGACACAAAAACACTGATTCAAAAGAATACCTGCACCCCTATGTTTATAGCAGCACTCTTTACAATAGGTAAGACCTGGAAACAACCTAAATGCCCAAAAGCAGATGAGTGGATCTGGAAGCTGTGGTACATATACACGATGAAATACTACTCAGCAATAAAAAAATGAAAAACTAGACGCATTCATAGGAACATGGATGGAACTGGAAGGGATTATGCTCAGCGAAGTAAGTCAGAAGGCAAAAGAAAAATACCAGATGGTTCCTCCCCTAGGAGGAATATAAGGAACCAAAGGAGGATCAAGGAAAGGAATAAGAACAATAATGATAATAATAACAACAAGAAAAAAAAACAAACATGAAAAGGACAAACTGGGGACACTTGGTGGGGAGGGAAGAGAGAAAGGGTGGAGGGCAGACAGGAGCACGGGGGACTGAGGTGATGGTGCACTGGTGTTACAGTGATGGGGAATACATGGGGATTACAACTGATGTCAAATATATGTAAATTTTTTAAAAATTGTATTAAAAAATAAAAGTGAAAAAAATTTCCATTCTAAAAGAAATGGATATAAATTCTTCTCAAGTGTACATGGATCATATGTTGGGATACAAACCAATGCATAATAAAATTATGAATTTAAATAAAGTCAAGCATTTTTTCTGATCAAAAAACATACTTTCTGATCACAATGTTATGAAGTTAGAAATGAACCATAAAAAATAAACTGGAAGAAAAACAAAGACATAGAGATTAAGCAAATGGCTGTAAATATGATTTCAAAGAAGAAATCAAAAGAAAAATAAAAAGTTATCTAGAACCTAACAAAAATGAAGAGATGAACTCTCATATTCTATGGGATACAGCAAAAACAGTATTCAAAGGGAAGTTCATAGCAATACAGGCCCTCATATATAAACAAGTAAACCGTTAAACAAACAATCTGGCCTCATATATAAAAAAGTAAAGCTTTAAATAAACAATCTAAACATATCTGAAGGAACTAGATAAAGAACAAAAAAAACCTAAAAGTCAGTAAAAGGAAGAAAACAGTAAATATCAGAACTGAAATATGTAGAAACCAAAAAAGACTACACAAAATATTAATGAAACTAAAAGTTGGTTCTTTAAAGAGTGATCTCTTATTCACTATTGGATCAAGACTATATTAAATTGATAAATCTTCAGCTAGATGAGAATGTAAGAAAAGGAGAAAAAGACTATAAAATGAATCAGAAATGCAAAAAGTAAAGTTATAACAGATACTGCAGAAATACCAAGAATCATAGTAGACTAGTACAGACACAGAAATGCGAGCTAAAAAAATGGACACATATTTTTGGAATCTGGCAACCTTCCAAGATTGAATCACAACAAAATAGATAGATGGAAATAGAAATCTAAATAGTAATCAAAAGTCTCCCTAAAAATAAAAATCCAGGACCAGGTTGCTTCACTAGTGACTTCTAATAAATGTTAAAAGAATATTTAATCGCTATCTTTCTCAAACTCTTCCAAAACCTCAAAGAGAAGGGAAGATTTCCAAAGCACATTTTATGAGACCAGTGTTGCACTGATCCCGAAACCAGGCAAAGGCAACGCAACAAAATGAAACCATAGACTGGTATCTCTGAAGAACACAGATGTAAAATTCTCAACAAAATCTTGCAAATTAACTCCAGTAATCTATTAAGGGAATCACATATCATGATCAAGGAGGATTCATTTCAGGGATGCAAAGATCATTCAACAATGTAAATCAATAAATATGATTCACCACAACAAAGAAAAAGATAAATGTCACATGATTATGTCAGAAGATATTGAGAAAGCATTTGATAAGTTTCAACATTCATTTATAATTAATACCCTCAAAAAATAGGGAGAGATGCAACATACCTCAATATAATAAAAGCCAAACATGACAAACCTATAGCAAACATTGTGTCAATGGTAAAATACTGAAATGTTTCCCCTAAGATCTATACATATATGGCCAGTAATTAATCTAAGTCAAAGGAGCCATGGTCATGTAATGGAGAAAGAAAAAAATCTCTTCAACAGACGATGCTGGGAAACCTGGACAATTGCATAAAGGAGGAGGAAGAGAAAAAAACTACATAATTATTATTGTCGTATGAAAAAATTATTCAAGATGGATTAAAAACTTGTATATAAGACCTAAAACTGGTGAGATGGTGATGGGGAATACATGGGGATTATAACTGATGGCAAGTATATGTAAATTTTAAAAAATTATATTAATAAAAAATAATAATAATAAACATTATTACAGAAAAAAAAAAGACCTAAAAGCATAAAATACATAAAAACAGACAAAATGCTCCTGGACATTAACCTCAGAGATGAATTAGGGGACACAACTCTAACAACAAAGGAAACAAAAGCGAAGGCAAATAAATGAGACTACACCAAATTGAGAAGCTTTTGTATACAAAAGAAACTACCGCAAAAACAAACAGGCAACTTCTGGAATGGGAAAACATATTTGCATATCATATGCCCAACAATTTCCAGAATGTATAAAGAATTCCTAAAACTCAACAACAACAGAAACAAAATCCAGTCAAAGAAATTGAGCAAAAGAGCTGAATAGACATTTTGTCAAAGAAGACACACAAATCCCCCTAGGCACAAGAAAAATGTTCAACATCACTTATTATAAGATAAATATCAAAAGCACAATGAGATATCACCTCACATTTGTGAGAATGGCTTATATCAAAAGGTCTGGAAAAAAAACAAGTGTTGATGAGGATGTGCAGAAAAAGGAACATGCATCCACTGTTGGTGGGAATGCAATCTGGAGCAACGTCTATGGAAAACATGGAGATTCTTTAAAAAAAAAAACACACACCTAAAAATGGATATACCATCCCTAGGTATACACCTAAGATTATGAAAATACTAAGTCAAAAAGACATATACACCCCTATTTTCATAGCAGAATTATTCATAATAACCAAGACATAGAATCAACCTAAATGCCCATAAACAGATGACTGGAATACTAACTAGCTATTAAAAAAAAAAAGAAAGAAAGAAAGATGAAATGTTGCTTTTTGGCACAACATAAGTGGAACTTGAGGTGATTATACTATGTGAAATAAGTCAGAAAGTGAAAGGCAATCACAAGATGAATTTGTTCATATGTAGAATACTCAAAGCAAATTAGTAAATGACAACAAAAATTTTAAAATATGGTGGTTAACAGGAAAGGAGCATCCAATGGGTAGAGAGAGTTCAATCTGATAGTGTGATGCACTAGTACTTTGTTGCTGGTTGAGCAAAGTATATACACACATTGAAGTGTGAAACTATTTCTGAAATTATGTAGGTTTGTAAATGAATGGTAAATCAATAAAATTTGACTTTAAAAATTTTTAAATAGAAACGAGTTTAAAAAATTATTCACTTGCATTTGTTTTATATCTGTGGTAGAGTCACGCTTTAACATATTTTTTAAAGAAATAATCCTTTAATACAGAGACTTCATCCAGTTTGCTCACCCTCATAGGAATGCAAGGGATGCCTCCCTAGGGAGTCTCCAGCCTGTGAATTTTGGTGACAGAAAGATGAAGTGCTATACCAAATATTGAGCCTGATTCTCAAAATGTGTAAACTACTCTCTGTTAGTCACTTTAGGAAATTATATTAACTCTTATAGGTTCTGGAATGTCATAAAACAAACTTAGTGGGGTTTTTTTCCCATTTGTCTAGATTGAGAACATCAAAGTTATCAGAATATTTTGATGATGTCCCATTGGTCTTCTCTCTTAACCTTTCTCCTTTTCTCAGCATTACAGAAAACAGGATGGTGACTGCATCAGCATTCTTGACAACTGAGCCCTTGCTTCCACAGAGTCTACTCATAGTAATCCCTCTGAGTAGCAGTCTTCTGAAGCCCAGCAGTCTGGATGCAAAATAGGAGAGATCAACCAAAAAGACTTGTTGCACCCTTGCAAACCCATGACAGAAAATGCTGGACTCTTGGAACCCAGCACTTCTCTTGCAGTAAGAAACCCCTCTCCCCTCCTTCCCAATACTTTCCATGCTACATGCTGTCCACATTCCAAGAGGAGTGTGAAGCCCTGTACTCATTTATAAGGTAGGGAAACAGATGGGGTTGGCTTAATTTGTAAAGACAACTAGTTATCTTATAAGTACAGATGGAGTAAGTAGCACAATTATTACCAGAGAAATGAGGCTGCCAGATGGTTTGGTAAAAAAAAAAAATCAAGGCTGGCTGCCAGATTCACAGCAGGGACAGGCTTGCTCCCAAGGGTATAGAAAACCAAGCAGATTTAAATTACCCTGCTACTTGTTTAGTAGTCTGCCCCTCCCCAGACATGGTCCTTTGCAGCTGCAGAGGAAACAGGAGCAAGACTAGGGTCACCAGGTGGTAGTGGCAGGCTTTCCAAAGGTGAATGATAAAGGAAAGGACTGCTTGTCCACATGATAGTTGTTATCAGAAATCTCCTTTTTTTAAAGCAAGAGCTAAGTTTTAAAGGACATACTAGTGCAAGAACATACCATGTTCTTATTTTGTCTGTTTGTTTCTCAAGTTCAGTGTTTACATCAAAACTCTCTCTCTCTTGGCAGTCTCTCTAAGAAGATGAGATCTCACTGGCTGGCTGTTCTAATTCGCATCAATAAAGGCTGAATCACCAGTATCTCTGGGTTAAGTTCACTTAAAGTATCATGTTAATTAGTCTACCAAAGTGAAAAATTTATTAAAAAAGGGAAAGTCAGTCTGCACAAGCTCCAGATGGCTGATTAAACAACCTGAGTGCTGTGGGTAATGTGGTTTCTAGGAGAGCTGGCTTTCTCATCCCGCACCAGCTCCCAAGGATCACGCCCACTAATAGTGAGGGTGGAGAGCAGTGCCCAACACTAACAGAACCCTGACAGTTCATAATCTACAGTACTTTTTCCTTCAGATTGTAGGTGTTATTTTCTTTAGTCTCTTATCCCAAAGGATTGGCTATGTTCATTTTAAAATCTGAAAGAATATTGCTTCTCCATGGGCAGGAAAACCCAGAATTTATACTCTTGTTCCTGTGAGACTTAGTTGAAAGATTGAACAGCATGCCAGGGCTGGGACTTGATATAGATATTACAGAATAATTGTCAAAGATTGATTGTTTTATATTTCTCATTCTTATCTGCTTTTTAATCTTATGCTCATTTTGAGTGAGCATTTTAAAAACTACTTGATTGAGCAACTATGCCCTTCCCCCAAACCTTTACATTCTGATTTAGTCATCCATGTGACAAGTGTTTATCTATCTAATTTAACTGTACCAGTCCCCTGCCATGATGGAACTACAGGGTGGACCTAACAGCAAGAGAGCAAGCTGTGAATGCCATCTTCCTCACTTACTTGGTAAGTAACAAGTTATTTTATATCTCTGGTTTTAAGCTTTCTTAATTATAAGATGAAGATAATATACTACCTACTTCCTAAGATGTCACCATAATTTTCAAGGCCAAATACAACACAAATATGCCTAACAAAGTAGCTAGTATGTGGAATTCACTAGTTATCAAATAAAAGATTTCTCAAATTTTTAAAAATATTCCATTCCTATTCTGAGTTCCATATTGCCTTGTTCCATCTTGTGCTCTAATGGGGTCTATCCAACCTACTGAATGAGGAAGTTAGGCTGGGTACCAGCAGTCAGGCAGGGTCAGGGTGCCCCAACCCAGTAAAAACTGTGTGTTCAAAAAACCACACAAATGCTGAAGCAACAGACAAAAGCTCTTTCCAGGAAAACAGACCAAGTAACCTGGGAGATCCAGCGGGCTTAATTCAGTCAACAAGAGACATAGCACCCAGAGTCCAAACTCCCACAAAACACTCTCCATATTCATATAAAGTCCTGTTTCATGCCTCCCTCAGTGGCAACCCATCTGGGACCCGACTCTCCTGAGATTACTTGCTGTCCTTCTCCTCATCTGCCAATAAATCTCTTGCTTTTCTGTGTAATTCTGGTTTCAATGTTGAATTCTTTCCTCTCCAAGACAAACTCCAAGTCCAATTCACTAGTATTCAAAAGTTGTCTGTAGATGATTATTAGACCAAGAGAATATATATATCGATAAATATATTAGTATTTGCAAGGGAGAACCACGTTTGGAAACCTGAGGAAATACTTTTGATCTTCTAATGTGGTCTGTCCAGAAATCATATATAAATTAAAATATATATATTATTCCTTTGTTGTTTTTTTTCTGTATTTCTCCTTTATTATATTTCAAGGTATTATATTGATTTTTTAAGAATACATACAGTATCTAAATTTCATTTTGGGATGTAGAAAAGACATTTAAATCAATTTGTTATAAAGAAGATGCATTTGTTCGGGTAGAAATAAAAACAACTAAACAATATGTTTCATAGCCATGTCCTTTTTATTATTCCCACTTTGACATATATACGTATATTTTCTAATGACCACTGCATTTCAATCCTATTATCCAGGAACCTGTATGTTTAGGGAATTATCTTGAGCATTCCTAAAATGCAAACTTAACCCTGGCATTTCTGTGGAGCCTTAAGGCAATCACACCTTGACTCATACCTGTGGCAATTGTGATCACATTACAAGAGACTAGGTTTCAACCTTCCCAGGACTTTGCCCCAGGATATTTATGCATCTTCCCCCTTTGTCCATCTTCCTTCTTCAAGCTACTTGCCCACATTTATAATACTATACTCTCCAAAATAATAACAAATCTCTTTTGCTTCTATGCTTCTTAACAATCCATTCCCTTAACCACTTTCTCACTTCCTCTCTTCTGTGAAGATTGGTTCCCTAGTCCTGCAGCATACAACCCCTCAGTAGTAAGAGCATTCCCCTAGCAACTCAGTGCTAAGGGCACCCTACCAAAATTCCATTTGTCTTTGAAGATAAAGCTTTCCATTAGATCAACCTCACTCCTTGTTATCATCACCAACAACTCCCACACATACTGTCCCACATACTTTATGTAGCAGGGTAATTATCTTCCTTATTCCCATCGTATTTTTCCCAACATTTATGGCTTTCTAAATTGTGTCCATAAGGAAGAAACAGTACAACCCAAATGGAAGAGTCAACTGACATTTTTGAAGGGATTTTTGTGAATTTATAGAAATGAAAAAAAGGCCTTAAAAAAGACAGCTAGTTAAGATCTCGAGAAAAAAATGTTATTGAATTCTAAAAGCTTCCTTTGAATCTGAACAGCCTAGTCCAATCAAAATCGGTGCATTTGCCTAGTCCAATAAAAATCAGTGCATTTGCCTCGTCCAATAAAAATCAGTGCATTTGAATATAAAGTTATTTATTCAAAAACCAGAAAGTCAATTTAGTAAATTAATAAAATGGAGAGGTCTTATACTTAAATGCTATGAGGGAAAATACAGGTGTCTGTAGAATAATAGATTTCTTTAATCTAGATTAAGGGGATAAGGAAAGTCTCTTAAAGGAAGTGAGCTGAGATAGAAAAGACTCAGGAGAGTTTTATAGAAATTCCTCTAAATAAAAACACATCTACTGAGGTACTAAAGCATAAACTAGAAGGACACTGGAGAGTAATAATTGAGAGAGATGTGAAAATTAAGAGGTGAGTGGAAATTTAATCACTTTCTCAACAAATACCTGTGAAGTGATATTTATATGTATGCACTTTTCTAGATGTTAAAGACCCAGCACCTAACAAAACAGGGGAAAAAAATAAAAAAAAATACTGATCTCATGGAGTTTATATTTCAGTGGTAAGGGACAGCCAATATACAAAATAAAATAGTAAATTATGTAGGATGCAATGCTTAAGAGACAAATGAATCAGGGAAGGGAAAAAGAGAATGCAATTGCAGTTTTAAATAGGGTAGTTAGGAGATGCCTCATTGAGAAACAACACTTTAAATGAAGACCTAAAGGAGTTAACAGAGTTAGTGACAAGGGAAATCTGGGGGAAGAAGTGCCAGACTGGAGAAATAATAAATGCAAGACTGGGTTGGGAGATGATCCTGTGAGATCAGTATGAGTACAAAATGGTGTAGAAAGGGAAGAGGTGATGCAGTTAGGGAAGCAATGGGAGCTAGATCATGCAAATCCTTGTAGGTGATTTCAGAACTTTTTTTTTCTGAGTGAAATCAAAAGTCACTGGACAGAGTTCAGAGTGGAGAAGCAACATGATCTGATTTATATTTTAAAAATGTGATTGAGAATGATTACAGGCAGTAGGAGGCAGGCCAGTCAAAAAATCATTGCAAAAATACAGATGAGAAATTTATAGCAGCTTGTAGCTAGCTGGAGTAAAAGGGAAAATGAAATCTAAACTTATGTTGAAACATCATTTCCTGACATTACGTCCCAGATGTTGGGTTATAAGAGAAAGGGAGACATTGAAAATCATTTAAAGTTTAGTTTATCTCTTTAAGGAACTAGGAGAACACAGTAATTGTTTGATGACTAGAACTACAATTTACTAAGTTGAAGAAGATCATGTTGGAAGAGGTTTAGATGGGCATGTTGAGTTTGCTTTAACTAGACAACATGCTTTGGAGGTGATGTGGTGGAAGTTAGACAAAGGTTCTGGAGTTTAGGTGATTATACCAAACTGGAACTTTAAATTTAGGACCTATCAGCTGATACATAACATTTAAACACATGATACTAGATGAAATCCTAAGAAAATGAATGGACAAAGGATGGAAAACTAAACTTTGGGATACCCCAAGGAAAGATCAGTTAAAAAAACTTAACAAAAGTAGATAGTGACATAGAAGAAATGCAAAATGTGCTGCACTAAGCACAGTGGGAAAATTATTTAAAGGTAAGCAGGAATTTAATGTTTCAGACTAGTCAAGTAGGATGAAGACAGAGAAGCCATCACTGTATTCAACAACCAGGAGATTGTATTTGAACTTAGGAGAATAACTTTTTTAATGGTGGGTGCAAAAGCTGAATGAAGTAAATTTCAAAGAATGAGAGCAGAAGGATTATAGACAACATTAATGGAACACTTTCCCAAAAAATGTTCCTATGAGTGGAAACCTAAAAAATGAGATTATAAAGAAAAAATTGGAGCCAAAAATAAAAGCATTAATATCAACTGATTAGAATGAACCAATGAAGAGAGAGAAACTGATGGCAGAGGAAAGACAGCGATAGGTAGAAATGTCAGCCTCTGACTAGCACACAATCTGTAGGAAAATGAGATTAAGTATGTGGGTGAAGATACTGCAGAGAAGATGGGAGCTTAGGGAAGAGCACATACCCTGCTTCTGTAGCAAAACCTGTCCGTTTCTCAAGAATAGGGCCACTATGGATTTACTCTTCATATTTCCAAACCTTCCATATGTTACAAATTCAATAAACTATTGTTTAAGAAAAATAAAGTGGTACATACTTTACATTAGCCACACACACACACTCACACACAATCTGTGTATACATTATTCTGCTCATCATTATTCAAGTCATCCTTTCCAGAGTTTTAGCTAAGAACAATATTCTAAACCACTACATTATTATTCAATATCAAGCTCAAAGTATAACAAGAACAACAAAGAGATGACGCTGAAAATTTTGTAACTCTACATTAAAAATAATAAGCAATGTATGTATAATGATAATATTAAAAGTGTATGGCCATACTTCACTCTTAGGAGGAATGTAAAGGAACAACTACAAAAAAAAAAAAAAAAGAGAGAGAGAGCTCAAGGAAATGAACAATTGCAGCCAAAAACAAACAAACAAGCAAGCAAACAAACAAAAAATAAAACAAGGACAAAGACAAACTGAAGGGATCATGGGTGGGGGGGTTTGGGGAGTAGAGACCAGGACAAGGTCAGAAAGAGCACAAGAGACTGAAGTGATGGTGCACAGGTGAAATGATGGTGGGAATTCCCTGGGGATTACAAATGATGTCAAATATAATTAAATAAATCTAAAAAAAAAAGTGTATGGCCATAAATAAGTAAGAGTGACTTCATAAAGCATCAGAATTTACCGTCTTGAATAAATATTTGTTTGCTACAAAGAAGCAACTAATGTTTATACCTAGTATATACCTATAATATATAGAATAATGAAATAAGGTGATTGCTTTAAAAATAAGGCCACAATTTCAACTTCTGGAAATAGCTGAATAGATTCAACAAATCAACTTCCTGTCAACAACAACTATCAATCTGGAGTTAGACATATATATCAAGAGTACTAGAGACTGACCAAGAGCAGGTAAATAACAGGGAAGGGAAGGTAGCTGAAAGGTGGAAGAAAGAACTAGCATTGTTAATTTTTCATTCTAAATAGCTATTTGCCTTAGGGCAGACCCTAGTCAGTTACATCAGCTTAAATGAGGAAATATATATATATTTTTTTTTTAAATACATCATCTTACTTACATTAGAAACCAGGAACATAATGGTTACAGTATAATATAGAAAGAGTGCTCAAAGACTGAAGACTTCATTAGATACTATCAAGGAAATATGAAAAAAAAATAATCATATAAAAATAGCATTTCTTCAAAAATCAATACTGAGGAATCACCACATATTGAGCACTGTGAAGAAAAATAAAATTAAATCTGGCACTGGTTCTGCCTTTAAGCAACTTATGGCTAGATACTGACAGATAATAAATATAAACTCTAAAATATAAGCAATAAAATATAAATAAAATTCTGTGAACTTTCAGAAAAAGAGCTCAAGTAAGATAGAGGACAGCTGAGATCGATCTTCATGAATGAGTAACTCTGGATTTTACAGAGAAGAAATGAAGAATATTGCAGGAGAAAGGACCAGCATGGGTAAAGTGAAGGAAAGAAAAACAATTAGGAGATCGGTAACTGTGAGTAGCTAGATAGAAAAGCTAGAGTGGGGAAAAATGGATGTCGCTAACAGGAAATTGTTTTGATGAGATGGTCTAAAGTCAGGTCACCGAAAGCTTCAATGTCATCAAAAAAAATAAAAGTGACCAAGATGCCTCTATCTCTTGAAAACCTGGCATGTTAAAAACACAAATACAAAACAACTGGAAGAGAATCTGTAATTAATACTCTTTCAAAGATTTCAATCTATAAGTAGATTTTAAAAGGCAATAAAGCAGCTATAAGGATGCAAAAGAAAAAACATGTAAGCCTGATACTAATAAAATGTACAGTCTAGTGACAAGTGAGATTAATAAGAAGGAGCTTATGTAAATAGAGAAAATGAAAGAAAGATAATAGGAGGTAGGAACTAGAGGGCATGCACCACTTCCTGATATTATCAGAAACAGCAGATAAAAAAGAAATAGTATCCACTCAAGTTCATCTGCAAAAGAGATGGGAAGCATATGATAGGACTGTTTAACATATGCCTCATGGCTCCCTGTTAAAAATGAGTATGGGAGAGAGGAAAAGAAAACAGGAGAAAGAAATATTCCAATGCACCAGGAAATAAATTATTCCTCAGAAAAATTATCATATAATTATGGGAAAAATTCTCTTCTTGGGAGGCTCAGACAGGCATTTGGAGCTTAGAACTACTAAGTGGTCTAGATAACTGACACCTGATGTTTTCAGATGCTCTCTGGTTATTGTCACGTATCTCATTCCTGAACCATAAGTACTACTGCATTGTTATCTGTGTGTGTATGTGTTTTAGTTATTGAGTACTCATTCACTACATTGGGAAATGTAGTAAATCTCTTCTCTAAGCAACTCGGGCAGTTCTGTTTTCTCACACACACACTTCATAATTTTCTGGGTGTGCTACAGGGAAGTCATGACAAGAAAGAATACAATGACTGATAAGCACTAATAGAATCACCTTTGGAGAAACTGAGGACAATCTAATGAAACTGCCTGTTAAATACAATCCAGGCACCTTGATGGAAAGATGCCCAGTTTCTTCATTACCAGAACATCAGTTCTCAGCCAGCAGGGGAAGGGGAGATCTGAAGAGCAACGTTGACTGATTTTCTAATCTCATGTCAAATGACTTACTTTAATATAGGTATTCCTCAACCTTCAGGAAGCCACTAAAGAGCAATAAATATAAACCAGCTAGAGACACTGTTATTCTCTTGCCCTTTTCTGAAGACTAAACCAAAAAGAGGTAAACAAAAAGGCGTCTCAGATCCACAAATACGTAGTCTGTATATCTATTAAGTTACCCAAACATCTCCATCCAGAGAAAATCATGTGATGGGTCTTTGTTTTTTTTTTCCTGCTAGGTTTAACGTAAATGATTGTTCTAGTTTTGTATGGTTTGGGTTTTTGTCTTAAGTTTGGGAAATAGCATCTTAGCTTACAAGACTTAATTCAAATGCTACCTCCCTATTAAATGACTCCAAAACTCTTTTTCAAGGGGCAAAATGGATTGTTTCCACATTTTGTGCTTCTATATGCATTCCTATTGACAGACTTCAAAACATTTATCTACCTGCCTCTATGGATAATTGAGTGTTTGACAAGAAGCAAATGAAAACTATATATAGAAAACTATATATAGAGAGCTATAGATAGTTTGATACAGGTATAAAGAGAACACTACTTGAATCCCTCTTACTTACTTTGTTCCTCAATCAGAAAATATCATTAGCCCATGGTGAACATTCACTCAGGCAGAGTACCAGGCACATAACTAGTGGTAGGAATTATCAATGAATAAAACACATTTTCTATCATAAATGAACTTAATAGCTAACCAAGGGTAATGAGACAAAAACTGAGAGCACCACGTCAGCTTACTTCCACTGCCAGCAACCGAGACAACTCAGCCATAAGTCTGCAAGTGTCTAAAAAAGCTGTCCCCAGGGCCATGCCTTCAGTGCCATCTCACAGGGTACTGACAAAGGGACTGTCCCACTCTCCAGAGAGGGAAGGAGACAGCCCAAACCGTAGGCCACAATGGGAGGACAGGCTTGATTTTCAGCTGATTGTGATTATGAAGAAACCAGTACAGGAGAAGACCTTCTGAAGAAGCCCAGAGGTTACACAGGCTCCCCCTGTTTACTGTTTCTATGGATGAGTCTTGGGTGACCCTAGAAGTGGCAGATAAAAAGATCACCTTCTCGGTGAATAGGGGCCACTTACTCTGCCTTGCTCCAATTCTTTGGACTGACATACTGGTCAATTGTTCCCCTCACTAGTATTGTTTTCCTAATTTTTTTCTATTAGGTCAGGACATTGTTGTAAGCAAATAATAAACTAGCAGTCTCTGCAGTCGCTATTGGCTCCTAGCTACTGCTACAAAAGAAGAGATAGCTCTCACTGATTCTGTCACTTTGGCTACAGCACCTCCAGGTGTTTGGAACATTACAGTTCCAGGCTGAGGTATCTTTGCCACCACTGCTAGGGTACAATTAAAGGAACCTCCTATATTCCTGATGGAGCCACAATATCCCTCAATAACGTTTCTTAAATTCCCTAGTCTCAATGGTTATGTACCACCATAGAGTCCTGGGCTTGCTCAGGAGTTGGTGCCCACATTTACTGCTTATAAATGCTAAACACTAAACTTTTTTTCATTTTTCTCTTGCTTGGGCATTACATCCTCAACACCCTTGTCAGAATCATCTCCTCGTGCCTGGAGTCCATCAATCTCCAAATGGTCCTTCAGATGGAACCCAAAATGATGCTTCCAGCTTCTACCATCCTTCTTGCGGGGTCCCTTAAATCGTTGCCCTGCAGTGGAGCCCAGACTGCTTCCCCACATCGCCCGCTTTCAGCAGGAAGCAGTTACTGATCAGACAGAAGACCTTTATCCTACAGTTAGGGGCTCCATCCATAGAGGGGGCAATGAGGCCTAGGTCAGGCAAGTTAGGAATGAGTAGGCAGTTTAGGGAGAGGACAGGTGGGGACTCTGAAGAACTAAATTTTGGAGATAAGGATGGCAAGAGAGATAAGAGAAGATCCGGAGATGGGACAAAATTCCAAAGGGAACTAGCAAGGGCCCCAGGACTAAGGGAAAAGGGACATTTCAAGAACAAAGGAGTGATATGGGATGTAATGTAGTAGAGTGAGTGAACCACCTGAAACAACCAATCACAAGGAGACTAGTGGAGCTTTGGGGTGATTAGGGAAAGAAGGTATATATTCCCTGAAGCTCAACTCCACTTAGGCTCCCTTGCCCCTCCCTGACCTGGTTCCACTGGCCTGGAAGTCCCACTTTATTTCTGTTCCTTTCCTTCTCAATAAACTTTTTCTTTTTCTAAACAAAAAAGTGAGAGCACCATAAGTTCGGGGAGTTTTGACTGCTTAGTTTACTAATATATTTCCAGAACCTAAAATAATATTTGGCACATAATAAGTCTGTGGATAAGTGACTGAATGAATGAAGACATTAATGAAGAAAGTACAGACACTGGCAGTATATTAAAGAGGCAGTACTGAACTGTTCACTACTTCTATATCTTCAGAATGAAAATCTGCCGGGTGGACTGGCCTTGTTATATATGCCTGAAACTACAGTCTCTTCAATTGCATCACACCTAACAGTCAACATTTTCAGATCCCTGCCTGTCTGCCCAACAGTGCCTCCAATTTCCTGAAGGTACTTACCATGATGAAAAATTATCAGGAAAATATGATAAGTAAATATCAACTTGAAGCAAAAGGTGTATATCAAAGTAGTTTTAATCACATCTTTCTTACGCCTGAGTCATAGTCCAAAGCTACAATAGTAAAGAATCAGGATATCTCATCACCTTTGCCCAGGGGTCTCTGAGCTCCATTTATAGATTTAGCACATTGACTGATGTAGGGATTACTACGAAAATATCTGCTGTTCTCTGCACCCACCTCACTTACTTATTCCAGAAAGAAACCACAAGTTCTCTAACTAAAGCGATGGGAAAAAGATTTATGTGTCCATAACTCAACTTTTCATTGGTTCTCTTGGATTTAGTGTGCCCTCAGATTATACATATTCTTATATACTCTGGATGGAGTGGTAACTGAGGTTGGCAGGCTCTGTTTCTGAAGGGAAAGATTGAAGTTGTCTCTACCCCATAATTCTGTAAGTTAGCAAGCTACCATAAAAGTCATATGAAAATTCCTGAGGATCCACTTGAAACTCAGATGTAAACTAAGCTATCCATTGCACTTTCACTGGGAATATGTATACATTTTGACCCCTAAATGTCTAGTATCTCTCTCTTTTTGTTTAAACTTGGAGAAAGGAATATGGCTCACTAGCTTCCTTAGTATCCCAATATTGATGGAAAAGAAAACTAATTACAAATGGTGTTTATGTTAGGTAGTATCACATTATAATTTAAAAGTTACACAAATTTTGATGATACACAAGGTCATTCCCAATTTACAGTGACAGAAATTGAGGTACAGTGAGAATACATGAACCTAGTTACATAACTGATCTAAGATAAATTCAAGTCTATTTGAATACAAATAAATTATCATTCTATATTATCATACCCCCTATTTATCCAATGTGCTTTAAAAACATCATTTAACTTAAAAGGCTGGAGACAGGAAGGGAAGCATAAGAACACTATATAGTTTCACTAAATTTTAATTTCTAGGCAAAAGGTTTTATGTCAAAGGATGAGCTTCTTAAGCACAACTGAGCATAAGACTGTCGACTAAATTTGATAAAAATTAAAGTACAGTTAATCATGCCAGAAAAATAGTAATATGGAGTGAAATGCAAACAGAATTAGAAATCACATTTCCATTTATTTAAAATTTTGTTATCTTACCTTGGGAAAGATCTTATGTCGTAAAGTATATGTTATTTTTATTGTATTTAGGATTCAACCACTAAACTAAATCAGAACTTGCTTATACAGTGATAAAGTAAGATAAATTTTAAAAACCCAACCATATTTCATATATACATCTATAAAAATGCAGTAAATCTTGATCACAGAAATAAACTGGTAGAAATCATGACAAGTATGCATTACAAAATCACATATAAATGAATAGTATCAGTTAAGAAGCAATCCACTAACTCCATTTTAACTAAGAAAGGTTTAAGAGGAATAAAAGAGAAACTAAAGTCACAAAATCAAGACAGTTTGAAATAAAAACAATTCGGGTAGCCTACACATTTGAGAACTTCCTGGGCACTGAACAATGTTGGTCATTTTATTTGGTTGAAGTCACTGCAAGTGAGCTTACTGTTTTGCAAGTTTCTCCAACCAGTTGGCATGAGTAGGTGGAAGAGAGTTTCCACTACAGGATTACAGACACATTTTGCACAAAACCTGAGGAAGTTATCTGGAACTTGTAGCCATTTTTGCAGCCTATGGTTATATTCTGTTCCCTGGCCCTCTCTATTCAAAAATGGTGAATTTCACTCTTAAGTTGTTAAAGGTGATTGTAAGAGTACAAAATTTTACAATCTAATTTTTAAAACAAAAAATACTAGTTACTTGACATTTGTGTTGCCTCTTTAAGGATAAAGAGGCAAGGATCTTCTGCAAGGATAAATATAATAGTATACTATAATAGTTATATCACATCAAATTATTTCAAGGAATAACATCAAATTTAAGTTTTTTCCCTAAAACTCTATCCTTCAGCAATATTTAATAGTACCAAATGTATCAGTATTGCTCAAATACATCTAATTAGATCCATGTTTAATTTTTGTGCCTTCGTCTATTCAGAATTAGTGAAATCAAGTAACATATTATTATATGCAGGCAGTAGTTTAATCACATGATATCACAGAATATTTTGGTATATTCATAAATGTATATCATGTATAAATGCAGTATCAACAGCAAATTGGGTATATTGGTTAACTATTTCTGTGACACTACTTTATAAGAAAATACTCCAAAAGTTAACCGCTAACACCAAATGTTTATTGTTGTTCGCGTTTATGAATTGTCTGGAGAGCAACTGATGGAGCTGAGTTTTGTATGGTGGTTGCTGATCTTAGCAGCTCACTCACGTGTCTGCAAGTTGGTTGGTTGGCTAATTGAGTCAGGACTCATGGGGTAGCTCTGCTCCATACTGCAAGTTTTATTGTGGGAAATGAAGCACATAACTGAAATCACATAATGACTTGGTGCAGAGCTGTGAATGGAAGAAATCCCAGATAAAAAACAACTAACAATCACTCCCCTAGAAGCACTCTGTATTTAAAATGTAGACAGAGTAAATAGTGAACTCATCAATAGGTTCTTGGAAATCATAACTTGAAGCAAAAGGATGCATTGAAGAAATAATCCCTGTAATCATGAGAAAAAGACACGTGTGGCTGATATTGAACAAAACAACATTGTTCAGTGACCAGCTGGCTATATTTTCTGTAGTTTTCAGGTAGACATGCAAATCAGAACAAAAAGTAATGAGCTCGAATAAAAGAACTTCTCTTAGTGGCTCAATTCAATAACTGGCTAAATTATTTCTGATAGTCAAGAAAACAGAACAAAAGTTAAGAAAGAGGAAAGCATCTCCATAGAATGACAACAAAAACATCACCATGGTGGTTTTAAATCAGTGATTGGGACCAGCAGTTCAATGATTCTGGGTCTGATTCTCAGCTCTGCCATTTATCAGCTGCTTAATGTTGGGTGAATTTTACCCTAACCGAGAATTCAAATAATAAGATAAAGTAATTGTAAGAATAAATGAAGATAAAATATGCAATGTTTTGCATAGTGTTTGGTACATAAGTGTTAAATAAGTATTACTTGTGTTTATTTGCCATATTGCCTAACTCTTGGGGGGAAACTGGCAGAAGTATAGTTAAAGAAGAATAATAGCCAACATCAATTGGAGCCTTTTAGATGCCAGATGCTATGCTCAGCATTTTATGAGGATTATCTCAGTAAATCTTCAAAACAACCTCTTGGGAAAACTATGGATTGAATTTTACAGATGTGTCTTAGAGAGCTTTACTGGCTAGCCTACCAACTGATAATCACATACCAGGCATCAAATTCACAACTCCCTTCCTCATGAGTGCTTGTTCTGACTCATCATGATATATTGTTCCCATTACCCTCCAAATATAAAGTGATATGGGTAAATAAGAGTAATTTGATTAAGATCACAAGTATTTTCAGGTAGGGCTTATATTTATTAATTTATTTATTGATTCACCCAAAGATTTGTGGGGGTTTTTTAACATATTGTTAGACATTAAAATACAAAGATGACTAGGACTTCGTATCTTCCCTTGAGATTCTCATATTTCAGGGAATTTCAAAACAATTAATGTTGGCATAAAATTTAGGAAGAAGTTTCAAAGGCAAAATGTTACTTGACATATGACAGGATTTTCCACTTAGCGGCAGGTTAGTATTTAGAACAAACCATATTTGAAACGATCATCTCTAAGCCCAAGAGAAAGACAAATTAGCTATCTAACTTGGAAAGTGAGGAGTTACACGCTGATAACTGGCACCACAGTTACTAGTACAGTTCTAACCACAGATGTAAAGTCTTTGGGTACTACTGTTTACATTGAGATGACCACTCTAAAACTCAGTAATAGGATCTGAATTGGGACTTAATAGAGCAAGATTCAAATTTCAAATCTCTGTGTATACCTGGGATAAAATACATGATAAACAAAATCAGTGTTCGTCAATATCCAATTCTTCTTACCCTCTGTGCACAAAGACTAAACTTTTAAGCCTCAAAGGGATTAGAACCATATGACTCACTACAGTCAATGAAAAGGAGCAGAAAACACACATACCTCTCACTTCCAAGCTGAGCCCATGAGAATTCTTCAGGCTGTCTCCTTCTGTATTATGATGGCCTAGGAGGTTACTTGTTCCTAACACTGCACTCATAATTTAGTGAAGCTTTTGTCAGTTCAGGCTGAAGGAACAAAAAATAAAACTTTGTTATACAGAATCCTTAGAATTTCTAGATTATTTGTTCCCAGAGCATAATTTGATCAGTTCTGACTAATAAATATAAATCCCTCAAGATGCACATTATTCAATAATAGATATTCGAGACAGAAATTGGTGTGGTGAAGTATACTTTCTATTGGAGAACAGATCGGAGAGTAGTTATATAAAGGAATACCTAGATTTCAGGGAAGCCTTGAGAAAACAAATCCTTTCAGACAAGCTTTCAATATGGCAGATTTTTTAATATAATAATTTACATGACAAATTCATTTAATATATATTAATTTCATTAGTACAATATAGAATATTGTACAATTTATAACAATATTTATAATAATAACCTCTGATTTATTTGAGTTCTTACCATGTACCAAAGACCTAGTACTAAGGTTAAAAAAGTGAACCAGACAAGGCTTCCATTCTCGAGATACTTAAAATTTAGATTGGGAAGCAACCAAATATACAAGAAATTGCAATATGTTGTGATAAATGCAATATTAGAGAAAGCATGGGATTATATAAGAAAAGCACCTTTTCAGACTGAGAGGCTAAGGAACCTGAACTCAAAAGATGAGTAGACATATTAACAATAATGACATGATTCTTATTTGCATTTAAGTAAGACATTTCTACCACATGTACTGTGGGTCAGTCACTATACTACATACTTCACATATGAAAAAATCTTCATAACAACCCTATCTAATTAAATAATATTTTACAGAAAAAGTAAAGGGAAGTGGTGATACATTTTCTTTTTTTTTTTTTTGATACATTTTCTTTAAAAAAAAAAAAAGGAAGGAAATGTCAGGGTAGGCATTGGGCAGTGGTGTCAATTGGATTGAGTAGTTCTAACATTTAAGCAGCACAAACAACAAGGAAGGGAAAGAAACACCAAAAAAGCACATGAGTTAAGAATGGTGTCGTATTAATAAATCAAGAGAAAATCTGCCCCTAGAAAGAACTCGAATTGTCAAACATGAGATGACTAAACACGGCAATCAAACAGAATGAGAGCTTACTAGGGCACAAAGGCTGGCAGTATGTTTTAAATGAGAGGGATTAGAGGTTGTATAGTAAAGGAAGCAGGGAGACAACTGAGAATAAACTTAAATATGCAAGAAAAAGATATAATGCAAGCTCTAAAAGATGCTGCAAGAGTTTGCATCCAGGTAGTAGCCTGAGCTTTGATCAGAAAAGGTTGAGCTCTTTGGGTGGCTACACAGCAGTGGTGATGGACAGATACAGTTTGAGTCCTACCACACGGAAGTTGTTTAACTTCACACAAATTACCTCTGTATTAATCATTCTGAGCTGCCATAACAAAATATCATGGACTGGGTCTCTTAAAAAACAGAAATTTATTCCTCAGAGTTCTAGAGGCTTGGAAATTCAAGATCAAGGTGCCAGGCAAACAGGCTCCCCAGTTTCCTTGGGTTGAAGACTGTCCCTGGGTTTCCTTCTCACCATGTCCTCAAATGGTAGGAAAAAGGAGGGAAAGGAAGCAACCTCTCCGGTGTCTCAAAGAGCACAAATCTCTTATGAGGGCCCTATCTTTATGACCTCATCTAAACAGAATTATCTCCTAAAGGCCCCTCTACAAATATCATCACTCTGGGGATTAGAGTTTCCACACTTGAATGACAAGTTCGGGGGGCCACTATTCAGTCCCCAGCAACTTCTCTGTCTTCATATGTGCACACTGTAGACAGACATAGCACCTATCCCAGAAAGTTATGAGGATTAAGGCACACAAACTTCCTACCACATCTTCTCATATTGTTTTATGCTGTTATGCCCCTGAGATTAGAAGAAAAATAACTAAGAGGGGTATCGATGAGCTTATAAAGGTAGAATTCAGAGGTGTTTCAACACTGAAACCCAAAATGTACTCAGAGAGGCTAAAAGTAGCATCATGCCCTCAGGTGATATAGGACATTCCTAAGTGTACAGCAAGACAGAGAAGAAAAAGGTTTGAAGTAGCATTTGTGTAGACTGGAAAAGGAATCAAATCGATTAGTTCTGAAAAACAAGTTGATACTGCAATCCATCAGCACAGCTGAAAATTACTTTGAAATATCTAAATGCAATGCTTCCTTTTCCCTATAAAAGAAGGAACCCAAGAGAGAGTAGGTGTGACTCTCAGTTCTGCCAAGAGTCTTGGGTCAATCATACAATCTCATTGAGCTGACCCTCGTACCATGTGATACATATCACATTTGAGAATATAAGGATAGTGCTGCACTTATCCTAGAGAGGGTGTTCATCTTGATGCTTTTCTTCCTTTGTCTCCATTTTAAGATCACACACAAGATCCAGGAGCAGAATCCGGATCTCATGCTCCTATAACTTATTTTTGACACTATACCAGACTGTTCTCCTTATCCCTGACTTTGACCTCACCCATAGCTCACAGAAAATCAGGTTCAGCATTTCAGATGCTTTACAAGAGAATGAAAGTCATTCCTATGCTGTTGCCCACAGAATGGGATGGGGAGAAAAAGCAACCCCACTTTGACTACCGTTAACTGGACCAATGGGTATTATGACTACATATAAACCTGATTTTCTGTGAGCTATGGGTGAGCTCAAAGTCAGAGATAAGGAGAACAATCTGGTATAGTGGAAAAAATAAGTTATAGGAGCATGAGATCTGGATTCGGCTGCTGGATCTTGTGTGTGATCTTAAAATGGAGATGCAGCAAGATGGCGTTATAAAGACACATATGATGATGAGGGTGAACACTCTGAGCAGGACATGCTCTGCACCAAACACTGATCTAAGTCTTTACATATATTACCTCCTTGCATTCCCATAACTCTCTAAGGAAAAGTACTACTATTATCTCTTTTTCAGTTGAGGACATTGAGGTAATCAACAAGAAAAACCTAGCAACTATACTTTATTTATAATTCCTAGACAAGAAAAGTCTAGAGACCATAATAGTTAAGTTCTTGTGGATCTAGAAATTTCCACCCTGATGTCTCTGTTTGACAGACTTAAAGTTGGGCTTTGAAGTATACAGAATGAATGTGTGTATGTGTGTGTGTGTCAGGGTTATTCTCTGAGTTCCAGTCCATGTTCTATCGGTCCAATTACTGGACAGGATATAACTGCCAATATACTTACATGAGGGACAGAAATTTTCCTTAGAGAACCCCTACACAAATACACACACACTCTCCCTATACTTGTATACAACCCATTAATATGTGACCTGCCCTCAGATCCACCTGAAAGTACAAAAATACATAAATTTATTTGTTGGTAAAGCATGTGGATGTTGAAGCTTTCTGACATTCAGGCAGTTAACCCTCCTGTTAAAAGCCCTCCTTACTACAACAGCCTGAGGCACAGTTGAAGAAAATGTCAATGATATCAGGAATACTCAAGTGAATAAATGGGCTTTTCTCCAAGACCCCAGGAAAGAGCAAACTGAGCTTAGTGAAAACACAGTGGATATTTTGCAGTTTTGCCATATCCATTGCGGGGACATTCATCTCAGCATATTTATGGGAGGGAGCTCTTTAGGCAGTCATCCTTCTGCCCTCTTAAATATTAACAAGGAGAGGCTCAAAATGAGGCAGCAGGGAGCAAATACACAAATAGATTTTGGTTTTCACTTTTTTAAAGATTTATTTATTTATGCATACAAAACCTGGGGTGCATGCCAGAGGTACGGGATGGGGGGCAGGGTGTGAGAGGATTCACCAGAGACAGAGTAGGGAGCAGAATAGGCAGATCTACTGAAATACACTGCTGAAGGGAAGAGCAGGCAAGGCAGGAGAGGTCTGCTGTGCCATGTGGGTCAGCTCCCTGGATGGGATCTACCTCATGGCTAGCAATAGCTTGATAGTGCTGTGTCTTTAACCCCTGCACAACCAGGGAGGTCTGTTTTTCACTTTTAACAGATTATTATTAAGATTTAAGACTTTTGGACACCACCCACCTTCTTTCTCTACTGCACATGTGCACACTTTCTCTACAATAGACACCACAAAAATGAACAAAGAAATCTTTAAATAATCACCCAGTGATGCAAATAATACTAATAGGTAGGCAGAAATGATTAACTAAAAAAAATTAAAGATTGAATAAAATTTTAATAGATTCTCTATATTGAATATGCTTTAAAAATCATGTCTTCACTGGAGAGTTAGCTGAATAGAACTTGGTGCAGGGCTCAGCTTAAAATCTCCTAATGAGATGCACAGTTGGTGATCATGTTGTCCTCATCTACCAGGTTCATCTTAAGAAAACAGATTCTATGAACCTTGTTTCTGAAATACTCATAGCCTGTAAGAGCAGTTATGAGAGGCACAGATATCTATGTGAAGTTGTAATTCAGCAACTCCATGTTGCTTTAAAATTTGAAAAGCAAATTTACCATAAAATGTATTTTTGACTACATGCAGGAGAGTGTTCCATTCATTGTGTTTATTGTTCTTCTAGAAATAGGAAACATTTAATATATATAATGAAAAATAATATCAAAATACAATATGAAAATTTAGAGGTAGAGAAATGTACATGACAATTGTCACTTAAACATAACAATAATGTTTAATCCTTAAGCTGGTCTGAGAGGCAATCCCCTTAGCCTATATTAGTGCCAATGCAATCCAAATTATCATGCCAACAGTTTTAAAAGGAACACTTAACAAGTTCAACTACTTTGTTTTTAAGATAATCAGAGAAGATAAAAATATAACTGGGCCTTTAAGATAATTTTACAGTTTTCAAAGAGTAATTTGGATGGTGACAGACAGCTGACATAGCAATGTAAAGCATGTTTCAGTTCATTTTTCTGATGTTTCTACCTTTGGGAAGATAAGCTGCCAAGAACAATTCAAGGTGCTTTAATTGAAAACCTTTTGCTCTCATGCTATCTTTAGGCTATTTCATTATCTGGAGCAGCTTAGGCAAAGTCATTGTCAGTCCATAGACTTGCACTCAGAATGAACATACAACATCTTAGGACAAGGTATCAAACCCCAAAACTTATTTTGCTATTTTGCTGAAAAGATAACATTTTTCATCAACACTAAAAGGTGATGAGAAATAGAAGGAACCATCTTATATATTTCCTATTCTTTCTGTAGGCATCTTGCTCATGAGCCAGACAGGCTGGTTCTGAAGTTTGTTTCTGTCACTTAAAAGTCAGTGAGCTTGGACAAGTTCTTTAACCTATTTTTGTCTACAATTATAACTAAGTTTTAGAGTTTTCGTAAGAATTAAATAGGATGCTATTTGTAAAACACTTAAAACAGTACATAGTATATGGTATAAGTACTTAATACATGTCTTTTAATAGTGTAATTATTATCTATACAGGCTAAATAGATTCACCCCATAAACTCTCATACGTTCACAAACTTTAAATATCAGCAATATTTCATAGTTATAATAAATCTCTATTTCTAGTGCCAGATATTTCTTAGGCTCTTGCTCTGCTCTGTGATTTTGACTGCCTCCATGCATTTACTTCCCTTGTCAAATGTGCAATTCTTTCTGATTCTGATCATAGTAATTGGCATCATCACTCTCTAATTGTCAAAATAAAAGTCTTCCAAACCAGTCAGTGTTTTTAAGTACTCACTATGTGCTAGATCTAGTCAATCAGTGCTGAACAAAACAGATTCAATCTGACTTTACAGCTCTGTTGGTAAAACAAATATCGGCCCAATATCAAATACCAAATATGACTGAGTAAACTACTCTCTGGGACCCAGTTCTAAAAAGTTCTAGAAAGAGAATCCATTAAAGAGCAGGATTCCTATTAGTTTGTTCTTTTCCCTTACTGCAATGGAGGACCGATCTAGCATGCCTTGATAAAAATCTTTCTGTGTCACCTTACAAGGTAAGAGGGCCAGGGGACTCTGGTGGCACAATGGGTGAACCAACGCATTATGACTCAAACAGAAGCCACTGCTGCATGAATTCTATTCCTGCTGCCGGCCGGGGACATGATCCACATAGTGTGGCAGCCCTCTCCTGCCTTGACTGCTGCTCCACTCAGCAGTGTATTTCAGTCAATCTGCCTGTTCTATTCTCTACTCTGTCTCTGGTGAATCCTCTCACTCCCCCTGCCACACACACACACACCTCTGATCTGTACCCCAGTTCTTGTATGCATAAATATATAAATTTTTTAAAAAAGGGTAAGAGGACCAGGTTGCAGTCATAGAAACTTGGGGAGGCAAGTAATATTAAACATTCAAGGAAGACTGAATTTTTTTTTTTATAATGGCATGGTGCTACAGTGGCAACATATATATCTCTGTCTCTTTATCTTCCTAAAACTACAAACTTTTAATGTTAACATTTTTTAACTTTATTGAGACAATAAGACCTCTCTCTAATACCTGTTTCCACTTAGAAGTGACTCTCTAAGAACATCATATTAATGGTAATTACTTGTACTTGCATTCAGGAGTTCCATGTCCCAAGGTTTTAGGTTTCCTATAACAAGTGACTAGATTTCCTATACTAGTGACCCCTTCACTAGTATACTCAACAAGTATGTATAAGAACATTCTTGGGCCCATCCTGGTGGCGCAGTGGGTTAAGCAACACACTATGAAGCAAACCGCAGCCACTACAGCACAAGTTCGATCCCTGCTGCCGGCCAGGGAGGGAACCCACAGTGGCGTAGCAGACCTCTCCTGCCTCGCCCACTGCTCCCCTCAGCAGTGTGTTTCTGTCAAGCTGCCTGTTCTGCACCTGCTTTGTCTGGTGGATTCTCTCACCACCCCCACACCTCTGGCCTGTACCCCAGTGTTTGTATGCATAAATAAATAATTTTTTTTTAAAAAAGAACATTCTTATTTTATAACAAACATCTGGTCAACATAAATAACAGACCAAACTCAGAAAAAAGAACAGAGGCCAACATACCAGTAGGAAAAGTGAGTTGATATTTCTAATATTGAGATCCCAGCAACCAATTGATCTGAGTTTCTGAGCTCAAAATTTTTTCAATACAGAGTTCATATATATAGGGTAGAGGAGGAAAAAATTTCCTCCAATCTTCAAGGTTCTTTTGAGTGATCTAATAAAAGACAGATGGTCGGAAAAAACTAATTTCAAACATACAGGAAACCCACATGATATGAGGGTTCTACAACAGACCATGAAAATAAGTGTATATGCCAGTCTGAGGCAAGGAATGAGACAGAAACCTGGTGACTTCAAAAGTAAAGAGGGTAATTCACATGATTATAAAAAGAACAGATGTTCAGTAATTACACATTTTCCTTCCATACAGATAGGTCATAAAATTTATTTCTGGTAATAACTCTCATTTTTAACAAGGTTCCCTTCTAAATTTTTCTAGGTAGAAAGAAACAAAATTTTCTCTGCATCCTGCAGGGTCTCAACTGCTTCAGCTCAAAATAATGTACATGCACACCTTAAAGAGGGTCATTCTAAAACTTTTTGTCACCATACCATCTATTATGGGCTCAACTATATCCCCCCAAAATTTCTTAAGTTGAAGTTCTAACCCCAGCACCTAAGAATGTAAGTTACATCCCAACCCAAATTCTTAAGTTGAAGTTTTTATGCCCAGTACCTAAGACTAAGTTTAGAGATAGGGATATTTTGTGTTTTGTTTGTGTGTATGTGTGTGTGTGTGTGTGTGTGTGTGTGAGAGAGAGAGAGAGAGAGAGAGAGAGAGAGAGAGAGAGAGAGAGAGAAAGAGAGAGAGAGAGTGTGTAGAAGAACTCCACTATAGTTCAAATGTGCAGGGAGTAAGCAAATTCACCAGGGCAGATGAGGAGTAGAACAGGTAGATTTACTGAAATACACTACTAAGGGGAGTATTGGACAAAACAGGAGAGGTCTGCTGTGCCAAATTTGGGTTAGCTCCTGCTCAGGGATCCAACCCAGGCCGTAGCAGTGACAGCATGGAGACTTAACCGCTAGGCCACCAGGGAGGCCTTAGAGATAGAGTCTGTAAAGAAGACTCTATGATGAAGTTGAAATCAAAAATCTAGGGTGAATCCTAATCTAATCTGATGGTATTCTTATAGAAATGTAAATTTGGATGTACAAAGAGACATCAGGGATGTCCGTGTGTACAAAGACACACAGCAGAACGCCATGTGAACACAGAGGGAGAGAGCAGTCATCTGCAAGTCAGAGAGGTTCCAGAAGAACTCAAACCTGTTGACACCTTGATCTTTGACTTCCCACCTTTAGGACCGTAAAAAAATCAACTTCTGTTGTTGAAACCATCCACACTGGTATTTTGTGATGGCAGGATGTGTGCAGGATAGCAAACTAATGCGACCTCTGCAGCAGTGCTTCTCAAGTTCTAACATGCACAGGAATCAAACATTGTTCTGATTTGGAAGGCTGTGATTGAGGCCCAGAATTCTGTATTTGTGTCAATTCCCATATGATACTTATGCTCATAGCAGCAAGACTAAATGAGTATTTCTCAAACTGCAGTCCAGAAAATCCTTATACCCAAATCACCTGGGTCCAATATGAAGCAGGCAGATTTATGAACCCAGGCTTTTTGAATTAAAACACTATATCAAGAGGTACATCGCAGGGATACACATTTTCAACAAACTCAATAATCACATTTATGCACACCTAGATCATCTTTTAGTGCCACAGAAAAATTCAATCGCTTATTCATCTGCCACTGGCCATATTTCCCTGGAAATCTCTAACATGCCTTTGAGAGCACTGGCCACATCAGTGACACCAACCTAGCAGCTCTCCCAGAGAGACACTGTGTAGAGTTAGAGAAATCAGGTCTTTCCACCCTCCCACCACTGTGATGATGGACACCTGCGGTGCTGCGAGCATTCCAGGGTGGGCATGCACAAGTGGGCGCACCTGAGTTGGACACGGGCATAAATGGGCTGCGTCATGAGGACGCCAGGATGAGCAGCAGCTTCAGCAGTAGAAAGCAGCGAGAGGGTGAGATGCGCCAGGGGCTGGGAGGCCGGCCTCCCAGGCCCCCCTAGCCCCCACCCCCCAGGCCCCCAGGCCTGCCATTTACCTGGCCACCGCTGACAATAAAAAGTGTAAAAGCCACCGAGGGCTCCAAGACTCTCTTTCCTTCACCCATCTGTCCTGAACCTTGCTCCTGTGCCACCCTTCCTGGGTGCTACACACTGCCTCTAATATTTGGGAAGAAACCTTCACAGGAACTGACACTGAGGATGTAAGTTAAAAGCAATTTGGAGAGAACCTCCCAGGCTTTTAAGCAGCTGCTTTTGCATATGAAAGGCAATAAAACCCGGGGGGGGGGGTGTAATAATAATTCCAACAGCAATTTCTTTCATTAGTTGAGGATTTGCAGTTCCTAGAGACCTGAAATCAAGGTTGTCACCTCTGGGTACTAAGGCAATTCTGGACACAACTGTAAGAAGGAACAATTTGTCAGCTGGATCCCCTTGCTTTACTCTTTAATATTTCTCTTAATCTACCCCTCAACTATCCCTTGTTCTTTGTGAAAGTCCACCTTTGCACCCGAGTTCTCCTTCTAGCCAGTAAGAGGTTGCTGGCATGCACAAATCCTCAAGCAGATTGACCCCCGACAAGTGATGATGCAAGATCTAGTGTGCAAAGGTTAGTCTTACTGTCAGGAGATCAGGATTTGATTACTTGCCTTTTTACCCTTAAGGCCTTTTGATTTCCCTGGGAAGTCTATTAATCTCTGGCTGTCAGTGTCCTTACATGCAAAATAAAACTGAGCTAGATTATCTGTAAGGTCCTCTGTAGGGTAAAGGAAAGAGGTCAGGCTTTTACACCATTGGTATCTGTGGCTATCACCTGTGGTCTTGAATGCAGAGTGTGCATGGGGGTGTGGGGCACGAGTGCCTAACTGTGGAGTGCCAGATGGAGTATGGTGTGGGCATGCGAAAACATGCACACTTGAGCCTAAAGCCTGAGACTGTAAGGACCGCATCACTCAGAGACAAGAAGGGCTACAGAGGAGCAGCTACAAGAGGACAAGTAAGGGCTATGAGAGGAAGAGACCAGAAGAGAATGTCAGAGAGCCCAAAGGCAAGAATGAAGATGTGCCTGGGGCTTAGAGGCCTCCCTGCCTTACCAGCCTGAAGACCTGCCCCACAACAAGCATTTAAAGCCTTACAAAGCCAATGAGGGCTCCAGGACTCTCCTTTATCCATCTGCCTGAACTGATAGAGAAACTGTTCAGTGCTTACTGGTACTACATCCTCTGTCAATAAATACTTTAATTTTATGAATGAATAAAAAGCTTTCAATTTACTGCTGAATTAATTTTTCACCAGCTTCCTTTGCAAACCTGAAAAATTTAACTGTGCTTCAATTTCTCACCAGTTAAGAGTGGATTAACAGTAAGCAGATTGCCCCTACTTTTACCCTACCAATTTCTTACCATTGCCTGATTCCAAAGTCAGCATTAATCTATTCATGCCTCAGTTTATTACTTGCTCTCTTACCCCCAACCAACTTAACTTCTAGGCTAAGGGATGACAACCACAAATGCATTTCCCTTGCAATATAATAGGATATGTGGGGCAGGTTCTCTATGATTTGGGCAGACAGGAAAAGGAGGAGTCCTGGAGCTCTTGGTGGCTTTTTGAGGCTTTTATTAATCTTTCTGTATCAGAGGTGACCAGGTATATAGCAGGCAGGGAGGCCAGGGGCGGGGTAGGCCAGGAGGCTGACAAGCCTCCTAGCCCCTGGCGAATCTTCACTTTCTAGGCTGTTGCTTTCTTTTCTGCCTCTGCTGCGATGTCTCTCTTGCTTCTGCTGCCTACTGCTTATGGGTCGTCTCTTTGCACAGGTGCACCCACCTACACAAGCCCACACCCTACTTGAGGTGCCTGCAATTAGGCATGCGTGCAGGACTACAGGTGTCTATCACTGACACTAATGGTGGGAGGGCAGAAAAGCCTGATCACTTACATTTATCCTACATAGGACCTTTTTTTTTAAAAAGATTTATTTATTTATACATAAAAGAGCTGGGGTGTAGGCCAGAGGTATGGGGAAGATGATTCAACCGAGATATAGTGGGGAGCAGAACAGGAAGAGCTACTGAAATACACTGCTGAGGGGAGTAGCAGGTGAAAGACAGGAGGGGTCTGCTGTGTTATGGGTTGGCTCCCTGGCCTGGGATCAAACTCATGCTGCAGTGGCTATCTATAGCTTCATGGTGCTGAGACTTAACCCCTTGCACCACCAGGGAGGCCTTTTAAATTCAAATGAAAGAGGGTGGAGTTTTGGAGTGCAAATTTCTTGTGCCAATACTCTAAGGGAGTGGTATTGCTGACTACAACATGCTCAAAATCTCTCCTCAGTTCCCTAGTTCATGGAAAATAATTAGCAATCAAGGGCTTCTATACCACTCAACCACACTGTATATTCTTAGTTATTAAGAGTTCGAACTTCAGAGTTCAAATTCAGGCTATTTTATATACTTGGGTAATTTACCCAACTACTCCTATTTTTTATTTAGGTAACACTGGCTTGCATTATTGTTGGTATTAACTATAGGATTCCCTCCACCCCTTTCAGGTATATTATCATACCTGACCACATCACCCTTGTCTACCATGACAGTCCATTGTACAAATAAAAGAGCTACAAAGAACTCATACAACTAAACAAATAGCCCAATCAAAAAATGGACAGAAGAGTGAAACAGGCACTTCTCCAAAGAAAATATACAGATGGCAAACAGGCACATGAAAAAATGCTTATCATCATTTATCATCATGGAAATACAAATCAAGACCAGAATGAACTACCACCTCACACCTGTGAGAATGGCCAATATAGAAAAGACCAGAAACAAGTGTTGGCACAGATGTGGGGAAAGGCGTTCCTCCTACATTGTGGGTAGGAATATAGACTGGTTCAACCCTTATGGAAAACAGTAGGAGGGGTATCCAACTACTTTGAATCTCAGTTCCCTCCTTTGTTAAATAATCCTCTCTTCAAATCATCAAGAAAACTACATAAAATCGTATGTATAGACCACCAGCAGTATAAAGAGAAAATGTTACGTGTTAAATAAATGAAAGATAGATTATTATTTTACTTATCACACCCAGAACAAAGACCAGGCTAGTTTTACTCTTCCAAAATATCTTATCTCTAGGATTGAGCTGAGCATAACAACTCTTTCTAGCAAGGAGGCATCTAAACACTTCAGAAAACAAATCCCATCTGAAATTGTAAGTTCTGCCAATGAAAGGTCGACCTAAAACCCTGATGTGGACATCTGCAGTTGGTTTGTGTATCCTTAACAGGGAAGCAGTACTTTTCCTTTAATGAGCTCTTCCATAGTGTGGGGACACAAGGGGACCATTAGAATTTTCCTCTGCAAAGTGAACAAAGCTCGTGGTTCCATAGTAACCACAGCTGAATAATTCAAACTTAGGAGCTTACAAAATGGTAATTTACCTAAGAATATTTTTATAGCCCCTTATGTTATAATCCTAATGAGAGGGCTTCTCATCAAGGCTGTTATTATTCCAGGAAAAAGCACAATCGTTTATGCACACAGACACACACACATATACACACCTTTTTTTTTTTTTTTTGCGTTTTCTCAACAGAGTACTAAAAAATGAGAGAAATTTATAAAAGAATGAGGACTCCATTCTATGATGTTACCTTCCCTCCAAATACTTGAAAGGGAGCTTCATTTTGAATTATAACACATCTGGGACATAACTAGAGCGGGAGAGGAACAAGTGTAATCAGCAGAATCACTGATTACACTTGTAATGACTGTCAGAAATGTGCGTGTGGGCAAAAATGGATTCACATTAGCACAAAACACACAGCCACATTCCACTTACTCTCAGCTAGTACTCAAAGATACATCCATGAACCTCATGGACCAGAAACACTTGGAAAGGTTTTTTTTTTTTTTTTATAAATTAAATATTTGGAGAGACTCCCTACTGGAATTTCTCATTCTCTATATCTCAGATAGAACCCAGGAAGCACTATGTAAAAGCTTCTCTTGGATGATGTCTAATAAGATTTGTCAGACATTATTTCCCTAATCGGGTTAAGTATTACCCTTCCTGAATCAGGAGTAACTTCAAAATAAGAAAAAATTCACTCTAAATCTATGGTGTATGCTATTAACTATCCAGCTGACATTTAGGATGGAAAATTTGTACTTGAAATGAAAAGATCTCTCAAATTCAATTTTTAAAATTTCAACTAACCAGAAACACATCATCCATATCTTGGGGTGTTCTGCAACCATCTCAGGCCGCATAGGTTCATCGTCGATTCAGGCAGCTTGAGAGAGAACCTTGGAGTCTTGACATCACCCCCACAGGCGAGGGGAAACAAGCCAGCAAGGAGACAGCAACTTGGGCCCCCTGAGAATCTCTAATCCTCTTTTCCTCTCTTTTCCGTTCTCTGATGTTCTCCGAGATTCTCCACCACACTCCACTGTCCTCCTCCACCTCCTGTCCTGTGTTGCTGCCCTTATATGCTCAGCCTCCAGGCTCAGGTGCACCCACTCACTCACACGCGCCCACACCATACTCCAGGTACCGCCATCAGGCATGCACATAAGACCACAGATGTCGATCATAGATGCTAGTGGTGGGAGGGCAGAAAAAACCTTGTAACTTCCATTTACTTTACACTGGGTAAACCAAATACAATCCTTAAAAAGAAAAAGAAACATAATATTAACAATAAGGAGACGTGAAGATATCACTTTCAAGAAATCAACTTCTGATATCCGGGGCTTGTGTCTCATTCGCTTTCAACGCCTAGCACACTGGGTTATTAGTTTATTAGCTTGTTGACCCTAGGCCATTATAGGCCTTTGAATCTTCAAAGAAGTGTTAAGTTATATTCTGTCATTTTACTAATTGCTAGCCTGAAATTAACACTCCTCTTTATGCAAAATCCCTTGGACTTTAGCCCTTCCTAACTGTCCAGCACCAATGGAAGATTTTTCTGCCCTCCCACAGTTAGCATCAGTGATAGACCCTTGAGGTCCAACGCACATGCCTGATGGTGGGCACCTAGAGTAGGCTGTGGCCGTGCACAAATGGGCACACCTGGACTGAGACTGGGCATATAAAGCAGCGGTAGACATAGCAGAAGCAGCGTAGCAGCAGCGGCAGTGGTAAAGCAGAGGCACAAGAGAACACCAGAGAGCCCAGAAAGAGTTAAGGTTCGTGGGAGGGCCAGCCTCCTAGACCCCTCAGCACCCTCCCCCGCGCCCCAACCTTCCATGTACCTGGTAGTCTCACTGTTAGTTTTGTAGAAAGATGAATAAAATGCTGAAAAAGCCACCAAGGGCTCCACGACTCCTCCTTTACCCATCTGCCAAGATCGTAAAGAACCTGCTCTGTATTTTCCTGCCATTACAATCTCTTATACCTATTTTCCAGAAGGGCATTTAAAAGAAAAAACAGTGTAACAACAGATTAATCAGAGCACTAGTTAAAAAGAGGGTGGTGGGTGTAGGGTAAAGGTTGATCAGGTATTTCCACCCTCCCAATACTGATGATGGACACTTGCGGTGCTGCAAGCATTCCAGGGTGGGCATGCGCAAATGGGCGCACCTGTGTTGGACACGGGCATAAATGGGAGGTGTCAGGAGGACGCCAGAACTGTGAGGACCAACAGACAGAACTGTGAGGACCGACCGATGGACAGTACTGACGAGCAGAAGCAGCAGAGAGAGAAGAAGCAGCCGAGAGGGTGAGATGCGCCGGGGCTGGGAGGCCTGCCAGCCTCCCAGCCCCCCGGCACCCCTGCCTGCCATGTACCTGGCCACCTCTACTAAATAAAGTATGAAAAGCCACCAAGGGCTCCAAGACTCTCCTTCCTTGACCCGTCTGCCCAGAACCATCCCGACCCTTGCTCCAGTGCCTCCTACCTGCGGCTACAATGGGCCTCCCTGGTGGTCTAAGAGTTAAGTCTCAGTACCAGCACCTCAATGACCCTCCACAGTGGCCTGAGTTCAATCCCCGGCCAGGGAGTTACCCCACATGGCACAGCAAACCTCTCCCGCTTAACCCACTGCTACCCACAGCAGGGTACTTCAGTAGATCTGCCTGTTCTGCCTTCCACTCTGTCTCTGGTGAATCCTTCATATCCCCCCACCCCACATCTGGCCTGTACCCCAGTTCTTCTACAGAAAAATAAGTCTTTAAAAAGAAGAAAATGGGGTTGTGGTCCTTTCCACTACTTCAAAAAATAAAGAATGGGATTATTTGCTGACAATAAAACAGAGTAATTAGGAAGAAGGTTTTGAATACATTTCTTTATAAAAATTCTATCTGTGACTAATTGGACAGAACAGGATGCCTGAAAGCACAGGGATTATAATGGAGTTAACTTTGAATGTCCAATTTTCAATAATCTATATCACCCTAGATCTAGGCTCTGGCACTGTGACACACAGGAAGAGAAGAAAAAAATGTAGACTGAATTGTTGGTAATACAACTAGAACAAAAGAGCTTCCAGTTAATTCTTAATTATCCAAAATGGGTATGTGCAAAAACCATCTCATTTCACCTTATTCACATTATTTAGTGGTTCTTTTAAAATTTGTTTTACAGATGACAAAACTGAGGCTCAAAAGATTAAGTAACTCTCCCCTAGTCAAGGGATAGTCTGTGGGTGATGGTCCTTTGATTGTGGATGTGATTTAGGAATAACACTTAAAGGGGGAGATCCTATACCTCTAAAACATAAACAACAATGTAAAACATTATCACCTCAATATAAATAGAGACTTTCAAAACTGGAATTAGAGTAACTTTTTTTAGTTTTCCAAGCACTTTAATCTCTATCTCTCAACATTTTTCTTCTTTTTGTATTTACTGGCAAAAGGCAATCACTGATTCATTATGTGTTTTTAATGATTTCTCCCTTAATAGTCTATGGGTGCCATGGGGATAAGGACTTTTTCTGCTTTATTCTCTGTTATATACTTAGAACTCAGCACAATGTCTGACCTATTGTAGGCTCTCAATAAATATTTACTGAATGAGTCAAAGAGGCCTGACTCATAACCTATGCTTTTCCATTCTTACCCATAACCTATTCCTATCAACATGAATTCCAAATAACCTGTCCATTTTCATTTTAGTGCATTTTTATTATCAGTAAGAGCTATTAATAGATGGTTATAGTAGTTTACTTTATACTTTAATTTGCTTTCTCTACGTGACATAAACAAAATTCTAAGGAAATAAAAATAAAAAGCTAGATAATGGTTTTAACTTTTCCTATAAGATTAAAAAACTATGGCAATCTTCTAGATAGAACTACTTCAAAAAATATGTATTGAGAAAATGATAATGTAACCTTAGTATAGATAAAAGAATACCCTAACACTGAGATTTTTTGGTCTTCCCAAAAAACACTGTATTCAGAATTCATTTTTCCAATCCTTCTCCTTTACCTAGTTGGAGTAAACTTGGAAACATATATGCCTATCTACAAACAAGTTTCTAAAAATTTTCTCCTTCTCTAAATTCTGCATCATATTCATACAGAAGATGCTTTTTCTTCCTTTTTAGGAGTTTTGAAGATCTCTCCCAGGCGGCAGCTGAGGAGTTTCCATGGCACAGCTCCTCTGCTACTTCATTTCAATTTGAATTCCTCCCCCTCAGACTGCAAGATTTTTGTTGTCTTCCAGAAAATGGTATTTGGGAATACTTATTCAAGTTTCTTACTTCTCTGTTTCAAGAATGGTGCCTTTGCACTTCTGCTTGATAAACCTCACCTTGTGCACTTTTAATCTCCCTCTCTGCCCAAGATGAATCAATGGACTGAAATACAGTTAGGCAACTTTTATGCTTGACTGCAATCCAAATAGCTAGTCAATCCATCTGTACTGGCTTAGAAGGTCTTAGCTTTCACTAAATAATAGAAAGCTAGGAGAAGATAGTGTGGTATCTGAACATTTGACTTAACAGTGAAACACCTGGCTAAAGATTGACTTTCTTCTTAACATTTTATATGATATACAGACACAGCCTATCTCTTAAATCCTTTTTATTTGCATGGAACTTTTATTTTGAGATGCTAATTTTTACCTTTCTGTTTTTAAATCACATATGTTCATATTTTCAAAAGCATTCTCTCAAGTTGGGTGCATAATTTAATGTTCTAATATGTGCTTGTGCAAAGCACATTCACAATTTGAAAGGGCATTGAGAAAAGTAGAACAGTTGCTTAAACTTCAACACAACAATGTCAATCAACAAATTATGATTTGAATCTGAATTGTATGCATTTTTATATGCTATTCAACTGAGAAAATTAAAACTCCTGTACGGTACTCCTGGGATTTAATAGCAGTGAATGACACATCCAAGAATCTTTATATAGGGGCTGCTATATGCCAAGTATAATGCTAGGGATACAAAGATGAATATGAACAAACCTCTATCCTTGAAGTACACAATATTAAATAAGAAACTTATGCTAATCATTGGCATATAATCTGAGATGAGCTATAATTGAGGAATGAAAAATGTAGAAAATTTCACATTTACTTGAAATCAGGAGTGTCCAAAATTAACACCATTCCAAATTTAAGGTATTTCTACAGCAGTAATTTTTTCCTCCTTTTTTACTATTTTTTCTAGCAATATATGGGTGACAGAAAGGGTACCTGTTGGGAAAAGTGATTTAACCAACTTTCTCATTCTGTTTTACAGTTCATCAGACCATCCGTAAACACCCATTAGAATCGATCTGAGGCAGGAGAGTGTGAATAAATACATTCATAGTGAAGAAGAAAAATGCAGATTCTAAATTCTTTTACAGGGAAATCATTAAGACTCAGAGAAAGAATTCCAAGCAATCAAAAACCTCACAGTAGAAAGAGGCATTTACACAGATGCTGCAGTTGATGTATCTCTGCATGGGACTGTGACAAGGTAGGAAAGCCACTTAAAATTGAAGGTGTATATATAGAAAAAGAAGACTGCTGAGGGGGCGGGAAAGAAGAGGGAATGCAGCATCCTAAGAGGATAAGGTTTGCATTATACAATATGCAAGTCAACAAGAATAGAACCAAGAGAAAACAATACTTAGTCTGTCATGACAGTACTAAAAAAAGCCCAAGCATGGAAAAAGTTAAACACAAAAAACTGTGACAGTGCTGGACCAAGAGGCAATGAACCAAGAGGGGGAAAATAATAAAATAATACTTCCATTTTCCCAGATGCTTTAACATTCTTCCTTTTAAGTATAAAATGTATTAGTACCTACATATTTTGATCTCACATCATATATTAAAGCCCATACTAGGGGCTGTGGGTAGAAAGGGAGAAGAGAACAACACTCCAAAGGAAAGAATCCCCTTGCCAACTGCACAGCAACTGAAATGATTGTCAATTGCCAGTTTTAAAGTTTGCATAAGGTTTTCACCACCCCACCCCCCACCCCCCACCCCCCCACCCACACCCTACCCCCACCCCCCACCCCCACCACCAGCCCCCTTTGTAATTTACTCTTGTAGCACATTTAGCAACTCTTGTATTTCACTCCCCAGCTACTCTGGTCTAACCTAGAGTGAAGTTAAATGCAGTTATGGTGCTACCTAACTAACTCGGTGTTTCTTCCCACCCTTTCTGCTCCAGCACAGCTTTTGTGTTTAGTTCCAATATGGCTATAAAGGAAACTAGCATCACGTTTTGCAGTAGCTGATAGTGTCAGGCTAGGAAAGAGAAGGCTAGGCCTGAAGGAGAAGGGAAGCAAGTGACAGTGCAGAACCTCAGAAAAGTTCAGCAGTCTTTCAACTGTCAACCTCGGTTACAGAAAATCAGAAATGACAATCTATTTCTGAGAAAGGGTATAATTTCCCAAAGCACATAAAAAGACAATGCTAAATTGCAAGCTGCAGTGATCTCACAAGGTTCTAGTCTACCTTGTATTCTCTCAATACACCTCCCTCTCCCTCCCTCCCTCCCTCCCTCCCTCTCTCTCTCTCTCTCTCTCTCTCTCACTCTCTCTCTCTCACTCTCACTCTCTCTCTCTCTCTCCCTCCCCCTCCCCCTCCCCCACCCTTCCTTTTTGCCTTTGACAAAAGTTTTCTATCAAGCCTCTGCTGCCATGGTTGCAAGTGAATGAGCTGAAAACAGCTTTTGATTGAACAAGAGGTTAAAAAAAAAAAATTGTAGGTTTGTATTTATTTTCCTTTTCTCTTACCTTCTCTTATCTCGGTTCAGTTCTCCTGGTTTGTGAGACTCAGTTCGATTGTCAACCACTCTGGAAGTCTTTAATAACCTCTCTGCACCAAGCTGTGAAAGCGCCTATACTAGTAACATTTTAGAAGATTTTTTATTATTGTCTGAATTCCCTGAAGATCATGAGCCAGTTGGAATCAAGGACAATCTTTTACCTCTAGGTCTTCAGTTTTACCAAATGTTCAGCAAGACCTAAACTGGCAATAAGTATTAAATGAATGAATGAATGAGCAATATATTCTTTATCTCGTTTCTCTCTGAAGTGAGGAATTTTATGTTTTGGCAAAGGTTTAGATCTAGAATATATTACCCAAATTCTTATTTATGCATTCACTTCTATATATAAAGATATAAAAATTATTTAGGTAATAATAGAAGATAGGCCTGTCCATCAATCAAGCAGTAGGTTCTTACCCAAGATTCATCAATTTTGAACTGGCTAGTGCTGAGCAAGTTCCCTAATCTCTAGAATTTGTTTCCTCATCCAGAACTGGGAAAAATTATCTAATCATATGATTATCATAAGAATTAAATGCATAATGTCTATGAAGCACTTGGGACACAATATCTAGTCCACAATAAGCACTATATAAATATTAACTGTTACCAGAATATCCAGAACAGTACCAAAGGAGAAGCTAGACAAATAGTTCCCTACCCCAGTTTCACTGAAATGTAAGGCATTAAAGTCCAAATGCATTGTCTTTAAAGAACATATATTATAATGACAGAAATAAGGTTTTTCACCCATACATCAACTGTAAGTTGGTAATGAATGTTGTGATCAATCAGTGTTCCATACATCCTGTTTCATCATTGGCTTCCCAGTAAGGTTAAATTTAATTTAATGCACAGAAAAGAATTTTTCAGAACTTGCTTTAGGGTATTTTAGGAGAAGATTTAGTATAAACCTTAACTCTACTTGTGCCTGTAAAGATTTATATTCTGCTTCTAACTCAAATAATCTAGAATCAACTCCATTGCATATATTAGGAAATAAATGCCCCATAAATACATATGTATTCAGCTCCCCGGAAGCTGGAAACAGCCATGAATTTTCGTTGCACTTTTCATTTTTCAGAAATGGCACATATAATAAATAAATAAATACTTGAAAGGCAAATCAATACAATATAACCTTGTTAGAAGAACCTCTTTCATGCCCATTTTAAATAGGCTGTCATGAATTTAGAATTGCCATTTTCTTCTGCATACCAATGAAAATGGCAATGTGATCTAGCCCATGAATTTAAATTCTGAACATAAAGATCAACAAGAAGCCAGATGATACATTTTTTTCATCTTTTAAATAATCTTCATTTTAAATGAAGCGCCAATTAAGTGGCTCCAAAAAAGATTGTATGTACATGTTCTTCAAACTGGTAACAGGAAAAAAAAAATTAAAATTACCCAACACACACACATGGTATTGTTGATACCATTTGATAATAATGATAATAACAGTAATAGGTGTTCTTTAATGAGTATCTATGAGCTATCAGTCTCTGGCTATAGGTTCATTTAATCTTTAAAACAGAGGTAGCTAATGTCATCCCCACTTCACGGACAAGAGAACTGAAACTCTCACATTAGAGTCTCTTTACCTGTTTCTGCTCAGCAGCAGGTAAATTGTATATGAAATATTAAAAATTTAGATTCTAGTCCCCCCTCATAGTCATATGACAGGCTCCTAAAATCTCTGTATTGTCATCCTTCACTTCTTTCTTTCTGGCCTCTGTTCTCCTCCCACTGTGTTCTCATTTCTGTGTTTTCTCTATCCAGTCATCTTTCATGTTTTCTATCTTCCATTTCAGTCCTCTCACTTCCTTAACTTTGCTTTCCACTCCTATTTACAGTACTACTACATGTACTCTTAATTTACTTGCTTTACTGAGGTGGTCCTCTCTCACTGACTCTGTGTCATCAACCCTGTTCTCTACAGCTCTTCTGGCAGCAATCTTACCTCTCTCGTTCATTATATTACCTGACCCTACTTCAGTTCCTATTTTTCTGATCTGACTTGTTTCTCCTTATGCTCTTTGCCCCCTTCATCATCTAAAATAAGGATTTCCCGAAGCTCTGTCCTTGACTCTCTTTTCTATCTGTACTGTATCTTGGCAGTCTTACCTACTGAAAGAGCTTCACTGTTACTTATGCCATGAAATTTCATCTGTGAAGGTTATAACCAGCCTAGGCTATTTCCTTGTTGTGACTTCTTGTCCTCAAATGTGAGATATTTGAATGTGTTTAGCACTGTGAAATGGTGAACAGATTCCATGACAGTAGATCTCCCTAGAAATAATAAAAACAGAAAAGTGAGATAAAGGAGAGAAGTCAGAGAGATGGAAGAAGTGTCTGGACAGAAACACAAGAGGAGCACAAAAGATGGACACAGTGCAATTACACTAAAATTTCTAGAACAGACTTGTTCTAACTCTAGTGTAAAATCTTCCTTGAATTTTGACACTATTAAGATCAACTTAAGATACTAGAACCTAAGGTTCCTCCTTCCACTCTAGCATTTTTAATTTATCCAAAATACTTCTTTTACTCTTGTGTTAAAGTCTTACCAGTTCTCAGAGTGCATCATACTATCACATTCTCTAGCAAAGGAATAATTCCTGAAGAGTAGTTTGGATGATGTCATTTTCCAGAAAAAAAAATCTGCAGCTTTCCCCATGAGTTTTTAATACAGACTAAATTTCTTAACCAATCAGAGAAAGCCCACTTTTTTAGCTTTTTGTGATCCCTCATGTAGCTAAACTATGATACTAATGATTCTCAAATTTACCCAGAATTCCGCCTCTTGTTATATAATGCTATTAGCCTAGACTACAATTCTTGAAATAGTTTTTATCTTCATCTGTCAGTTTCACTTGCCCTTAAAGCTTAACCCCAATGTCTATGGATTTGTGATCTCTTTCTTTATTGTTCTTCCTCTAAGGAGATATGATTTTTCCCTCATCTGAATGCCCTTAGAACTAGTTTTGTGCCTTGTTTGATAGATCACTATCTATTTGCCCAATTGCTCTATAGATAGGAAGGTACTTGAAGTTAAAAAAAAAGTATTTCTTATTTTTATAGTTCCTGTATATTTAACAGAATGCTTAACATAAAACAGATGCTCAATAAATATGTCATCTTAAATAAGGTTTCTTTCTTCCTCAAATTTCTGAATAAGTCTTTTATAAAAAGCTACTTTGTAGAAAACATAAAATATTGCTAAGTTCTCAAGAATACAAATTATATTTAATTGAAATTATAGTTTGGATTCATTTTTTATAAGAATGAAAAGTCTCTAGAGAGGTTAAAGTTCTACCACCGATAATAAAAATTTCTTTTTCATTTTCACATAAATTTGGTTTTGAACTTATTCCAAATCATTATTAACAGAAAGAGCAATGATATTGTTAATATCTACAGTCATGTATAAACTGAGACACCACTTCTAAATGTCAGAACAACCACAGTTACTGGCATGTGGAAATCAGCACTCTTAAAATAATTATTTGGTGAGGAAAGTTTTTCCTCTTATGTTTCCCTTGCTAATCTTGAGAGGAAAAAAATTCCATGACAAAAAGACAATACAAACAAAAATCACTTAACTTTATGTGAACTCGGCTCAAAAATACTTAGATAATTGGACTCACATAAAATGAGAACATAAACCTCACGGCCACCATGTTGACTTACTATTAAATATGCCTCTGCTAATTTCAAAATTTTAGAAGATGTTCCAAACCGAAGAAGGTATTAAAAGTGAAATTCATTTTATAATAGCCAACACCCCCCCCCAAAAAAAATGCATCTCAAAATTGACCAAAGTACAGTCTTCAGAATTTTGAGGAAAAGTAGTCAGCATTTTCATTTACAAGTAAAGCTGACATTATTAATATAAACTAGCACATAATTCCAGAGCTACTGAGGTTCTTATGTTAACAAAAATATATCCAGGAGGTTCTGAATCAAAGTTGTGTTCCATTTCTTTAATGTACAGAAAAGGAAAGGAATGGTACTGTAGTCTTTTCATGTTCGTTACATTGATTGTCCTACTTTACTTTTGGTAATACATGCTCGTGAACTACAAACTATAAAAAGCATTTAATGTATGGATGAAAATGTATACTATGGAGCAGACACAGTATATAGTCTAATCTAAATTATATTCTTTATTATATATATATATAAGTTCACTACAATGGAAAGAAAAATCAAATAGAAACAAAAAAGTATTTTCCTGAAGTCATTTATTTAAATGGAGATAAAGTATGCTAAGTATGTGAAGTATGTGTAGTTTGACGCATAATCAGACGTGTTGGATGGGTATCAGTTTTGACTGTTCAATATCTCTTTGGTTTAATCAGAGCTTACAGTGTGCTAGTATTAAATATATTGAATATAAATCATGGATAAATTTTTAAACTTTGATATGATACATATCAAAGTATCATATGTGTAGTTTGTGTAGTTTGTGTAGTGAAGTATGTGTAGTTTGACGCATAATCAGACGTGTTGGATGGGTATCAGTTTTGACTGTTCAATATCTCTTTGGTTTAATCAGAGCTTACAGTGTGCTAGTATTAAATATATTGAATATAAATCATGGATAAATTTTTAAACTTTGATATGATACATATGTTATAATCATGAGAAGTTATTAGAGGGGAAAATAAATAATATTACACAAAGGACTCTGATGAGGGTGCACAGGTGAATTGATGATGGGAATTTTGTGGGGACTACACCTGAGAGGAGAAAACATGCATTGTACAAAAAGAAAGAACGATGTAAAATATACATAAAATAAAATAAAACTTAAATTTAAATGAATAAAAAAGAAGGTAAGAAAGGAGGAACAATAAAAAGCACAAAATAAAATGGTGAATTTAAACCCAAACTAATCTATAATTATATTAATGTAGTATATTTAAGGTGTTTCTTTTACTATATATAACATACAGTGCAATAAAAAGTACAGACTAAATTCTTTTATATAAAATCTTTAAAATTCAACTAAATACTGGTTACATTTGTAAATTACACTATTAAATGACAAAAGAAAAATAATGGAAAAATTTCTATCATGCAGAGAGTAAACTAAACTTATGTAACTATCAAAAAATATATCCAAGGGAAAAGAAATTGAAACAGAAGTTTGCTAAATAATAAGACAGGGTTTAATTCATAATGAAGACATAATTTTAAAATTATTTATACATAACCAGATATACAATGTGCAAATTTGAAAGGAAATAAAGAAGAAATAGAGTGCATCTAAATAAAATCATAAATGTATCTAATGGCAATACATGCTACCAACATCAGAGGAATGTATATATTTTCAAGGACAATGAAGCATTGATAAAAATTGATTTTATGATATATAAAAGTCAAGATTACATATATTTCAAATTATTAGCATTCTGTATGTCACAATCTATGACCACAATACAATTAACGTCAATAACAGAAATGTTAACTAGAAAAACACCACAAATTGGAAACTATATCTTTATTTATATATTTATTTATGCATACAAGAGCTGGGGAACAGGCCAGAGGTGTAGTTGGTGAGAGGATTCACCAGAGACAGAGTAGGGAGGAGAACAGGCAGAGGGACTGAAATACACTGCTGAGGGGAGCAGAGCGCCAGGCAGGAGAGGTCTGCTGTGCCATGTGGGATGCGTCATGGCGCTCAACATGCTGCACCACCAGGGAGGCCCCAAATTTGTAAATTATTAAGTACACTTTAAATTCACAAGTTAAATAAAGGGTCAAAATAAAAACTAGAAAATATTTAGGATGTCAAAATAGTTAAACACAATGCAAAGCTTTTAAGGGTGCAGTCAAAACAGTTTGATTGTAATGTCTGATTATAAAAGGAGCATGTAGGGTATGAGGTAGGATAAATTAGTGCAGTCATCTCTGAAAAATGTAATCTACAACAAGAAAGCTATAACATGATCTTATAGTTTCTTTGGAAGACCAAAAGTTATGATTAAATGAAACAACCATGAAGACGAAAATACCAAATCTTCATAATACAGAAATGCAGTGCAGAATAGACACAGGTATAGAAAAATTTGCCACTGTGCTATAAATATGAGGGATACATATATACATGTAGAAATACATATATACACAGATATGTAGAAAATATCAATCACATTGTGAAGTAATAAAATTATATCCTTTCTCATATCATATACAAGAATCAATTCCATATATACCAAACTTATAGAAAAGGTACTATGACTAGTTCCTATTCATAAACATTCTGTTTCTACAAAATATTTAAATACAAAGAAACAAAACAAACTAAACGAAGTATAATCATTTTAGTATTAGAATATTATTAATTTTGTTGTTCTCTTTGTCAACTTTCCTAGGTTAACAACTTTGAGTCTTCACTAAAGCCCTATTTAATACAAACAACTCAAATGGCCTATATGTGGACTGGTAATATTAGTAATTCTAAATCACTGCATTGGGGAGGGAAGAGGGGAAGGGTGGAGGGCAGACGGGAGCACGGGGGACTGAGGTGATGGTGCACTGGTGTTACGGTGTTGGGGAATACATGGGGATTACAATTGATGTCAAATATATGTAAATTTTTTTAAAATTTATAAAAAATAAATTAATCACTGCATCACAAAAAAAAAAATGAGCAACAACTCTGCCTTCTTATTCTCTTCATTTCTTCAGAAGAAACTGAGGAAAGAATTAAGCCTATGTATAAAAATAGTGTGAATGACACAATCCACATTACTTAATTCATGTTGAAGTTTTGTTTGGTTATTTTTCTTTCCTCAATTGGTAATCATGTGTAGGAATAAGGTAAGTAACTATTCGTATTTGGCAAGTAATACTGTCAAACACCTCAGAATATCCAAATTTCTCAAAAGTTCCATTGTGTTTAAGTTCTTCTAAGAAAAGTTCCAGATACATCCTGACAAGATTTCATTACTCTTGGTAATGCTTAATCTTTTTACTTATTCATGCATTCATTCATTTTCAATTTATTTTACATATGTCTATCCTTTATTTCTAAATTGTCACTTAATATGTATCACAGATTTTTATTGATTGTTTTCATTGGTATTAGTAAATAGACAGTCTTTCTCTTGTTGGATTTAAATTCTAGTGATGTAAACAGAAGACTATACTAATAAATAAACTGATTTATATTAAGTTAGAAAGTGATACAAGGTATGGAAAAAATAGTCTGATAAAAGAGTGGAGGAGATGGGTAACAGTTAAATTTATAGAGGGTATGAACAAGTTTGCCTAAGAAGACATTTGAGGAAACAGGTGAGAGATGCATAATGATTTTTCTTGGCATTTAGCAATGTTGGTAAAATCAAAAGGTTTGACATTTTAGATGGATAAGCATGAGGATGGATGTTTGCCCCCTTGGTCCTGAAAAGTGAATTGTGTTGTAGTGGAAAAAATAAATACTTCAGAATAGGAAAAAATTTAACTCTTATCTTACCTCCAAAATTTAGTCCCAGTGCCTCCCTGGTGGTGCAGCAGGTTGAGTGCCACTACTGTGAGGCATCTGTGGCACAGCAGCGTGAGTTCGATCCCCCACCAGGGAAGTGACCCACATGGCGCAGCAGACCTCTCCTGCCTGGCCCACTGCTCCCCTCAGCAGTATATTTCAGTGCATCTGCCTGTTCTGCTCCCCACTCTGTCTCTGTTGAATCATCTCACCTCTCATGACTCTGGCCTGTACCCTAGCTCCTATATGCATAAATAAATAAATCTTTTAAAAAAAAATTAGTTCCATATCCCTAGGTAAATTTCTTAACTCTCTTCACTTTAATTTACTCACCTGTAAAAAAGATGTATAATAAATCCCTTTTAATATGATTAGCATTATGATTAGTATTATATAAAATAGATGTATGATGCACATAGTTTTATACTTTCTTAAAGTTCCTAAAATATTTAGAAGATTAAGAAATGATAAACATAATAATGATCCATAAGTTACAATTCAAAAAAGTACAGACTACTTAACTAGAGTATAAATATAATGTTTGCCCAATTAGCTTAGATCACTGAATGCCTATTATCTGTCAGAAACTTTTTGAGAGCCTGGAAATTCAAAGATGAATGGAAATTTCTCCTTTCTTACATTATTTAAAACTTAAGGTAATAACTTGAACTGTGATTTGAAGTACAATTGTAAGTTCCAGCTGATGGGCACACAGAAAAATAGATGTTATGTAGAATAGCAAGTGCAATAGAATCAAAGCATATGAATATGAAAGTATAATTTTTTTAGGAGTCTAAGCAATACCCCTGACAATAGCAAAGGGGAGAAAAGAAGTTCAAAAAATTCTGAGGACAGAGAAATCAGTTAGGACTACATCAGGGGCACTGAGTTACTGTATGTGTAATGAATGTGTAATGAAAGGAAATGGCATGAACTGTTTTACAGTGAAGTACTAACCATCCTGATGACTAACTAGGAGATAGATAACTTAGGAAGCCATTATTAACCAACAAGTGAGAATTTATGAAGACCTGAATTAATACAGAAAAGCAGGGTAAACTGTAATCAAAGGCAGGAAATAAAAATTACTTAAGGTAAACTCAATGAGTCAATAATAATTCTAGGTTTCTAGATAAATCTAGTTGATATTCCTTCAGTGAAGGCACATAAAAACCTTCAATGAAATAAAGGTAGGACCAAGAATCAAGGACACAATCTATGAAAGATGCAAGTATTAGACCTATTAGAGAATAAACCTGGTAAGGAATTTGAGAAAAAGTACTATTAGCCTTAGATGAAATATCAATAGATGCCAGTTTCACAGAAGTCAAAAGAGAAGAAATTAGGCAAGGGAAAAACAAACTCAAATGCAAGTAATTTAAATACCAAAATGTATTCATTAATTTGCTAATTAAATTAAATTCTAAGTAAAACTAAAGAAAATTTGATTGACGATATAGCATTTATAATTGAGTAGGAAATGTATATAGCACTGAGTGCTTATCTTAGAGAAAATGTAAAATATCAAATCAATCTAAGCTACCATTTCAAAAATCTAGAAAAAGAACAAAATAAACTAAATTAGCAGAAGGAAAGAAATAATAAAAAGTAGATTCAATAAACTCAATAAGACAAAAAACTGTTTCATTGAAACAATCAATAAAATTGACAGGCCACTTCTTGCAAGACTACAAGGAAGGATAAACACATTACCAGCATTAGAGATAAAACAAGGAAGATATCTACTGATCCTGCATATATCAAAAGAATAACAGGAAAACTTTTTAAACTCCTACTTCATTAACTTAGATGAAGTGAAAAAACCAAGTCCTCAAAAACACAGCTCATCCAACATGAAATAAATCATTCAAAAGTACTATAATCTTTAAGATAAACAAAATAGGACCTCCCTGGTGGCACAGCAGATTGAGTGCTGCACTGTAAAGCATTCGCTGCACAGTTCAATGCCCGGCCACGGAGGGGACCCACAGGCGCAGCAGACCTCTCCTGCCTCACCCTCTGCTCCTCTCAGCAGTGTATTTCAGTCAATCTGCCTGTTCTGCTCCCCACTCTGACTCTGGTGAATCCTCTCACCTCCGGTGACTCTGACCTATACCCCAGCTCTTGTATGCATAAATAAATAAATCTTTAAAAATAAATAAACAAAATAATCATTTAAAAATTCCCCCCCAAAAGGATTCCCAATCCCAAGTGGTTTCATTGCAAAATTCTACTTTTTAAAAAATATTTAGTCAAATTCTATGCACAATAGTAATGAAAGATATATTTTTTTTATTAGGGAGACATACCATGCTCATGCATTAAAAGGATCAATAAAAATAACAATTCTCCCCAAATTCATACACATTTTCATAATAATTCCTGTCAATCTGAGCAAGATTATTTATAAATATAGACAAGACTGTTCTCAAATTTACATAGCAATGCAAAATAATTAGAATAACAGCTACAGACCAAATTTTTTATCTCCCTCAAAATTCACATGTTGAAACCCTAACCCCCAATGTGATGATATTATAAAATATTATGAAGGTAAAATATGGTAAGAAGAATGGACAGTGCAAGTTGTAAACAAAAGCACATTTGTCCCACAAAACAGAACATCAGCAAATCTTATTTACTCTTGTTATCAGATGTTGTCACTTCATATTTACATTATCATCAAAGATTTGGAAAAACAAATAAAACCTGTCTCTCCTCTATCAATGACAAGCTTGAAATTACACAATCTCTAATTAACTCTTATTTATATTTGGAAAAAATACAAAAATATACTATTTCTATATTGAAGATGATAATATTTCTTAGAGATGGAGGAATAAGTATATCTAATTTATAAATAACATGTTCCCATTGACCTCAAAACTTTGATAAATTACAGAATTGCTTAAGATATCTACAAACAAGCCATTGTTAAGGAGTAACTACCCTAATGAATTCTTAGTAAAAATCATTATATTTTAATTTATTTTTTAAAAAAAGCCTGCTTCCATATTCTCTACATTCATATTGCAGAAGTCCTTCTATGCTAAGAATGACAATGGAAACATAAGGAATAGAAACTTAGCCAAGTCACAATTACTCACAGTTGACATTCATTTGCTCTTCAGTCAAGAATAGAACTGAGAATCTATACATCTATAGCCAAATGATTTTGACAAGGGGGTCAAAATCTTTCAATATAGAAGGAATAGTGTTTTCAACAAATTTGTCTTTTATAGGTATATAAACACATGCAAAATAATCAAAACCCAAATTCACACTAAATACAAAAAGCTAACTAAAAATGCATCAAAAACTTAAAAGTAAAAGCTAAAACATAAAAACTATTACAGGAAAACATAAGAGTAAATCTTCATGACTTATTTGACAATGGATCCTGAGATTTGACATAAAAGCATAAGTAATAAAAGAAAACAATAGATGAATTAAACTTTTTTAAAAATTAAAATGTAGCTGTATCAAAGGACGATATTAAGAAGGTTAAAAGATAACCTATAGAATGAGAGAAAATATTTGTAATCAAATGTCTAATTAAGGATTGAATATCCAGAATATACAGCAGATACTTAAATTCAAGAGCAAAAAAAGCAAACTAGCCAATTAAATAATAAGCAAACTATTAAGCAGACATTTCTTCAAAGATGAGCAAATGACTAGCAAGCCATGAAAAGATGGCCAATGTAATTAGCACATTAAGGAAATGCAAATCAAAATCACAATGCTAAACTACTTTCACACCCACTAATAAAGCTATAGGAAGGAAGGAAGGAAGGAAGGAAGGAAGGGAGGGA
>JAGFMF010012074.1:10745027-10755862 GCA_019455555.1 Galemys pyrenaicus
GAAGGAAGGAAGGAAGGAAGGAAGGAAGGAAGGAAGGAAGGAAGGAAGGAAGGAAGGAAGGAAGGAAGGAAGGAAGGAAGGAAGGAAGGAGAGAGAAAGAAAGAAACAAAGAAACAAAGAAGGAAACAAAGAGACAAAGAAAGAAAGAAACTAACAAATACATGAAGAAATAGAAACCTTCCTACTTTTCTAATGGGCCTATAAATAGTGCTGCCACTTTCAAAGATAAGTTGGATGATTACACAAAAAGTTAAAGAACTACAATGTGATAGAGCAATTCCACTTATAGGTATTATACCTCAAATAACTGAAAACATACACTCAAGTACTTGTTCCTGAGGGTTCACAGCAGCATATTTACAACAGTCAATAAGTAGACATATACTGAAATGTCCTTCAAAGAATGAATGGATAAGCAAATTGTGAATATATATAGAATGTAATCTTATTTAATCATTAAAAGGAGTGAAAAACTGATAAATGCTTGATGTAAGTTGATATGTACTTGATATATAACACAGATGAACCTTAAAAACATTATGCTAAGTGAAAAAAAAAAAAAGACAAAAAGGTCATATGTTCCTTTATGTGAACTAGGCAAATCCATACACACAGAAAGCAATTAATGGGGCCAGATGACATAGTTAGGAGGACATAGGGAGTAGATATTTATTGAGTATGAGGTAGGGATACACTGATGTGATAAGTTTTATAACTACAGATAGGTAGTGATCTCACAACATTGAATACATTAAAAAATGCTGAATTGTGCACTTTAGGAAGGGTTAGTTTTATGTTATATAAATTTCACTTTAATAAAAAATGAGCAGCTGTGGGCTCAGTCATGAGCTAAAACTTCTCTGTAACTTTATTCCTAAAATAAACTTCAGTAGGCTATGATTTCTGCATTTATCGACTTATTCCCTGTCTGAATTTCTTGTTTTCACGTACATCCTTTTTTCAACCCATAGCTAGATCTCAAAGAGACCAAATGCCGGTTTATTTATCTCCCATATGTTTAAGTAAAGACTAAAATTTATATCTTTACCTATTAAAATGTCCTTACATCCTGTCTTTTCATCTGACACATTTTTAAGTTTTTGAAACTTTCTACATAAATATAATAATCAAAACACTTTTGATTTCACCAGAGCACTGAGAAAATTACTGTCCTTCAAGAACAAAATATCAATATCAAATTGATTTTGTTAATATCCAAACTGCACCACAGAAAAACTAAGAAAATCTAATTTTGTTTTGACCAAAACTTTTTGCAACTGTAAAAATAAGATAAAAGGTACACTGAGAAAAATTGGAACGATTTAGAAGTATTCATCATGTCAGCAAACAGCAGCATCACACAGCTGTTACCATCTTGAGAAGAGCAGTCACGGAGGATTACATGACTCTCCTATTGAAACGGAAGGTCCCTTGTCCTTCATATAAGGAAGTACCTGGCAGAAAGGTATGCATGTTGAAACCTGCTGAAGAATTCTCAGGCTTCTGTTACTGAATAGAAAAAAAAAATCTTGAAACAAAATATTAAGTTGTCAGCTCTTGTAAGGTCATGATTGTATAACTTTCAACCAAACAATGGTTTATATACTCTAAAATTATGCTTTAATAAGAATGCTAAGTGGGAAGTATTTATGGAATAATTTATGGAAGGTGAGAGAAAGGGGTAAAGTTACACAGTAGAATAGAAGGAGTTACTTAGTATTTACATAAGAAATACTCAGTTTAAACAAACTTTGGGAAAGAGAAAGTCAAAACAAGGAGAGAAAATAGACTATTCTATCCAATGACTTGCTCTTTTCTCAAGCACAGGCATGTAGCCACAAGCATAATGGAATTGTAATGAGACAGATATAAAAGGTATCAATCAAAGCCTCACTGAGCACATTTCTCTTTCAGATTCTCTGTGAAATGGGAACCTCACTTTGTGATAAACCTAAAATATGAAAAAAAATGTGAGATACCACAGAGCTGTGGAAAACTATAGAAAAATTTATCAGTAACTAAGAGGAACAATAGGTAAGAGAAAAGAGGGAAGGTAGTTCGCTAATATTAAATTCTGCAAGTATGTCAGCTTAGAAAATACACTGAATTTTGATTTTGATTCTTTGAAATGATTAAGATTCTATGTTCAACAATACTTCTTGGGACAATAGGATCATCAGGACTGTATATTTAAATTTAGGAAATTTTGCATATATTTAAGAATTAACAGAACTAGTCTTTCACTGATGGCTCTGAAGATTATTTTGTGAACTACATAAACATGTGAGGGGCTCAATTTTATTGGATGGATGTTCACTGATAAAAGAAAGTTTTGTTTTCAAAAAGAAATAAAGATGTATGCAATAGAAATAAGAAGTAAAAGGTACAAGGATCTCATATAGTAAAGTAGGCTTCAACCATGAGAAGGTATGGGGAAGGTATATACTCCTTATAAAGAATGCCATCCATATGAAAAAGCAACAACTACAAAAAAAAAAAAAAGAAGAAGAAGCTCAAGGAAATGGGCAATTATAGTCAAAAGTAAACAAAAAACTCAACAAGACCAAAAAGTCAAAGATAAACCAAAGGGGTCATGGGGGGGGGAGAGAAAAGAGGGGAGGGCAAAGACAGGGATGAGGGCGGAAAGAGCACAAAGGACTGAAGTGATGGTGCATGGGTGGAATGGTGGTGGATACGCCCTGGGGAATACAAATGATGTCAAATATAATTAAATTAAAAAAATAAAAATTTAGAAAGTTTTAAAATAAAAAAAAAAGAATGCCATCCAACCAAAGAATATGACTCATATCAGAAAAATAGGATGAATTTTAGCTTGTTTGTTTGAGTAAATTTCTAGCTACTGCTTGCAATTTATTTCTTCTACTACTAATCAGTCAGAATTAATAATAAATCACCTAAGTACATGCTGTGTTGTTTCACCTGATCTATTTCTACTTTGCTGCTTAAAAAGAAACCCTAGAATAAAGGAATCCAGCACTAAAAAACACAGACATGCTTAACTGAGACCTTGAATAAGATTCAAGGCAAATCCATAGACTGCTGCTGGAAATGCTTGTTGGCTCTTGCATTACTCTAGAACTTTGGAACAACGCCAAGAACGGATATAGGAAATAATCAACAAAATATTAACAAAATATTATACACTAGGTTTACAAGAGAATCTATTATTTTTAATAGGTCAGACATGATTGGAAACCTTTATTATATCATTGATTCATTAGGCATCTTGTGAATTATATGTCTGAGTCTTAGTTAACTTTTCTACATAATAAGGTAGTAATTATACTCACTCCCATAGGAAATTATTACAGGTTGAGAAAAATATGGCTATAGATTAGTTATAGGTGCAGATTATTCCAAGATAAATGAAAATTCTATTAGTACAGATCAGTCAGTTTTTGTCACAATAATGCTGTGGAACAATCCACCCCAAAATAGTGTTGCATATAACAAGCATTTACTAACTTGCTCACATGTCTGCAGATTGGTTGACATTCAGCTGATCTAGACTGAACACACTTGAGTCTAACTAATGACCACAGGTTCCGTTTGTAACTATTCAATGTGTTTCTCATTCTTCTCTGAATGTCTTCATCTCACCAGTGAATCATCTGGTCCACATTTTTAAACAGAAAAGAAAAAAACTTTAAAAAAACATTAATCTGAATCATACAATAATTAAGACTAGACTTAAAACCAGCGCATTATTTTTTCTGTCAATATTTCATTAGACAAAAAAAGTCATATGACAATACCAACATCAATGAGGCAGGAGAATACTTATATCAGAAAATAGGGAAGACAGGAGAAAGGTAGTGAATATTTGCTACAAAATAACCTAATCCACAGTACACTAGCTAATAATAAACAAACCCAGAAATGTCAGTAGACTAACAAAGATCTAGTTCTCACTCATATTACAGTTCAGTGCAGACCAGTGGTGTATGACACTTCACAGTGACCCAGCTTTTTTCCATGTAAAATCTGTACCATTCTCTCCATGTTGTTCTCCAGAAATGTCCTGTCCAGTGGAATAGCCACTATCCATATGTGGGTCACTGAGTGCCATAAATAGGAATTCTGTATGGACTGAGATGAGTTATAAATGTAGAATTAGCACGAGGTTTTGAAAATACAGTATTACAAAAAGAAAACAAATTTTCTTCAATATTTTATATTAATTACATTTTTAAATGACACATTTAATTTAATATATTGTACAAAATATCTTAATGAATCAATTACACTTGCTTCTTCTCTTACAGCTTTTAATGTGGCTCCTGAAAAATTTTAAATTTACACATATGCTCACTTTGATTTTCTATTGGATAGCACTGTTCTAGAAGCACCCACCAGATCCAGGAAGTGAAACATTAGTGAGGAGACTTTACCAGAAATTCTAAGAAGCAGCCTACATATGGAATTCATCATTCTGTATTCCACTGTCCAGAACTATCTCCAGTGTAAGGAGCTAAGAAAGTGGTAGACACAGGGAAAAGAATGGAATAAAATATTAGGAGCACTTTACTGTAAGTAGCATCTGAAAGTGAATTTATTTTAATAGGCAAAGAAGAAAAAAAAATCCTTTAGATAGGTTCTAAGATATTGTTTTGCACAAGAAGAAAGAATGATCAAAACAGAAGATCCACTGCAATCAGGGATAAACTAATCATTAAAGAAAAAAGAATAAGGTACCCATCAAATGTGAATAATGTCTAAAGGTCAAGGGAAACCCATACAATAGGAATTCAAAACTCCATTTTGAAATTGTTGTTCTTTTCTCCCTTAGATCTTCTTTCGCAGCCCAATGGTTAATTTGTTAGATATTTAATAAGAACAAGGATATTGTGAAAACTGTGCTACTTATATGCAGACTTTAGATTCAACTTGATTAAATAAATGCATAAAATGTACCACATATTTTTTCATTTTTTAAATTTTCTCCCCAAATCTTGTATTAACAGTGTAAGTAAGAGGACTAGACTGTGACCTCTGTCACTTCTCTGTAGCATCTTTGTCAGGTAGTGAGCAAATGTAATGACTTTGAATTTGGGAGTTGGTAGACTCCTGGGAGGAAAATGCTAGACATTAGTGTTTACATTACCACTCAGAGAGTTGTTGTCAACATTCTCAAACATCTCTGCTCAGTCAGAAACTTCTTCTTTATGATGAAGTTTTCTCATCAAAGAAACATAACTCTGTTTCTACATATTCTACAAAGAAATCTGATGCCTGAGGAATCCAAACATCTCCTTTTTCTGTGTGTTTGCCTTTCTGAATTTTGGTGAAGTTATTCTTAAGTCACTTTTAATAAATGAAGATAGTAACCTAATGCTTAATTCTCAATTAATCTCACCTATTTTTTTGGAGAACAGGACAACCACTTTTTTGTGTTTTTACAGCTATCTTGATACAAAAGTAAAATTGACTGTGAAACATAATTTTAAAATTTTATCTATTTGACTGTTTGGTATATTTAGAAGAAACTTTTCTTAGCACAAAATGTTAGTTTGTGTATTTCAAAATAACTCTATTTGGGAGGCCCTTTGTATATGTTCTCAGTAATGGCTCCCAAGCCTCTCACTATCTACTACTCTCCCCTTTCTGGATAATAGAGCAATTCCATGCTGAGAGCTTTTAGTTCTTGGCTACTAAGATCCATCCCTTATGTGACTAGTAAGGGACGTGTGTGTGTGTGTGTGTGTGTGTGTGAGAGAGAGAGAGAGAGAGAGAGAGAGAGAGAGAGAAAAGAGAGAGAGAGAGAAACACAATTATAAACACAAAAATGCAATACTCTTTTTTTTTAAAGATTTATTTATTTATGCATACAAGAGCTGGGGTACAGGCCAGAGGTGTGGGGGGTGAGAGGAGTCACCAGAGACAGAGTGGGGAGCAGAACAGGTAGATCAACTGAAATACACTACTGAGGGGAGCAGCAGGCGAAGCAGGAGAGGTCTGCTGCACCATGTGGGTCCCCTCCCTGACCGGGGATCAAACTCACGCTGCTGTGCTGCAGATGCTTCACAGTGCAGCACTCAACCTGCTGTGCCACAGGAAGGCCCAAAATGTAATACTCTTAGATGACTTTTCCAAAAGATTCCATGTAATTCCTTTAATAAATATTTAAGTGACCATAAAGCCCTAAATTTTTGACAGAAACTAGGGGCATAGTGGTGAACAAGAAAAATGTGTCCTTGACTTTATGGAGTCCACAATCAATCAGAGAAAATTTTAAAATTACAAAATATGATCTGGCATTAAGCTAGATTTAAGGCATGTTGTATTCCAAGAAAGAAACATCTGACTAAAAACTAAATAATGAGGAAATAATATCGTAAGGGGCAGAAAATAATATTCTAATCAGAGGAATAGCCTATATGAAGGACTTGAAACAAGTCTCAAATTCAAGGAATTAAATAAACATATTTTCACAGGAATGTATATTACAAATAAGAAAACAGAACCAAAGACAGAGATCAAGTGATAACCCAGGTCATACAACCAATAAATATCAAGTAAGCCTGAAATCAGGCCTTCAAATTCTATCAGATGTGTATTATGTATATTATGCAACAGTAAAAATGATGTTAACATTAAATGACCCAGCTAATATCAGGACCCAACTCAATATCTGAAATACTATGAGAGTTAAAAATTTCATTACCAATGACACCAAATCCCTGCCATCTTTTTATATCACCAAAAAAGAAGCCAACAAACAACGGTTACGTATATCAGAAGATTGGGAATTTACTATCCTATAGTAGTAATACTTACAAATAAATAGTGCATTTATAGCAGTGCTCTCAATGAAATTGATATAAACAACATATAAACAACATAAACAACATGAAATTGATATAAACAACAACATACAGCAACAAGATGACAGTATAGAATTTTTTATACTGTCTTCTCCCCAAAGAACACTGGTTTATACAATCACCTATTAATGTAAGTACATTTGTGGAAGTCCAGGAGTCCAACGGGAAAATTCTAACACATCACTGAGGCAAAAATTCTAACATGTATTGTACTGGCACCCTTGTAAGCAGCTATTTCTTCCACAGAGGAAAATGAGAGCACAAGGCTAGCAAAGGATTTCTCATTACAAGCCTTACAAACCAGGAGAGAATGGTGAGAAATAGTCAAAGTAGAACTGAAAGAAAATAAATTCTAACCAAGAGTAATTTATCTGAAAAAGCTACCCATCAGCTATAGAGGAGAGAAAAGACTTTGTCAGACAAACAAAAGTTGAGGGATTAAAAAATGGAGGTGTCACACTTCCCAAATTCATTCTGTACTACAAAGCAATAAGAATCTAAATAGCATGTTACTGGAATAAAAACACACAGACCATGGCACAGTATTGAGAATAAGAAACAAACCTATACATATATAAACCACTAATTTTAAACAAAGGAGTCAAGAGATTATAACTGAAAAATAAACACTCTTCAATAAGTGCTGTTGAGAAAACTGGACAGTCACATCCAAAAGAATAAAACTAGACCACTGTCTCACACCATCCACAAAAATTGATTCAAAATGAACTAAATATTTGGATATAAGAACCTGAAACCATAAAACACATAGAAGAAATTATAGGCAATATACACCTGGATATCAAATATGTTTGGGTACTCACTCCAGTGGAAAGGGAAACAAGTGGAAATATAAACAAACATGACTACATAAAACTAAAAAACTTCTCCACCACCAAAGAAAATTGGATCAAAAGAAATATATCTTACTCAATGGGAAAAGACATGTGTGTATCATTTGTCTGCAAGGAGCTAATATCCAAAATTTATCCAAAAAATTCAAAATTCAACAATAAGAAAACAACCCTATTTTAAAAATTGGCGAAGTATCTGAATGCATACTTTCCAAAGAAGACAGATGGTTAACAGGTACATGAAAAGATGTTCACTGTCTCTCATTTTAGAGAGAAGAAATTAAAACCACAATGGTATATCCCCTCATATATGTGAGAATGTCATTATCCAAAAGAGAAGAAACAAGTGTTGGAGAAACGTCAGTAGAGGAGAACCCTTGTACACTGCTGGTGGGAATGCAAATTGGCATAGCCATCACAGCAAGGAGTATGGAGATTCCTCAAAAAATAAAAAACACTGGGATGACATGACCAAAATGGCAACAGAAGAGATCCTTTGCTTCATTCACAAGAAGAACATCTAATTGACTGAAATGACGTAATGCTAAGAGAGTCCCACAGGCTGAGCTGAGATGGAAGCACTCCTAGCACCTCTGGGACCAGCACAGATTATACCCATGGGATATCGAGATTCACACTTCATTGGACACAAGGTTGGTGGACAGAAATGTCTGGAATATAGTGGAAGAGATGGGGAGACAGAGACCACAGAGTTCATTGTTCAAACAGGGACACTGGAGAGGGGAGACCAGAAACGATGGAAGCACACACCCCTGATATAAGTGAAACCCAAACAGAAGGGATAAGGTGTTCCACACAGGCTAGATCTCTGCTAAGGAAAACAACAGAAAAGTTAATGCGATAGAATATAAGCCTATATTGTTCTGCATCAAATATTTATTGGAGACTTAATAAACACCAGATACATTATGGCACAAAATACAAACATGAATAAAAGAACATCGGGCTGCTAAATCACCTGATAATAATTCTATCAAGGTATTGTTTAAAGCAGAAATAAATTCTGCATTCAAGTTTCTATGACTTGTACATTAATCATGAATTTTACCCAAATTCTTCAAGTGCTGAGGATAAGAATGATTGAATGTTGAGAGGGCAAGTGAAACAACAGCCTTAAATTAGACCTTTTCAAGGAGAAGAATTAGCCTCATTGTTCTTATTAGAAATATAAAGCAATCTCTCCTGCCACTCATGAAGAAATCTCCTATAACTGTTAACTCCTTAACACCTAGGAAATGATTGGTTTAGAGTTTAAATTGTTCAAGCAAGACTAGTTCCTATGATGATATACTTGAGCACAAAGTAGGAAATCACCTTGAACTAAAAAACACAATTGCCTAAGTGCTTATACTATTTATAGCGATTCTCCATAGAAGAAAACTATAATGTACTAAGTTAAAAATACTCCCTAAGTGTAAAAGCAAAATAAAACTTGAATATGATATATGCTAATTCGATATTTATATATGGAAATATTCTGTTATTTTCATTTATGTAAAAACATTGGAAAAGCACATATAACCAAAAAATTTACATAGTTCATAGTAGTTCTCAGTACATATAGAAGAAATTTAAAGCAATATGTATGCCTATATAGGAAAACTAAACTAAGAATTTCTTGACAGACATTTTTCTTATCCACTTTCAGAACTATCACTTTTAGATCTATCCTCAAACTACTAGACAAAATGTTTGGCAGAGTTCAATAGCTTTAACAATACCCCAAATATTGCTGTAAACAGACACAAATTTTTATAATGTTACTTATATATGATGACTATAAAATAATGCATAACTAATTACTATTGCAACTTATTATCTAGAGGTATTTTATTCAGCTTTTTGTATGTACTACTTGAATGTACAACCATGTATAATATTATAAACTAATGTTAATTCAATTAGAATATAAATAAGATTACTATATTATTTCTTGATGACACCAGTACTTTATGTCTGTAACACTGCCAATATAATGCATTATGCAGTGTCCAAAGACAGCACGCAACCTTAACCTAGTGCCTTCCTACCTTACCAAGAATATAAGAGTATCAATTCCTCACCCAGTACTCTCCATTTGATTGAATTCACAGTATTTACAGTACTTATAAGATAAATAGAAGGCTCATTCTGAACAAAAATAAAGACAAAGTGGCAACTGGATCATTGAACATTAAAAGTAAACATCATCCTAGTACTCATTGTAATATTTATGTTAATTGTGCTGCTGGCTAATTATATTTTAATAATGTGCACAGAAAAAAAATTCTAATCATCCTGAGAAAAACTTAAAATAAGTCATACTTAGGCATGAGAATACACTGTAAAAGGATAGAAACTTATAAGAGAGGAAAATATTCCATATGAGGGGTAAATAATCAGCTAGTCTTTTAAACCAAAAGACCTTCTGATGTAAGACACATTTAAGGAATAGTTATCACTGTGTTAGGTGCTAAACATACCACAAATGTGAAAAAAAGATAGCCCTTGACATTTAGATTCAAATTTATTGTCAAAAACTAACATATAAAGTGATGATTACAATACACTGTATTAAGTGTTATAATGGCTATTGGTCCTCCCTACATGTGAGACTTTAAGAAGCAGCAACCAAGTCTCTGAAAAAATTAGGGAACTCATAAAAGCAGTTATGACTACACATGACATACTGCAGTATAAAAAATGACCACATGAGAAGGAAGAATGTAGGAAAATAAGAACTTTTTCTCCGACAAAGGAAGAAATTTGTTTTCAAGTGACCAAAATGGATGAGATTGTCTTCTTAGTAAGTAAAACTTCCTGTATAAGACTGTTAATTCTGGCTCATCTGCTAAAACAGCTTCTGCATCAGCCAAAATCTTAAAATTGTCTCTCAAGGATTTTCAGATTATTCAAAAATCTGATACACTACAGAATCGAAAGGATGCTATACTCCTAACCTCCACTGTCACTACTACTTTCTTTTTTTTTTTGTTGTTCTTAATATTTATTGATTTATTTATTTTTAGGTAAAAAGGTTTTTTTCTTTTTTTTTATTAAAATATTTTAAAATTTACATATACTTGCCATTAATTGTAATCCCCATGTATTCCCCATCACCATCTCACCAGTGCAC
>JAGFMF010012074.1:10755969-10802889 GCA_019455555.1 Galemys pyrenaicus
GGAACATAAGGGAACCAAATAAAGATCAAGGAAAGGAATAAGAACAATAATAATAATAACAATAACAGCAATAAAGACACAGAAACCAAAAATGAGGACTACTACTTTCTATTGGTAACGACACTCTAGGTAAAATTCATGGATTGATTAAATGGAAATTTAAGATTGAAAAGTACGGGGCCCTACTTGATGGCGCAATGGGTTAAGCAACGCACTATGAAGCAAACCATAGCCACTGCAGCACGAGTTCGATTCCTGGCCAGGGAGGTGACCCACATGGTGCAGCAGATCTCTTCTGGCTAGCCCACTGCTCCCCTCAGCAGTGTATTTCAGTTAATCTGCCTGTTCTGTTCCCCCACACCTCTGGCCTATACCCCAGTGCTTGTATGCATAAATAAGGAAAATCTTTAAAAAAAAAAAAAGATTGAAAAGTACAGATTCTTTGCTGCAAATGAGCTACACCAACTATATGCAATGCTAGTATTTATTGTAATGCAAGTCACAACTCCACTCTTACTGCAAGGGCTACTGTATTGGACTAGTCAGAATGTAATATTTTTAATAAATGATAAGACAATCCTCAGAAGAGTAGTTTTCCTAACAAGGGAATGCAGTTCTCTCTAAAACAGAGAGCTACACTTTTGAAAAGCAAAGGAGGTTAACAAGTGTGGCAAGGTTCTCATTGGCACTGACCCAAAAAAAATCAGTTTTGAAGAATACAACAAGATTTCAATTCCCTAAAGACAGTACCTCAACTACATAATATGCAAATTCCCTAGGAGCATCATGAACTTAGTGGGCATCCCTCCATCTAATGTATATTCAGGAGTCATGCAAAGATTCTCAAACTCTAAACATCAGTCTCTTGAGCAAAACTGGGTAGGCAGCAGGGGTCACACAGGATATTTATTAAACCCATTTCTAACTGATGAGATGATATTACTGTTGCCAAAACAGATGACCCAGTGATTTAATAGAATATAAGATACATTTTTTTCTTCTTCTTCTTTTCTTCCAATTGTCCCTTGGGGTCTGGTTTTTGAAATTAAGATAAACAAGGTCAAACATTTTAAACAATACTTTCTATCATTTCAGAAACTATTCAAGAAAAGTAGTCTAAGAGACAAATGGCAAGGTGACAATGCACTACCAAAAAATAAAAACGAAAATTTCTGAAAACAACATTATAAGTTTAAATCTTTGCCACTGGCAAATATTCTTTGAAAATAATTTAGTTGAAGAACATAAATTATTTCATGAATTTCATCATTTTTATTTTATTACAAGATGAAAAACAACTTTCTCTTAATTGGAGGGGGGAATAAAATTGCATTCTGAACTGTCAGGGATTTTATTTTCCTTATATAGGATATGGTATTTAAGTCTCTTCTGAACATATCCAACTCTCCTTTTCACCAAATCCTTTGATAGCAATAAAGAAAGGCTAGGAGATTCTGCAAAATGACAGCAGAAGGGAGATGCTGGATTTTCCTCCACCAAATAGTCACAACTAAATTGCAGCAGAACAAAGTTAATAATCATTGAAAGATAAACAGATGGTTACAGCACACAATGGAGCAATGGTTCAGTGAAAAGGAGTGGAAAAAACTTTCATTAAACTGTTTGCAGTGATCCAAAGGCAATAGAATTCACAGGAGGTAGGGGCATCAAAGTCGTAGGCAGAGCCCACCTACAAGTAATTGTTGACAGAGGGGCCCACAGTGGGGACCTTGGAGACACAGCTATGTGCTGCACAAAGGAGTGCACTGAGTTATTGGAGAACTGGAGGAGTAGAGATGCATGGTGACAATAACTGACTTGAGCCTGAGGTTCCCAATAAACAACAACTAGAGTTTTAACCTGCAAGGTGTCATAGAAAAGTTATTCATACCTGAAGCAGTGACACTTGAAACTTGTGCAAACCCTCCCCCACCCCCACCACTACCCACCATTCAGGGTGAAAACCTAGAAAACACCTAAATGTTTTCACTAATCACAGTTTAATTCTTAGATCTTTAAAATAGGATTAAGCATCCCAGGGTTAGGCTCTGTACTAGAAAAGCAAAGAAAAAAACTCCAAATTCATGGCCTTGCATCAACTACAGTCATAACCAATACTGCATTCAGTACTCAAACTTAGCCTAGAAGTTGAGAGATGCAAACACAACATGAGATTTTTAAGCCAAGGAGCTGGTCTAGAAGAAGGGGTCACTGTGGATCCCCATGACACAACTCTGGTACCCACAGCACAACAGAAAGCTTGAATCCTTGATGTTCACTGGAGGGGTCCCTTTAGTACCCTGGTTCCTTCCTACCTATTTGTTATTCCTTGCTGAAACCAGTTATCCATCACCTGAAGCAATTTTAGTGTTTATCTGTACTGTAACCTATAAAAACTAAAAATTAAGAGACAGACAGACCACTGTATCACACATTCTGGAGAAAAAAAATTTAAAACCCTAAGAGAAATCTCAACCCAGCAGAAATACGAAGTATACCTGAAAAGATGCTCAAGGTAACAGTTATAGCAATGTATACGGAAATAAAAGTAAATGGATGACATAAATCAGGAACAGAATAAATACCAAAAGCATGAGACTATTGTTATAACTAATGGATCTAAAAAATATCCTAACCAAATTTAAAAATTCATTAGAGGATCTCAACAACAAACAAATGGAAGCCACGGAAAGAATACACGAGTGCAAAAGCATAATGTTGGAAACACAGTAATATAACAAGAGAAGAAATCATTTTTGAAAATAAAGAGTACTTTGGAATAACCTTCAGAAAAATAACATCCATATTATAGAGTTGCCAGTAAAAGAGAGAGATAAAAACAACCTATTTAAACAAATAATTACTAAGAACTGTCTCAACCTGAGAAGCAAACCAAATGTCCTGACAGAGGTCCTAAGAGTCCAAAAAGACAACACTGGACAGACACATTATTGGAAAACTGTTAAAAACCTATAACGAGAACAGAATATTGAGCGAAATAAACGGTATCCTATAAAGGGACACCATTTAGACTGTAGGCAGACTTTTTCAGTAGAAACCCTATAAGCAAAAAAGGGAATAGCAAAAGATATTTGAAGGACTCAAAGACAAAGATTTCCAGACTGGACTCCTTTACTTTGCAGTATTAACATTCAAAACAGATGGAGGATTGAAGAATTTCGCTAAAAATCAGAAATTGAAAAAATTTACCAACACCAAGTCAGACATGAAGAAGTGCAAAAATGGTTACTATAAACTAACAGAACAACCAATAATGATGTAATCTTCACCTAAATTATATAATATGAAGGAGTGGAATAACAGTGTGGCCCATCACAAAAGTTTGGCGTCAGACTGTTCAACAAACCACACAAACAGACCGTCACATATTAACTTCAGCAGAACCGTCAAACAAAATGAATAGAAGTAACATATAAGACACTGGGAATGAATCTTAAACAAAACATAAAAATAAAAAGACGAACTGTGGTGGGAAACCCATGGGGACCACAATTGATGCCAAATATAATATAAAGAAAAAATAAAAAGACAAACTGAAAAAACAAAACTTAACAAAATGGCAATGAGCACGTATGTCTCAACAATAACCTTAAATATATATGTTCCAAACTCACCAGTTGAAAGGGCTAAGTGGATTTCAGTCATTTCTACCACATTGTAACAAGATAGAAGCATGTCACAAAGAAGAGTCATATTCAAAAAGAAGAAACAAAATGGACCTAATTTCTTGATAGAGGAGTGTGTTTTTTACCCCATGGAAAGGTCTGGAACAGGAATTACACTAGATGCTCACCCCACAAAGAGGCAACAACATTGGGATGTTATCATACCACATTATTTACTCATTGGCTACAAGTTACAGACAGGGTGATGGTGGCTGATGGGGAAGAGGGAGAAGATGGCATCTCCAAGCATAGCGGCTCTCAATACGTTAGGGAAATCCTCAGAAAAATATGCATGTGTGTGGGTTGTTAATAGCCAACATTTGTAGTAGCCAGAAGATGAACATAAAAATTGCTTTAAAAAAATCTGGGCAGAGCTCCAAAAGCATCTGGTACATCTGCCAAGTGTGTAGCCAATCCCTGCTTTGATACTTCCAGAGAGAAAGAATTCACCATCACAACTCCTTCTCCCCCTACTAAGGTAGCTCATTATAATTCTTGGATATCTTGGATAGAAAAGACTTTCTCTTGTTGAATATGAGAAAATGAAGGGAGGGCATTCCAAGATAGCATATACAAAGCCTTAGAGAATAAAAGACTACCATTTATTTCTGTTGTTGCTGTAACAGTACTAAGATTTATTGCAACTATTACTTAACATGTGGAAATGGAAAGTAAAAAACACAAGACTGGGAAGATGGCTATAGACCAGATGGTCAAATAAGGAAGGTTCTACATGCCTCACAGAGGACTTGCCATGATGCCATCAGGTAACACTAAGTGTGTTTTAGCAGAAAAGGGAGACGATTATCTCCCATAGAAAGTATTCTGGCAACAATACCTGTATCAACCCTACCTCATTTCTTTAATGTTAGAGAGGTCCACATGTGTGTTTCCTCGGAATTGTCAGTTCTTCAGAGATAGGATCCTTGCCTTATTTATCCTTACATTGTGAGAGCTTAAACTAACTAATGGGACTGAAATGAAGTAAACTGATCATGAGGAAGAGAAATCATTACAATAACTCAGGCGAGAGATGTTAAAACTCTAAACCAGGAGTCAGCAAACCATAGCCCACAGACCTAAACTGGTTCACCACCTCTTTTTGTAAATAAAGTCTTACTGGAACATGGTCACAACAATTTGTTTACTTATTGTCTACACTTGTATTAATGCTACAATACAGAATGGAATAACTGTAATACAGACCATACAAATCCTAAAATATTAAGTTATCTGGCCCTTTATGTAAAAGGTTCTCCAATCCCTACACAAAATTAAAGCAGTAGTATAAACAAATAGGTGGGATAAATATAAATGATATTTAGGAGGCAAAATCAATTGGAATAGCCACCACTCATTGCTCCTAGTTCTATTTCTTAGTATCATATGCATACTTTAAAGGCCCACATCATAAATATGTATAGAAGCTTTCAAGTCTCCCAAAGCAGTTTCTGATAACTCCTACTTGCCCTATTACATTTAAATTTCAATTCAACTTCCATATCCATAAAGACCCTTATACTCTGAGAACACACAGTAGAATCTACTCACCACAGTAACTTCTTTGGTCCACTTAGATTAAGATAGTCCTGCAATAATAGGACAGTATCAACCCGGGGCCCTTATGTAAATCTAAAAAGTTCCTAACTTCTAAATTATTGCCACGTTCTTGTTTTCACTGCAGGCCTTCAGAGATGGCCTAAATCTTTTTCACCTCATTAGCTGCTCTGTACCACAGTCCTAAAAAAAACTTTTCATCTGAAAAGACTCCATAAGGCCTGAAATTTCTTTTTCCTTTTCTGTGTGGTCAAAACATAAAAGATTAAAAATCAAAGAAAAAGAAAAGAACTATCATAGTCCTCTTTGTTGGTGTTAATCTCTGAACAGTGGATTTAGGTTGACTATATATTTTTTTTTCAGTTCCTGGTTCTCCACTTCCTGTTTGAATATACACTACAAAGTGTCAGCGAAACATATTTATAGGACACAGTGAGCCAGTTGCCAGGCCTTTTGTATCAGGACTTGAAAGATAAAGGCAAGCTTCTTTCTTAAAAAAAAAAAAAGTAATCTGCAGCCATAGAAACATCTAATCTTAGTCATAACACCAAACACCTCCAGATGGACCACAAAGATAATTTAGAATTAAAATTTGCTTATAAAAAATGAATTTTTAAGCACCACTCCTTGAATAACACATCATTGAGGGAAACTTTTTCTACCTTTCATGGAGTAAATTTAAAAAAAAAAAAAGCTTTATTGGTTCTTTTATATTTGAAGATTATTTGTCTTAAATATGTAGTTGCGAAGACTATACTTTCAGGGATCATTTCTATAGTTCGTTAAATATGTAGTTGCTGTTATAATTTAAAGAGAGTAATGTTTACACCTGATATCAAACAACAAAATTATTTTCATAATAATGAAAGATTTAAATATGAAGACATGCACAAAAGCACAGAACTAGAAAAATATACAAGAAACTATCTCTCTAATCTGAGTGAAAGATTCCCTTAGTATATGAGTAAAAGAAAAGCCTGAAAAACAAAGTGATAGATTTCAATACATAAAAATTTAAGATCTGAATATTCCAAAGTTAAAAAATATCTAACCAACATCAAAAATGATTCAATAAGTATAACTAGAAGTTTTGTTCTTTTCTCTGCAAGAAGTAACACACAAAAACATTAAAAATGAACATAAAGTGTGAGTATATTCATAATGAAGGAACAAAAATGACCAATAAATACATGAAAAAATCCTCAACTTTGCATAAAATCAAACAGACATAAACTAAAACAGCAATAATTTGTATCTGCATATTACAAAGATATTTTATTTAAAAGGTAGTACACAAATGTATTAATTAAAATGTTTTGGGCTGCAAATAATAGAAAACTAAAGCTGTGTTAAAGCTGGTTACCCTCATGGAGGGAAAATGGCTATAGTAATTCTAGAAATTACTTTGCAACATATTATTCAGAAAAAAAAGAGAGTAGCTCTTCTCAACTGAAATAGTGCTGGCATTCATTCTGATAGAATTATATAGTCCACATGCCTGATCCTTAACCAATCACTATAGCCAAGGAAATGGTAACTTCTAATTGAACTGAGTCTGAGTATAATACCTGCTCCAATCACTGTGGAAAGAGAAGTAACAGCTTGATAATTAAAACACTCAAAATCCATTCTCCGTGTTTAATGAGGGGTAAATTCTCTGAAGTTAGTGACTATACAAAGTAGGGATAAACTAGCTTTGCAAGGTTTTACCAAGAGACAAACATAGTTAAGCACAATGGGTGAAACAACAATTTAAATATTTTAGGAAAAATTAGACTATTGTTATAAGATCACTAAAAAGGTATGTACCATGTTTGTTCTAGACATACCAGATAACTGAAATTTATTGTAAGAGAATAGGCATGGTACACCATGAACATATATCTACTATGCCGATTTAGAATAGCCCAAAATTAAAGTCCAACAGTGAAAAATTTATTAAATAAGCAATAGATAAATAAAATCTATTATACAACCTTCAAATATAATAGCAGGAGAATACTGACATGTAAAACTTCTCAAGATAGCTCATCAGGGCCACCCTGGTGGCGAAGGGGTTGAGCGCTATACTGTGAAGCAGCCGCTGCACAGAAACTCGGGTTTGATCCCTGGGAAGGGAGGGGACCCACATGTCACTGCAGACCTTTCCTGTCTTACCTGTTGCTGCCCTCAGGGGTGTATATCGGTAGATCCACCTGTTCTACTCCCCACTCTATCTCTGGTGAATACTCTCACCTCCTGTGACTCTGCCCTGAACCCCAGTTCTTGTATGCATAAATAAAAAAATCTTTGAAGAAAAAGAATGTGAAGTTTCAAAAATCTAAAAAAAAAAAAAAAAGATAGCTCATTAACTGATAAATTCAACAGGTTAATCCGTATTGGTTAGTTGTTTTTAAATTTTAATACTATATTTCTAGATATCCAGAAATCTTAAGAAATTATCTCATTTTTGAAAAATAGTGTGTCATAAATGTATTAATTGTCTAAGATTTAAATATATCAAAATAAATATAGTTGCTATGTCTATACAGAGAATTTATGGATAACTTTTCTTTCTCATGACTTTCTGTATTTCATAAATTTTCTTCATACTTATGGATTATTTCAGAAATAGGATAAAATATTTGCACATCATATATCCCACAAGACTCTAATACTAAAGATCTATATAATGAACTCACAACTCAACTACAATAATATGACTATCCCAATCAAAAAATGGGCATAAGCCCTAAATAGACATTTCTCCATAAAAGACATACAGTTGACTAACAGACATATGAAAAAATGTTCATCATCTCAGAAATGAAAATCAAAACCTCAGTGAGATACCGCCTCATACCTATGAGAATGACCCACATAAAAGAGAGCACAGTGTGTTGGTGAGAGAGTGTAGAAAAAAAGTTCACTGCTGGTAAGAAAGTAAACTCATTCAGTGCCTATAGAAAAGATGACAGAGTCTTAAAATATTAGTAATAGAACTACCAGATGATCCAGCAATTCCACGTCTACCTATCAACCTGAAGAATGCAAAAACACTAATTCAGTGGGACTCATGCACTCCTATGTTCATCATAATACAATGTATAATAGCCAAGTTATGGAAAAAAACCCAAGTGTTCAAGAATAGAGGATAATGATGTTGTATATGTAGCATATATAAACAATGCAATACTACTGATATGTTTATATAATTAACCTACATAAACATATATTTTTAAAAGGTGAAATCTCATAATTTGCAACAACATGGATGGAATTTAAGGAGTTTATACTAAGCAAAATAAGTAATAGGGATAAAGACAAAAACTGGACGACTTCACTCATACGTGAAATATAAAGAAACAAAACAAAGAAATAGACAAACTACACCAAAACTAATCATAGAAATCTGCACACAGAATTAAGGCTACTAGAGGGAAGGAGAGAGAAACAAACAAAGAAATAGACAAACTACACCAAAACTAATCATAGAAATCTGCACACAGAATTAAGGCTACTAGCGGGAAGGGAAGTGGGAGGGAAAGAATAGAGAGAGGGGATCCAGAGACAGTGTCAGATTTTAGGTTCTTTGGTAGTGGGTATGGCATGGTGACATACATCTGAAGAAGTGTGAATGTGAATTTATACTCCTAAATCATATTTAGTATTGTAAACCAGTATTATATCAATAAAAAAACATACATTTAATTTTTAAGTTGGCCTGATCTACATGAAAGAGTGGATATACCAGGCTATAGGCATAACCCATTTCAAATGAATTAAGTAATTTTTTAAAAACAGAAAAAAATATAGCTAAATTTTTGGTTTCATCTATTGATTTATCATCAAATAGGCACAGATCACAGAAGCATCATATAAAGGAGAACCTTCAAGGTTGAAACATGTATAACCTTATATGATAGGAGAGGATTCCACATATATAGGCTGTTTGCATATAGCTGATCCCAATTCCACTGCAGTAGAGTACATACTATGCTTCAGTCACCAGAGGCCAAAAAAACTACTGCAGCAAGTAAAGAAACAGGAGTAGAGAAAACAAGGAAAAGTTTTCTTTCCTGATTTAAGAGAGGGCTGAGTTAAAAACTGTAAGCATACATTTATTCAGAATCCAATTAGTAGTCGTCAAGGATATAAAAATGAATTAAATAACAAAAAGTCCTGGCTTCCTAGAGCATTCTAGAAGATACATATAAACATATAACAGAAAAATGAAACTGGGTGTCTGAGAGGCTAGCAAGAACTGAATCTATGGCTAAGAAAAAGCGTGAGAAGTTCATTCAGTCCAATTTCTGGCAAGAGGAAAAGGAAAAGGAAAGTCTGTTGCCAAAATATGTTGCCACAGTTTTCTCATTGGTGCTCCCTTCCATGTTCCTATTGTGACCTTCATCTAATTACTTCCTAGGTTCTCTTTGTATTCCTCAGTATAAGCCACTCTTTCTGATGCCCCAATGCAGTAGCATACGAAAGGATGAAGAATGTCACATATTTCCTTATTATGACCGCTGCTGTGCCTAGTAAGAGTCTGAACCATATGGAGAACAGTCACAGGGAGAAAAAGGTGGATGGATGGATGGATGGATGGATGGATGGATGGATGGATGGATGGATGGATGGATGGATGGATGGATGGATGGATGGATGGATGAAATAAGTACATAGCTTAATAGGCAAAAAAGTAAATGAATGAAAAAGTAAAAAATAAGTGAATTAACAGAAAATTAATAAAGTAAGGGAAAATATGTAAAGGTACTCATAGGAAACTTGTGAAATCAGAAATGGTAAATATGGTAGAGAAATAAAAAGAAATCAGACACCAAAGATATGATTGAGGTGACAGAATCTAGGAAAACAACTAAATAAATAAAATTATAGGACTAAGCCCCAAGGAAAAGATAAAAACACCACAGCTTTTCTTAAAGATGGGCAAAGGAGCCTGCAGAGTTTAGGGAGGATCAGCTCTGACTGTAACCTTGAATCCTGATGCAACAGAAACATCTCTAATTCTGATAACAGTAGGCTCTGAGGGCTTCCCTGAAAGTGGCTTAGTCATTCATGCATAGAAGCATTACAAGCTCTTTTTATGGGTTCTAACACTTAATACTTCAAGTTGAGATGAATTCTAGCCATTTATAAGTAGCCTTTATTATTAAAAATGTTTTTAAAAAACGGAAAAACAAATAAGAAAAAGAAGAAATTAAAATTACCCTACCAACCTCAAATAATATTTTGAGAATTTTATACCAGTTTATATGTATACACATAGACACATGTTTAAGCTTTTTTAGTATAACAGATAATGTATATAACTAAATTAGTTTTATATTTAATATTACACATATATATTTTGAATATTTAAAATCTGGAAAGTCTCTATAAAGCCTGTTTCATAAGCAACATCATATATCACATATAAAGTGTAGCAAATATTATGTAGATTATATAATAACATTAATATTTCAATGTAGTAGATCTATATATGCATATGCTTTTCCCTTGCCTTTTCACTTAAATATATGCAAATATTTCCATGTTAGGAAACTGCCTTTAGCATTATAATATTTTATCACCATGTTATTTTCTTTTATGGATATTCCATAATTTAATAAATTAATCCCCCATTGTTAGAAACTTGGTTTCATTTTCTCCTCACGTTTTGCTATTTAAAACAAAGTAATTTAGCTTTGGGATTTTTATACTATCTTATTATTTAAAACAAAGTGCTACATTCTCTGATTATATCAGTATAAAACACTTTTTTTTGAATTTGTATTGGAATTACTTGGTCAAAATAAATTCAAAATGTTAAGGATTTTGATATGTATAGTAATTATGATGCCTTCAACTGTCATTAACAACAAAAACCAATCAACAGATTAACCTAAATAATAAAGGATTTTTATGGATGTCAAAAACAGAATTTAGAAATCACAGAATTGGCTACTTTCAGTGGCTTAACATTGCCACAAGGACCCTGGTTCCTTTTGTCTCCTGCGCTGCCTGCTTGTTGTGATAAGAGCTTCATTCTCTCAGACACCAAACAGTTGCCAGCAACTCTGGAAATACATTTTTCTGCCTTCAGGTTCAGAGAAAGAGCATAACTTCCCCAACCTTCAAACAAAATCCTAAACTTCAGTTTTGGTTATTTTGGGTCCTATGCCCAGTTTCGAGCCAATGGTTTGTTAAAGAGGTTTAGGAATGTAGATGAATAGTATTACCTTTTAAACACCCAGCAAAAAATTAAAACATTTGCCAACATTTCAGGTAAAAAGAGTAAGTCAATTCCTTTCTCCTTTCCTTCCTTTTCTCTTCTCTTTCTTGCAGTGGACACTTTTAATGGTGAAAGCTTGTTCTCTAAAATCAGATAGTTCATATTTGCATCTTGTTTCCTTCACTGGGTAAAGTTGTTTCATTTTCAACAAGTTAGAAACATCCTCTGAAAATAGAACCTCCCTGTTAAATTTTTATGAAGATAAAATGAATTTTCTTTTAAAAACTGTTAAATGTTAGCTTTTGTTTATAACTATATTATCTTTAATATTAATTGTTACTTTGTTTTTTATTCCCTGTGCTCATTTTTCTACTGAGGATAACCCTTTTTTAATAGTAAGAAGGGTGTTATTTGGTTTGCAATGTGTATTTCCTCATTTATGACTTATGTTTTCAGTTACCCATGTTTTCGTCACTAGTTAAATGGCAACACCTACAGACATTGGTCATGAATATCTGAAAAACTAAAAAACAGGTGAATTTAGAAAGAGAAGAAAATTAATCATTGGTGAGAGGGTGAGAACATGTTGGCTTATTGTCCTCTGCATATAAGCCACATGTGTTATTACAGCTCCTAGAAGCTATATAATACTACACTTTCTCTAGCATTCAGTCAAAAATGCCATCAGTGATACTTAATAACATGACTACTGTCAAAATGAGTCACTCCAAAGACACAACTTTAATCATACATGATGAATATTATTTGTTTCCCTCTTCACAAATTCCATAAATAATTAATTCTCAACCTCTTATTATAATAAATATATAATAATAACTTTTTTTAAAAGGGAAATTTCTTTAGAAAATAAACACAGTGAAAGTGACTCCTATTCACAAGTCATGAATACTCCTTCCCTAATATAGGGATAACTTAATTTATAAAAATCTTATATGTATGAAGCCATTCCTCTAACTGGGAATAGAAATGACATTTTTAGTTTATTCAGTGTGCAGTGTGATTCCTCTCTAAATGGTGTTATTTCTGGCACTGTGATGAAACACTGTTGAATTGGTCAAAAAGGATCCAGGGCTCTCTTCTTTCTTCTCTTGGGGATATTTTCTTCCTCTGACATTAGTTAGAACAGCGAGCATTCTTTCTTCTGTCTCAAAATGCAATTCTCTGATTCCTAAATAGATGAGTTCTAAAGAAACAGAACTTATTACAGTTGTGTCCCCAAAAGCTCCTTCTCTGTTCTATATCTGCAGCATGCAACAGTTACATTACAAGTAGGCATTGTTCAACCCTTCTTTCTCTTCTGTTATATATAAAAAGTATGATTGTGAAAAGCTCTCTGTCATGCAAATTAATGGTCCTTATTAGCTTAGTTTAAAAAATGTTTTTTTAAAAAGTGAGAAGGTACGCCCTGTCCTGCAATATTTGGCAATGTTCATTTTAACTGAATCACTTGTTAGGGCAAAAATACTGTAACCTGTAATAAATGTTAAGATTGTCAGATGCATACTTGTACTGAATTAATATTTTATAGCTTCTCGGCCCTGTGTGGGCTGACTGTTCTACTGGAATGCTCTAGCACCATGGAAACGCTGGGAGATATTTTCTCTTAATTGTAAGAATGTTTGACAGATAACAGTACAGTACTATGGAATTAAACTCCATTGCTGATGAATTCTGATCAGCCTATAACCTGTTTTATTCTATTCTTTGAGGGTTTTCCATTTTATTTTTAAACATTGCAATATCTATCCTTGTTCATAATCATATCTTAAAGGCCTTAGTGTAAGGATTATATTGTTTACATAATTATCATCAGATGAAAGAAGATAGTCAGCTTTTTTAATTAAAAATTTTCTCTAGTTTAAAAAAATCCAAATGGTGAACCATGATTAAAACCTTTTTAAAGAAGTATTTCTAAAAAGAAGAAAATTCTGCTACATCTTTCTATTGATAAAGTGTAATTTTAGTTACAATTACATTAGCCTTAAATTGTACATTACACATTTTTATGTCTAAGGGAAATATGCTACACTTCCACCCTTCTAGTCCAAAGAGGTAAAATCAAAGAGAGTTATTATTTTTTCATTTTTTAAAGATTTATTTATTTATACATAAAAGAGCTCGTGTACAGGTCAGAGGCAGAGAGTGAGAGAATTCACCAGAGACAGAGTGGGGAGCAGAACAGGGGGATCTACTGAAATACACTGCTGAGAGGAGCAGTGGGCGAGGCAAGAGAGGTCTGCTGCGCCATGTGGGTCACCTCCCTGCCTGAGATTGAACTCGCGCTGCTGTGCCATAGATGCTTTACAGTGCAGCGCTCAACCCACTACGCCACCAAGGAGGCTCCAAAGGTTATTATTTTTCTAACTTTCAGACTTCTGAACCATTTGATTCAAGTTTTACCTTAAAACTCCCATGGTCCTTAAGAAATAAATTTACAATGAAAGTCAAGCATCCAATTCACCAGACAAAGATTCAAAGAGAAACAGATAACCACTAGTCATATTTTTTGCTTTATTTCCCTTTTCTTGAAAACATTCAAGAAGGTCCAAGTAGCTTTGTATAGTCAGCTTTTTAAAATGCCTTCTTTTCTTTTTTTATAGCACTCTGATAAACCCTGGAAGGCTCTAGCTTTCCTACTCTAGAAAAATGAAGTTGATCATAACAATATTTTGTCTCTACACGAATGCCACTCTCCCAAGTCCTTCCTTAGCACTAGTCCTCACTCAGGAGTGTTCTGCTGCCGGTGTAACTACAAGCAGAATCCTAGGAACCATAATTTTTATCTGACCTGACAATCTTCTTGCAGACTTTCTCCTAAGAAAGATGTTACCTTTTCTTTTTTCAAAGAGCTGAGAAGTGGATCTCCCTGGTGGTGTTAGGGGTTAAGTCTCAGCACTATCAAACTATCAGCAGCCACTGCAGCACAAGTTGGATACCCAGCCAGGAAGCTGACCCTTTTGGCACGGCAGACCTCTCCTGTCTCTCCCTTTGCTCCCCTCAGAGTCTGTCTGCCTATTCTGTTCCCCACTCTATCTCTGGTGAATCCACTCAGCCCCTACACCTCTGATCTACACCCCAGCTATTGTATACATTAATAAATACAATAAATCTTAAAAAAAAAAAAAACACTGAGAAGTGAGGAATAGCTAAGAAGGCAATAATCAAAATATTGAAGACTAGTAGAGAAAATCTGTGAACACATTAAATGTTTCTCCTACTGAGGAAAGGCATTATTTCCAGCTTGGAATACTTGGGGAAAGTTCTATGGCAGGGAGACTATTTAAACATAGTGTGTGGCCTGCCCTGGTGGCGCAGTGGGTTAAGCAACGCACTACCAAGCAAACCGCAGCCACTGCAGCACAAGTTTGATCCCTGCCTCCGGCCAGGGAGGAGACCCACATGGCATAGCAGACCTCTCCTGCCTCGTCTGCTGCTCCCCTCAGCAGTGTGTTTCTGTCAATCTGCCTGTTCTGCATCCTGCTCTGTCTGCTGGATTCTCTCACCACCCCCACGCCTCTGGCCTGTACCCCAGTGCTTGTATGCATAAATAAATAAATATTAAAAAAATAAACATAGTGTGTACATTTACTAGAGGGAATCACAACTTAAGATGGAAAGAGCAAAGTAAGTGAAAGGCTAAAAAGGGCTCCTAAGGTGTCTATGTCTTAATTCCCCAGTACTTATGACCAAGTTACCTTAATGAGGCAAAAGAGAATTTACAGATGTGATTAGATTACAAATTTCTGATGGGGAGATTATCCTGGATTATCCAAGTAGGTTTTACACATAATCACAAGTGTTCTTATACAAGGCAGAAATATGAACAAAGGACAGAAAAGGAGCTCAGAGTGCATCCTCTAGAAGCAAGAAAACATAAGGAAATAGATTCTCCCTAGAGTCTCTAGAAAGAACATGGGTCTTGCAACACCTTTATTTTACACTAGTGAGAACCGTTGCAGACTTCTGACCTTTAGAATCATAAGATAATAAATATTTGTTATTTTAGGGCACCAAGTGTCTGGTTATTTGTTATAGCAGCAATAGGAAAAAGGCAAGTGACAAAATATGTGCTATTCATAAAAAATATAAAACAGAGTAAATGATATATATGGATGTTCAGTGGAGAAAAACATGGGAAGAATAATAACAAACAAGAATAAAGATACCATTTTGCTTTCTGCTCATAACAATCCCATAACAATCTTCTAACCCAGGCATTATGATTCTTCAAATTAAAGATGAAGTAGCTATGGCTCATGGCAGTTACTTTGTCCATGTTGACAATTCTGCATCACATTCCTCATTCATATTGGGTCACCTAATTTCAGAGGTTTTCAATGTCAGGCTGAAGATTGAAAAATTTATTCTCCAGCAATAAGAGACTGATTTTTAAATTAGTGGCATAAACAATTCATACACACCATAAGACAGGTTAGTATGGGTTAATGGGATAATCCAGGAGACAGGAGTGTCCTGAACTGAGACCAGCAATAGGACTAGAGAGACATGTTGTTTGCTACAAGGTGGGATGGGTGTAGAGACAGATAAAAATGAAAGTAGGAAAGTCACCTTTCTGGTTCTTACCAAAAGTTATGATTTCCAATATATCTTTTGCATAGTCAGTGTACATTTAAATAGTTTATAGATATAAATAAAAATTTCCAAAATAAAAATTAAGTTTTTAACTCACATATGCTTAGTTAACTTTCTAAGTTCCCATTTATGAAGATAAAAAATATCTGCTTAAAAAACAAGTGAATCCCACTACTGTATTTCTTACAATATATATCAGTTCTTTTTGTTTTACTGAGGTCAACTATGCGACCACCAGTACAAATTGAGAATAGGAAAGCGCTGTTCTGTTCTTCTCACAGTAATGGCAATACACTTTGAAAATTGTCACCTTTCTGCCAGATCTTTCTTGACCCCATCCATCTTTCATTCTATTACTTGTTTCTATTCCCTTTGTATGCTGTTAGTAAGCTACAAAAATGTCTTTGGGTGGTCATCCTTGTAATATATCTAAAACATTTGATGCTGCATTATGACATGTTATTTATTTCTGATATTCATCCATCAATTCTTCTCATTCTCATTTTTCAATCTTCACTTGTCTTTTGTGACCTTGATTCTTAGAAGTTTTCACCAACGTTGTCCCCTATTTACCACAAAGAGTTCAGAATTCTGTGCAACAAAGGTCCGCCAGAGATGGTCATGTCCAAAACCCATGAATACATTTTCTTACTTGGTGAAATCAACTTGACGAATTTTATTAAAGATCTTGAGAAGGGGAGGTTTTCCAGGTTATCTGGATTATCCAGGTGGTCCTGATAATCTTAAGAGTCCTTGTATGGAAAAGGCAGGCACAGAAGAAATACAGAGATGACGACAAGAGAAGTAGAGATCAGAGACATGATGTTATATTGCTAGATTTGAAGATGGATCAAGGAACGTAACAAATCATGAAATGTAAGTAGGTTCTACAATCTGAAAAAGACAAATAAATTCTCCCTTACAGCCTCCGATCCTGTAGATACATTCTAGAATTCTGAGATCTAAAACTGAAAAATAATAAATCTATGCTGTTTTAAACAACTACATTTCAAAACGAAAGACTGCAATCTACCCACAATCACTTGAAGAATAAATAATTTAAAACCTATTCAGATATTCATACCTGGAACACTAGTCTTGAGGAACTAAAATAGATCCTGGTCCATAAAAGCCATACAAAATACATTTATGAGTAAAAAAAAAAAAAAGTGGTGAAATTAAAATATTGCCTTTTTCAGCCAAATAATGCTGTAGTTGAAAAACACTACCAAAAAAAAAACCAAAACAATATATTTGGAAACATATACTTTCTTCAACACTTCAACATTACTCAAATGAAATTTTGTATACCTTAATTCTGATGGAAGATTAGAGTGGAAAATTTAGAATGGAAGCTTCACATAGACAGAAGTTAGAGGTGGGGAGAGAAAACTTAACAAATTATTAAACTGGTGATGAAGAGTCTGCAGGTAAATATGGAAACTGGAGGTGGGGATATGGAGAACTGTCATTACAAAGAAACAACAGTTCCTACAAAGTAACCCAACCAGATCTTAAAACTGATAGATGCCACAACAGACAAAGTTTCATAAAGGAATAAATCCTACCAAAGAACACTACAGAAGAATACCCTTTGCTAGAGCAAAATGCAGATCTTGCCTTTTCAGCATTTATGCAAGCATCTCTTTTTCTTGATAGATCGGTCCCTTTTAAAATACAGCTTTTGCCTATTTGTGCCTACGTGAAAGTCTTTTTCCTTAATAAACTGGCAGTGTCTTAATAAACTCACATTATGCTGCTGAATGGGAAGCTGCCAAAACCTTTCTCAGAAGGAATGCATGACCACACTCACTGAACCCCATCAATTCCAACATAAAAGGGTGAGATCTACTTGAACTTCTCTCTGATCAAATTGCTAAGAGAAGGAAAGGAGAAATGGAAAGAAGCATTAGAAAGTAAGAGGGAGAAATGACAGATGAAGGGAAATGAGAGGAGGCATTAATGATCACATTCAGAGTCTCAGAAATAACTTGATCTAAAAGTAAAATAAATTCTATTCACTTCTATTCTCAACCAATGGGAGAGAAGAGATAGAACTAATGTCCTCACACAGACCAATGCTACTATAGGAGGCATGTGGCACGTCTACATAACGCAAGCCCTGCCTATGATACCATATCTAGCTTGGACACAAGCTTAGGGGCATGGGGGTAGGGAGGGTTACCTAACTGATTTCAAAAGAGAAAAACAGTTTTTTAGTAAAGTCTTTACTGTAACTTTTATCCCCACATTCAGACAATTTCACCCCCTACCTCTCCCACATCATCCCACCCCCTAAAATAAGGGCAAAAGAAAAAAGGAATTAACATTTTTGAACACTTATTAATGTCTGGTATAATGCAAGATGTGTTTAATTTGCTATTATATTTCAGTTTCATAAAAGAACTAAGAATTCTGAGTCTTTAATGTGACTAAGTACTGTTCCCTGTATATTACATAATTTATCTCATCTCTTGCTCACAACTTCTCTGAGCTAAGCAGTGTTGGTATACCCCTTTTGAAATAAGAAAACTGAACCTTACTGAGGTTAAGTAATTTGCAGATGACAATACTGAGATTCAAACATAAGTCTGTCTGTCTCATGCCAGAGCCTGAGTGCTTAACCATTGTTCTAAGAAGTAGATACTATTTTCCTTTTTTACAGATGAAAAAGTTGAGTCAAAGAGACATCAAGTAACTCACATATGATCTCCAAATCAAAATTGCCTAATTCTGACTTCAGAGTATTAATTATATATGTGATTACAAGAAAATCAGATATAATTTTTACAAGAAAATCAGAAATCATTTTTTTAGAAACTTTGTAAATTGTAATTTTGTAAAAATACCCCCCAAAATGAAACTTAACAACCATCCCTTTATTCATACCCTACATCCACAACTGATGTTAGAGTAAATCCCACCATTCATAGCTATAAAGTGGGACCAACTGAGTCAACAGAAGCAAACTATGGGTTTGAAACAATGGTGTCAAGGGTTGAATTAGGGATATTTAAGTCTCCACAGCACAGTTGAACTTCTCACCTTGAAGCATGCTCTTTAAAGAGATTTCATGTTACATAAATCCAAGGGTTTGTTTCTCTTAGACCCAATTTAATGATGACATGTGCAGTGGGGCAAACCTCAAACAAACCTTCTCTAGTGTCAACATGGTGAATCTATGTTTCATAGGGTGTCTCTCGGGTGACCATGGCTAAATACATACCACCTGACATACTGCTTCCTCCTAAATCAGTCTGCTTCAGAAAACCAAACCTGATAAACAAAACTGAGAGTTCGTTTGTACTTCTTTCTTTTGGTTCAGACATGTGTTCATGTGCAGAATACACAAAGGCCTATTATGTTTTTGATAAAAGCTTCTAATTTGGGTAAGTGCTAAATTTGGATACCACAGAACTCATCAATTTTGTTCCTACCACTTTTTAAAAATGTGCGTTAATTTATCCAGAGCTTGTGTCACAGTAAAAATAACTTCATATGTACCTGTAATACCTCAAAGCTCGAGGAATATGACAACAAAAAGTTCATGAGAGTCTCATGTGTTCTGGTGAGAATACAAAAGAAGTTACTAAATAGAAAGAAAAAAAAAAAAAAAAACTGCCACGGATGGAGCAGCTGCAGTAATTTGCTGTGCCTTTCTGGCATTATGGAAAACTGCATGCATTATCACAGTCACTTTTCACAGCAAAGAGAGACTTCATTAGCTTATTTTTCTCCATAAATTCATCTAGTTTAGGCTAGAAAAAAGCAGTTTGCAAGTCTAAGTTTGAAATGCTGAATTTCTGAAAATATGTTTAAAAGTGACTTTTAATGCATTTCAGAAACAACTTTTTCAATTAATTTTCAATTAGGGTCACAAAGCATTTAATTAAAACATTCCCTTACTCTTTTTGAGAATTCAGGAAAACACTTCATTTTTTCTTGCTGAAACATAATAGGAGTGTAAATTTAGTTGGCAAGAGATAGAATAAGAAAATGGAGAACTGTATAGGAAAAGAGAAGTAAAAGTGCCATGCAAAATGAACTCATGTGTTTATAATACTATCCTGAGAGAAGAAAAGAAACCTACTGAAAATTCAGCAGGATTCAGAAGCATGTTCCTTTGAGATAGGGATGGAGAGGTGTGGGATGCTGAGGCCTCCAAATTCAGCAGTGCCTCTGAGTTCTGCCATGCTCTAGAATGAAGGATAGCAGGACCTGAGCCAAAAACAGAAAACTCTTACGTTCAGAGGACAAACCTGGACAAGTTCCATACAAACCTGAATATATGTAGCTTCCCTCTTCAAACACAACAAATTGAGAGTGCTTGTAAGCTCTGAAGTTATTCTGGTTTCAAAAGGCATTACAAAATCCAGAGAAAACATCCACTATACAGAGAATTGTATTCTCTATGTGCCTATTTTCTCATGTAAAATAAGATCTGTGTTATATTACGGGGATGCCACATACATAAATTATGGGATGCCACATACATAATTTTAAATAGTAATATATTAAGACTAAAAGCATGCTCAGAATTTATTTTACCTGTCAACCCTCCTCCCTTTTCTGGGAGGCCATATGAGAAACAGGCCTGGCCAGTGCATCTTGCACAGTTGGCATGGAGAAAGGGAAGCATTCCTTTCAACAATTGCTTTCAACAAATAGTTAACTGAGCATTTGCTTGCAGCCCCACCCAAAGATAATGAGATGGGAGGCTGGTTTTTGGAATATGTTGTGTGAAACTGATTTCCAAGGCTGATCCAAAAAAGTGTATAAAAAATAGAGGGTCAAACCAGGGCAGCTGGGGGCGGGGGGTGGGGTGTTAATATTGGGAATAGAGATGAGAGGGAGAAGCAGACAGGAAGCCATGAACAAAGCTGGTTTAAACAAACTTAGCAGAAATTGTTAATGTCCATTAAAAGATTTTTATCTGCTCTTGGTATATTCACAGGAGTGTATCCCTATCACATGAACAAGCTGGAACATGAAAATTATTAACATTAGTTTTAAAAACAACCAGGGGGTAGGGGGAAGAGAAGAAAAGGGGGAAAAAGCAATTGGCTGAAATAAGCAGCTTACGATGTATGATGTTAACATCCATTTTTCTGCATTGTCTTTGCAAGGATCAAGCAGTCATAAAAATTAAGAAAACAACAGCTGCATCAATACAGGCAACAGGAGCAGTGCCAAGATATAAACCTTTTTTGTTGTAAGTCACTGAAATTTTAGGGGCTTGTTTATTCTAGGAGCATACTGATATGCTATTTTTCTAATTACAAGCAATACAATAAACAATTTATACAAAGGTGTACAAACGGATTGGCAGTTTATCCATCAAATTAATTACAGTGGTTAGTTTTGAAACAGAATGACTCTAAGCATGATGGATAAAAGGAATTATTCTATTAAAAAAGATGGAGCAAATACAGAAAATAAGAATTACAAATTCAGGTTGTGGATACTTATATATTTTACATAAATCTTTGTAGTGTACTATATTTTTAATACCGCCAAATTAAAATAAAAAATAAACACAATTACGTGCATTCACTAAAATTAATTGGGTAATGTACAAAAGCATAAAGAAAATTAAAACGACCCATAATCTTACCATGAGACAAAATTTTATCAACATTGTCAATATTAACACACATCTATACATACTATTTCTACAAAATAATTTTATTAAAATGGTACCTTGTACAGTTAGTGTCCTTTCATATAACAAATAAAAATCTCCCACTATTTTAAATAATGTTTCACAACATGATTATTTTCTTAAGAGAAATTTGTATAAAACAGACCAGAGTTCCTATTTCTCTTCATCACCTCCCTCTTATCTCCCTCCATCATTCCTCTATTATTTGTTAACTTCATTGAGAAATATCTCATCTTTATTTTGCATTTCTCTGATTACCAGTTAAGCTATGCATTTTTTTCACCTATATACATCATTTTTTTAAAAAGATTTATTTATTTATGCATACAAGCACTGGGATACAGTGGGGTATACACAGAGGTATGTGGGGGTGGGTGAGAGGATTCACCACAGAGAGCAGGGAGCAGAACAGGCAGATCAACAGAAGTACACTGCTGAGGGGAGCAGCGGGCACAGCAGGAGAGGTCTGCCGCGCCATGTGGGTCCCCCCCTGGCCGGCAGCAGGGATTGAACTCGTGCTGCAGTGGCTGCGGTTTGCTTCATAGTGTGTTGCTTAACCCACTGCACCACCAGGGAGGCCCCTATATACATCATTTTAATTCCACACTCCTATACTGGTTTCCTGCTCTATTTGCCTAGCCTCTGTCTCCTTTCTGAGAACTACCTTTCGCTTTTTCCAAATGGTTCCAACGGAACTGACACACAGTACGCCTTTACTCAACCACAGCTGTAAGGATCAGCATGTAATGTAGTCCACCTCCCAGTGTACACCTAATCTCAGACTGCTGAGGTTACTTCAAAGGGCAGTTCTTTGCCCCACCCAACACCAATTAAAGGATCTCATTGAGATTTAATTTTCAGATATTGGAAGATGGCAGGGGGCAGGTAACAACTGTTTTCTTCCTCATATTTCATCATTCACACACACCCTCTATAAATCACCCAAACTCACTAAGCTTTAGGTCTGTATTCACCTTCACTGCTGCATCCAGACATTTGTTCTTTCTCACACTAGCTATAGTCTCACCCATCAAAGCCAAGAAGATAATTTTATCATGGATGTTATATAGACATTAATTATTTTCCATAGATTACAAATATGCTATGACAGCACTACAGAGTGCTGCTTCTAAATGCCTTATTACTCTCAGAGTACCTTGCCTGTGAAACTGCTTGATTAATTTTATTCTCAGATGTAGAGAGAAAAGAAAATGTACTGCCTCGGCATACCAGCCCAGGTGCGGTGGTGCTGGTGGTGTATATGGAGTATATATATGCATGCTTAAAAAGTCTTTATATAAACATAAAACTCAAATATCTAAATACTAAGATGTGTGCCCCTAATGTCTCATTAACTTTACTTTCACAAGTATAGTTCTAGGGAACCCCAGTCTTTCAGTCATTCAATCAAGGTATGGAGAAGGATTTACATGAAGGTAACTGCTATCCTAGAGGAACCCACACTTAGAAAAGAACCATTGAGACCAAGAAACAAACCAAAATCTAAAATCTAAGCAACCAACTTAAAAATATACAAATAGCAGCTATATATTAGCATGACACAACTGTCAGAATGTTTTTAACACATTATTTCAACTCTAAAGATCCAAGAATTGGGAGGCCAACAATGGACAAGGTTCCTTTTATTCACACTCTCATGGAAGCTTGTTGTTTCTGGTTTTTTAGACATGGATCATTTCTCACAGGTGTAATGTAGTATGTCATTGTGGTGTTTCAATTTACTTTTACTCATCATAAGTGATTATGAGCAGTTTTTGCATGCCTATTTGTCTACTATTAGTAGGAATGTAAATTAATTTAGCCTCAATTGGAAACATTATGGAGGTTTTTCTGAATATTAAAAAATAAATCTACCATATGATATAGCAATCCTTCTCTAGGTATCTATCCCCAGGAGTACAAAAACACTAATGTGAAGGGATACATGAACTCCTATGTTCATTGTAGCACTATTCACAATAGTCAAGTAAAGAAAGAACCCTAGTGTCCAACAGCAGATGAAAGGATAAAGAAGATGTGGTGTATATACACAGAATACCACTAAGATATAAAAAAGGATGAAATCTTGCCATTGCAGCAACATGGATGGAACTGAAAGAGCTCATGCTAAGCAAAATAGATCAGAAGAATAAATATTTATTTCTGGATTACCAATAGTATTCTATTTATGCATGTTGTCTCTTTTAAAACAAGTTTTGGATAGGGTTATATTTTCTTGTTGAATATATATTTTTTGAATAAATCTTTAATATTTCAGCTCCTGTCAAATATATGATATACAAATATTTTCTCCCATTTAGTAAGGTCTTTTCACTGTAATTATAGTTTCTTTTGCTCTGCAGAAGCGCTTTAATTTGATATAGTGCCATATGTTTATTTGTAATTTTGTTTTCCTTGCCATCGTGGCCAAATCCCCAAGACATCCCTGAAACCAATATCACAGAGTGTTCTGGATTTATTTCTGTATTCTCAACTCTATTCCCTTAATCTGTGTGTCTATTTTAAATCCAGTACCACACTATTTTGATTACTATTGTTTTGTAGTATAATTTTTAGTCTGGTAATGTAATTTTTTCATTCTTCTTGTTAAAGATATTGTTAAAGAATTGTTAAAGATAATCTGGAAAATGTAGAACTGCATATTCAAAAAGTAATTAATGCTTCTGGTACAGAAATCAATGGAGATTAAGTATATATAAATATATATATATATTTAGTCAGATATACTGGTTCTAGTTCCAACTTTAAAACTGGAATCCTTGGCAAGCTATTTTATTTCTCCAAGCCTTACTATTTTCTCCAGTAAAACAAACTTCCTTCCTAAGTTTCTTGGAAGAATAAATAAAAACTCTGATATATGGCATCCAATAGATAATAGTTGAAAATGGTAGAAACTTTATTATTAAGTCTACTGTAGATGAAGAATTGGAGAATTATAAATCATTCTTTCTTCCTAGACCTAGATAAGAAACGTCAGTAGCAGACCGAACCATTATTGATTAATACAGAATCTAGTATCTAAACAAAAGTTTAACCAAGCAAGGATTTACTCCAAACAATTCCACTGTGAAATTAAATAAGGTAATATTTCACAGATGTCCTATATTATATTTACATAAATTCTATCAAATATATCCTTTTATACTTGTATGTATTAGCATTGTTCTCTGTATTACAAAAAGAAAGCAACAGATACTGCTCTTCAGTCACTCTATCATTGCACCCAGTAAATCACTGCTGAAATAAAAAATATGCTTGATCTAAAAGCTCTTTTATAGGAAAACTATTAGAGTATCCAATTACCAAAAAATAATCAATGTCCCTATAAAGTAAACTCTCAGTTAATTATAGGCTTTCATTTCCTGCCTTTCAAGTTAAGAAAACATAAAATTAAAAGGAAATAATAAGTCTATATGAGATAGTGCACATTAAAGACACTGAGAAAATGCTCCAAAGTGTGAAGAAATATTGAATCAGAGTCAAAACACCTTGGATTCAATTCTACCTTCACTACTTATCAGCTTCATCTACATATGCTTTCTAAAATTCCATTTTCTCACCAGTAAAATAATATCACATAGTAATATGGAAATGTAAAATGCAGGTCCTCAAAAAATGTTTATATAGAAACATAAAATATTATATGTTAAATGATTAAGCAGAATTGCTTCTTTCAATCACTCACACATCATGTGTAATGTCTCCTGGATGAATCTGGTAGTGAATTGTATATGGGTATATAGAAACTAAAGTCAAAAGCAGGGGTACAAAGAATGGGCTGTTTGCTACAGATCCTATGCAATAAAATCCAAAATTGAAGGCTTGAGTCAGTCTGCTGGGACACAGGGAACAATCTTAAACATCAAGGGCACAAGAACAGGGAGAAAGCAAAAAGTAATTCTTTAAAAAAACAGGAGCTACAAAGCTAAAGTCAAACAAGACAAAGTAAGGATTTCAGAGGTAAACACAGAATGGATTTCACGTGCTATGACTTATTATTGGAGAGGGGTTTTAATTCAAGGGACAAGATTTGAGTTGAAGGTACTTTTCAAATCGGACCTATTTGGAAAAGGAGAAGCTATGGAAATACAGGAAAACAATCTCGATAAAGAGATCAAATGTAGAAATTTTGGAAGTATAAGCGCCAATAAGGTACTATACCCTTCATGAAACACTGATTAGCAAAGCATTTAGAAGGCGGGGCTGCATGAGTAAAAAGGTCTAGACATGATTTGATATGTTCAAGGCAACTAGTTTGATTTAGTCTAGAAAAAGTAAGTTTTAGTGGTGACATGATAACTAACTCCAAATACTTAAGTGGCTGTTGAAGTGAGAACAAATCACATTCTGAGTAACACTAGAAAAGCCATCCCCAGAGCTTTCACTGTTATCACCATTCTCTTCTGAAATCCAACCAAATAAATCTAATGTAATGTGAATAGTTAATCTAGACTGTCCACTTATACTTTAGACACAGTTGTTTACAACTAATAATTTATATTTCCTTCTAAAATTCCTTCTCGGGCCTCCCTGGTGGCGCAGTGGGTTAAGCAAAGCACTATGAAGCAAACCACAGCCACTGCAGCACGAGTTCGATCCCTGCCGCCGGCCAGGGAGGGGACCCACATGGTGCAGCAGACTTTTCCTGCTGTGCCCGCTGCCCCCTCAGCAGTGTGTTTCAGTCAGTCTGCCTGTTCTCCCCACTCTGTCTCTGGTGAATCCTCTCACCTCCCAGAAACTCTGGCCTATACCCCAGCTCTTGTATGCATAAATAAATAAATCTTTAAAAATAATAATAATAAAAAAATAAAACTCCTTCTCTGCTTATAATCTATATCCTTTTTTATGGACATCCCTATTTTAATAAACAAGAAAGAAACCTGGGAATCATGAGAAGTACTTATTCCTTCTAGTACTTCAATGTCAATTTAGTTACTAAATCTCTCTCTCTCTCTCTCTCTCTCTCTCTCTCTCTCTCTCTCTCTCTCAATATTGTTTTACAACTCCATATATGACTGAAAGGAATAGGATCAGCCTCTTCAGATTTATGTTACTACACCACACCAACCATCATAGTCCTTTGGGCCTCCTCCACACCCCATTTTACCCTTACTCTCCACCTCTGTTAGTGTCAACTCCACAGTCAACTTCTAGGGTTTGCTAGTGCTTAAACCCTTTGTTTTGTTTCTCTATATTCTACATATAAATAAAACCATCAGATATTTGTCTTTCTCCTTCTGACTTATTTCTCTTACCATTATCCACTCCAGTTTCATCCATGTTTTTGCATATAGAAAAAGTTTGTTTGTTATTTGTTTAAGTACCTGAGTACTGAGTAGTATGTCACTGTACATATATGCCACATCTTATCCTAACCCACTCATCTTTCTTGGGCATTGCAACAAATAGTGTTGCAATGAACACAGGAATTCAAACATAGCTACTAAATTGTCTTCACTCTATTCTCCTAATATGTACAAGTAGTTTTCTGAAACAACTATGTTCAGTTCCCTACCTAAAACTCTTAAATTGAACTGTTGCCTAAATAAAACTTTCCCAATGCACCAAATACCAAGTTTAGTCCTACAGACAGATTTAAGTGGATGGATAAGAATGTCACAGATTCATAACTTTGGGAAACAGTGCGTAATCTAAACCTCTTAATGATCACAATCAACATTAGTATGCAAAAGTCTAAGAAGTCTTTTAATAAAGACTACTTCTTGAACTTGTGCAGTGTTTCTTAGCTTTCTCACCACATACTAAATTTTCCATAGTTAGTGAAGCATAGAATATATTTCAGTGAAACTTGTACTATAAAATGAAATGACTTGTAAAACCATTCAGAAGAGGTTTTCAATGTCATCTGCTATCATATTTAATGATCAATTAATGCAATAAATATTTTTTGAACAGCTATGGATACAGTGCTGAACAAATGAACATGGTTCTTAGCCTCAGTATTTTCTCATAGCTTCCAAAAGTAATAAGATTTTTAACTTGCTTGAGTCTTGGCACATGATGTGCTAGTCAACTGGGAAACCCTCCCCGATTTACCCTGACAAATTCCTCTTTATTCAGTGGTTTACACTCTAAATTATGAGCTCCTTAACCACAGAAGCATCTTATTCACTTTATATTCCTGTGCGTAGCACTGTACCTGACATATGCTTTTACTCAGTAAGTGCATATTAAATTAATAAGTATATAAATGACTTAAAACATTAGAATAACTATATTTTAATATTTCAGGAACTTAGTTTAAAAGTAAAATATGTATTTTATAATAGTAATTTAAAATTAAAATTATTAATAATTTATTACTTTAAGGAAAATTATCTCTTTCAAAATTTTATCTTCTGACTTATCGTAGTTGTTTGGCATAAATTACAGGTACACCTGTCATGTTTTTAATTGTACATGAAGTGTTAATTTGCAAGTCTTAAAAATTTATGTTACATCGAAATTTAAGTAAAATAGCAATTAAAACTGATGTTAAATTTTAAAGGATGTGATCTTAAGAAAACACAAATATACAGTAAAATTCCTTTTCCTTATTCATAAATGCTGTGTACCACTGATATTCACCTTTTGGTATTTCACATGCTTAAGGAGGCTAACATGGTTTGTCAGTGGGTTGAAAAGTCAGACAGCTCTTTTTTTTTTTTTAACACTAAGAAGACTGCCTGTTATTTTTTACAGTCACATATGGTTAGACTGTTTCCTGAATGTATTATAGTCAAGTGCCAACAAGTGGGTCATTCTATTCCATCTACTTTTGTGTACAAATTTTCCATCATGTTTTAAAGAATGAAAGGGAGGGACAGAGGGAGAAACAGAAAAAGGAAGAGAAGAAAGCTGAAAGTAAGAGGCAAAAAAGAAGAGCAGTATGATGGAAAAAGAACAGATGCTAAAGGGGGAAAAAAAATCTTCTAACAAATAAAACTCCAACCTAGAAACATTTTGGTAAGCCAATGATTCAGTTCATTTGATCATTTGGGTCTTTTTGGCACCTAATTAATGACTAGTATTTATTAAACAATTTATAAGTTTGAGAAACAGAGCTTAATCTAAATATCTTAAGGATCACAATCAACATGAGCTTACAAAAGTCTGAGAAGTCTTTTCAGACTTTACATGTTTACCACATTTAGTCCTTACAAGACCCCATTAGCAATAGATTAGCACTACTACTACACACACTGATTGCTGAGAGACTACAACTATGAGAGAAGAACTAACTTGCAAAGTCAAATTTCAAGTCAGGAATGTCATACACAATGTTGTATGTAGCAATCACAGCTCATCTGCACATCTGGTTCAGACTTGTATTTTATTTAGGTTGATTTACCAAAGCTGCAGTGGTGAAGTACTGTGGAATAATGAGAGTGTCTGGAGACCCAGTACAAAGTGAAATATAAGAAATGTTACTTTTACTTTCAAATTAAAAACCATTTATATTTTGTGCCCAAAGAATATTTTCAAGTGGTATTCCACTTAAAGCTTATCGATGCCTACTTCATATAGTCTATTTTAGAAAAAAGACTTTATTTCTTTTTTTTTAAGACTTTTTATTTCTTTTTGAGGATATATTCATTTATTTAGAAAGCATTAAGCACCTTCTGCCCTCATGAAACTTTCAATCTAGTTAGGAAGACATTTTCAACAATCACACAGAATTATAGAATTTAAAATTGTGATAAATGCCATAAAGAGAAACAATAATAACAATGGATGCTGAGGACAAGTTTCAGGGCTGCCTATTCTCATCAGGCTGGTAGGTGCCTTTGTTGAGATCTGCCCTGGGAACTGGTGAAATGTAGAGAATTAAACAAACCTCTACCTGAAAGAAGAAAGGAGGAAACTTCTCTTTAGACATGATTGGTAGTTATTATCATTTTTTCTTAGTCTCATGCTGCTTTTCATTTTTTAGTATTTTATTTATTTATTTTTCTTACGAAGTTTGCTTTCTTTTCTAGGTGTAGTCCCCATAGAATTTCCACCACAATTCACCAGTGCACCATCACCATAGTCCCTTGTGCTCTTCCTGTCCCTGCCTTGCTCCGAATCCCTGTCTCTTCCCTGCAGAATGTCTCTGATTTGTACTTATCTGTTTATTTTTGTATTGCTATGAGTTTTTTTGTTGTTGTTAATGTCATTACTATTATGTTTTTTCCTTGATCCCCTAGATTCCTCCTATAAGTGAGACCCTGTGGTATTTAGAAACAAGACTTTTTAATGCATGGCAACTAAAAGTATCAGTTCAATATTGAAGTGTGTCAGCAATATATCATTATTTCTTTATAACCAACCTTCATTTAGACTTTTAGTTCTCATGTGTGGACACCAATTTTTTTCAGATGATTCAGAGCCATACCATTTCTACCTCCAAGGCAGCATCTACATTTCAGGGCATTTCTGTACAGTGGCAGCTTTTGAAGGGACTACAGAAGAGATGTGTCTGATCCTTGCATGTCATCAAAAATGCACAATGACATCCTGTAAGGCTTTAATGCCTGCTTTTAAGTCATTAGTACATACAGATGCCTGTAGTTCTCCTCCATGTTCAGGCCACAAAATTTACAAGATTTAAAGAGTTTCTGTTGTCTCTCTCTCTCTCTCCAGTTTCCCTACCCTCCAATGGATCTTCCCCCTTTTAGAGTAATAAAGAATTTGAGGGGTTGTCTAAAGCTCTCTTGTTAAACCACCAAGAAGCTCTTTCAATTATGGCAGTATGAGATTTTGCTACCTCTTTGAACTGTACCCAAAGATGAGAGTTCTCATGAATACTGTTATGCCAGTCCAATCTCCAAATTTCAAAACAGTGTTGAGGTTAGTAGGGGAAAATGCCACTTCAGAGAGATCTACCAACATCTCAGCTCTATCTTTGTCACTCAACCCAAGAAAACTCATATCCAGGCAGTGGAAGTACTGGTTCTCATTGATAATATATTCCTCCAATGTGTTTTTACTTAAAGCCTGGATTTTAGGTAAGTGTTTGATTCCTTGTTGTCTTTGTTATAGTTTCTTTTCCAAAGTAGTGAAAACAGAATTTCTTAACTGCTTGTGTTGAGTATAGTTCTGCATAACTAAAATATATACATATATATTTATATATTTGAGATATGGGTTATATCAAAATACTGCATATCACACAAAAATAAATATGATTTGCTCTGTACATAAAATGTTCATTTATCACAAAAATTTAAAAATATAAGATATTCTGAAATTTAATCTAGGCTCTTTCCACATATGATAGGAAATACTGTAGAACAACAACATCAACAAAAAGCCTGACTTCAATAGCACACCCTTTTGATGGATGTGACACACACTGCCATGATACGTAACTCCTGCTAGATTCCCTATTGTCATAGTCAGTCATGAGGAAAGCTGTATATACATACACATATTTTGCATATATTTAATTTATTATATTATTATAATATTTATTTATTAAAGATCTGATATGCGCCAACTACTTTGCAAGGCTCTTGCAATATCAAAATAAATTACTGAGCGACTTCCAGCACAAACTCTTTGATACAGAGAACTAGAAAGAGTGACTTTCTCATCATTATAATAAAAAAATTTCTTTAACTTCAAATTCATTTTTTTTCTAATCTAGTCACATAAAGTTTCAGAACAAGCAACTGACACAGAGTCAGTGACAATATAGGTACCTGTAGGAAGAGAAAAACTATATTAGTCACTTACCTGTGGTAAATGCAACTAGACACCAATAGAAGTAGTATATTTAGAATAATTGATAGGTAAGTGAAGCAGGTGCAAATTGGTGAACAGTGTAAAGTTCATAAGGAATTCAGAAACTGGAGTCTATACTCTTCTTGAAGATTTTTCTCCATGAATAGAATAGAACTTGAAGATGTGGTTCAGGCCCAGAAGAAGGTAACAGCAAGCATGCTGAAGGGTAAAGGAACTGTACATAGACACCTTCCCACACTGTCCTTAGGGAACACTGCTAAAGCTCCAAGTTATTGCTAAAGGAGTAGGGCAGCCAACATTGCTACTCTCAGGACAGTGGTAAGAACTCACTGGAGCTGGAGGAAGGCACAGTGGGGAAAAACTGACTCAACATAGTAGACCTGAGAGGTTCATATCCCCAAGAACCAAGGATACAATACTTGCCTAAGAATGAAGCCTAATTCAAATGGAGAATTTCCCAATATCCAAGTCAAAAAACTGAATATATACAGCAAGAAAATGGGACAGAAAAAGAGAGACAAGGAGAGAAAAGGCAAAGAAACACTTTCTGAGGCATAACATAAAGAGAAAAACTACAGCTATGGACAACAGACAGTGCTTTGGTAAATCGTAAATTAACATTACCTAAAACTTTACCTTATAAGCTTTCACTAGAAGATATGAAATGTGTAGTGCTATGTGTTCAACCACAGAAACAACAAATCTCAAGCCTAGCGAGCTCCTGATTAAATCAACTCAAAATTCCACACTAAAGACCTAGTAGAACAAATTTAATTTCTAGGCTATTTAAAACTATTTAAATATCTCCAGACTATATAAAACTAGTTCAATTTTATAATCTCACATAAGGTGTCTGACTTTTAACAACAAAAAAATGACACATAACATAGTATCAGATTCAGATATGACATCATCGTATTAGCCAAGATTAATATGTTAAAGGTTCTAATGGAAACGTTGATAGATGCAAGATCAGATGAAAAATATCAGCAAACAGATGAAAATTACAAGGAAAAATCAACTGGAGATATTTGAAGTAAAAAAATAAATAACAGAGATGAACAATTAACTTTGTTTTTCAGCTATAAGTAGACTTAGTACAGCTGAAGAAAGAATCAGTGATTCTGGCATGGGCAACAGATGTTACCCAAACTGAAATACAGAGAGAAAGAAAAGAGTAGGGGAAAAAACAAAATTGAACATCCAAGAGTTGTGAAAAAATGGAAAATTCTAATGCACAAGAAATTAGAGACCTAGAAGGAGAAGAAACATTTTCGATTAAACAAGGACATTGTTAAAAAAAACAATGTCCAAGAATTATCTGAAAATGAATAATGGATACCAAACCATGGATTAAAGAAGCTCAGATTACAATACAGGATTAAAAAGACAAAGCAAAACAAAAAAGAGGTATAATATGTTCAAACTGCTGAAAATTAAGACAAAATGTTCTCTGGTAGTAAAAGAAGAAACATTACATACTGAAAAACAAAGTTAAGTGTCATAGAAAATCTCTCATTAGAATTCAAGCAAGATGATCACACACTCACAAAAGTGGAATCTTTAAAAGTCTGGGGTGGGAGGAAGAGAAATTAATCTAGAATTCTATATCAAACAAAAAATACTTTTAAAAGGGAAAGAAAAAACCAAAACTTTCTGTAACAACAAAATCTTTGAGAACTCATTCTCAGAAGACTTAGTTACAAGAAATGTTAAAGGAAATTCTCCTGGTAGAATGATTAGAATGCCAAACTGAATATGGGTTTTATACAAAGAAATGAAGAATAGATGACAGGTAGCCAAATATTTTTCTGCTTTTCACTGCTCTAAAAAATGTGACTGGTCAAAACAAAACTAATTGTTAAATATTTTATGTTTACAATATAGGTAAAAGTAAAAATGTATAACAAGGCACAAAAGAATAGAAGTGACATATCAATTGGTGTATTATTTGAGAGTAAGACATCAAGGGAAAAATGGAATGAAGACTGAGACAAAATGAACCAAACTTTATTACAAATGAATCTCATAACCACAGAGAAGAGACGAGGACAAAAAGGTGCTCAACTAAATAATTCTAAAAAACAGCTTTCTGATGGGATATAAAGCTAAAAGCAAAATAACTATCTCCACTGATAACCCCATGCTATTGGGGTAAATTTGTTTTTCATAAGGGTATGTGTAGCCAATTCTCAAAATACTTTATTTCTAGAATAAGGTTGATTAAAAAGCAAATATATTAAATTCAATAAGAGCCATATTTCTAACTCCTGAAATAAAGACATTAAAAATAAATAATGATAGAAGGCAAAGGGAATGCTTTGGAATAGGACTGAAGTCAGAAACATCAATACAGACTTGCCGTTTTAAAACAGCAGACACACATATGAAGCGATAAATATGGGAATGAAAGTAGATGTGTGTCATGTAATAGCTAGCTAGTATCAAGGAGCTGAGGGGTGTCTCAACAGCAAAATGTGGAACAACTTGTACTATAAAATACAGAAAGACTATATTAAATTATAACCTAATGAATTAAAAAATCCAAAATCCAAAGTTGATGCAACTAAATAACTGAATAAGTAAACGGTAAAGAACTCTTTCTTACAGAAGAATTCCATTTATGAAGGAAGTAAAAAATCCTGTTTTCAGGAAAGAGCCACTGATAACCAAAGCGGCAAGGTTTAGGAGAAACAGGAATCGCTTTATAGTTTCCAAGTATCTCTTCAACAGAAATTACGAATCTCTCCTGGAAGAGAGAATTTAACCAAGCTTAACATCACTGATGACACATTTCAATGTTGTGAAACTTCTTTATGAAGGGCATTTTACCTTGGTGGTTTCCTTTCCAATAATGTATAACCCCAATTTAATCATGAGAAAACATCAGATAAACCTAAATTGAGAGACATTCTTCAAAAATGCTAAGTTCATGAAAGACACAATCAAAGGAATAGGAAATATAAAAACTAAATACTAGATTGGGTCCTGGAAGAGAAAGGGAACATCAGTGAAATAATTAGTGAAGTTTTCATTAATGTTTTGTGGTTATGGTAAAAGGGAAAAGGTATAGGGTAAGTGGGAATTATATTATTTTTGTAACTCTTCAGTAAGTACAAATACCAAAATTTAATAGGGAAAAAGTAGGTTACTGGTTATTATTTCAGTGAACTCATATCCTGTTGAGAAATATAATACAAAACAAAATTATAATGTGAAAAGTATAAACAGAAATACAGGTATTATGAATCCCAATGACTTACTTACTAAACATATTTGTCTTTTAAAAAAAAAAGCAGAATATTTGAGATATTTTATAAAATGGTGCTAATAAGAGAAGGTAGGATTTCCAAGGAAAATAAAAATTTTATATGAGAGATTATAGAGTGTCCCAGAAGCTAAAAGTGGATTGATATGGTTGGTACAGAAGTGAAGTGGTAAAATGAAATATACAAGTAAACAGCAGACACTGAGATAGCTTGTCTTCTATTCTAAGTAACAAAAGGCTGTCTATCGGAGACATGATAGAGGTAGTTTTGTATTTTAGAATCATCACCTTGAGAGTACTGTGGAGAATAAAACAGAAATAGCTCAGAGTGTATACTTACTAGTTCAATGTTTATTTTTCTAATTTAAACTTTGTCTAAAGAAACATATACTAATGCAACCTATGATACCAATTTCACAGTCTTAGTGACAGAAATATTCAGTCTTAAAATGCCAATGCACTAATACTGCTCAAATTAAACAACCCAGAAATCCCTACCCCTTAATAGAAAAAAATGCATTTAAATGCAAATACTATGACTAATTAATACATCAAAAATATTCTTTATATGTCTTTGGATAATATAAATAATAAAGCTGATAATATCATTTGTGTGCACAACATTTATTGAGAACCCACAACATGTCGAGCACTATTATAGGTGTTGAAGATTTAATATTAAAAAGTAAAGGTAAGTAGGGGGCGTCCCTGGTGACACAAAGGGGTTAAGTCACAGCACTACAAAGCTATTCACAGACACTGTAGCATGAGTCCAATCCCTGACCAGGAAGGTGACCCACATGGCACAGCAGACCTCTCTTGTCTCCACTGCTCTCCTCAGCACTGTATTTCAGTAGATCCACCTGTTCTGCTCCTCACTCTGTCTCTAGTAAATCTTCTCACCCCCCACACCTCTGTCCTACACCCTAGCTCTTGTATGCATAAATAAATAAATCTTTAAAAATAAGTGATGAGATAAAGTGACTCATTAAATCATATATTTCAGTCTATTAGAAGATGGAGAAAAATATAGCAGGTAAGAGGGTGGGAATGCTGGAAGTACAATATGCAATTTTAAATACGATAGATTTTAAAAAGTGATATTTGATCAACAATTCATGGAAAAGCTAATCTGAGAGAAGAGCTTTCCTCGTACAGTTGACTCTGAACAAAGGAGGGGAAGGGAAACCAACTCCCATGCAGTTAAAAATGCATGCATTTTTAAAATTTTGACTATATGAGAGATGATCACCTTTCGCTGTTACACTCAATTTACTGGAGAGACAAACTGTTGACATGGAGATGATAAGTGTTATTCACAATACTTGGGCTCGCTGTGGCTAAGTCGCAGGGGGGTGGTCACATGACATCAATAAAGTATGTAGCATAGTTAATTTTATGCAGTTATGACTTAATACAGCTTTATCTTTATTTGCATTTCTCTTGACTGTGAAGGACACCAAGTTCAGTCTGTAAGTATTTATGGGCATACCTTTTGATAAATTTTAACTTTTTATTATAGATCCTTGTATAATGGTAGTAAACAATAAACTACAATTATTTGTATGTATTCTATGCATTCATGACATACCCAGCTTTTTCTTAATTTTTTGGATATTTCTAAATTACACTTATTCTGAAAGTTTGGTTTTTTTTTCCAAATAGCCACAAACCTCCAAAAAGGCTTCCAGTATTTTTATTGAAAAAAATCTACATGTCAGTGGACCCACACAGTTCAAACTTCTGTTGTTCAATGGTCACTAGACACGTAAAAAGGAAAAAGCTCTCAAGACAAGTGTCTGGAATATACGAAGAAGAATAAGAAGCTCTATTAAGGCTAAAACTGAGAGAGTAAAAAGGAAAGAAGTGATATACAATTTTGGAAAACAGCATGAGGGTAAGGTTTTATAGGCCCTAGCTGGGCATTGTAAAGAACCTGGCTTTTATTCTGAAGAAGATGAAAATGATTAAAAGATCATAAGCAAATAAATCACTGTGTTTTTAAAAGAATACTGTTGCTTCTATATTGTAAATAGCCCAAATTAAGGAGGCAGTAGGGCTAGAACCATCAAAGACAAATAGGAGGCAGTTATAGTAGTTCAGGTGATTATGATGATATCTATCAGAACAGCAGAAGTGGCCAGTTTGGGATGTAATTTGAAGGTAGAGCCATTTGAAGGGAGAGCCATCAGGATTTCCACACAAATTGGATAGGGAGCATGAAAGAAAGGTAACAATGACTCCAAAGCTTTGAACTCACTAACTGGAAAGAGAGTTAATGTTAACTAATACGAAGACAACTATAGATGGAGTAAATAACTATGGAGAGGAAGATAAGAGTGTCTATTCTGAAAATGTTTAGAATACTACAAGACATTCAAGAGTATGTTTTATGGGCAATTAAATTTATAAGTCTAAGGTTCCGAAATAATGGTCTGAAAATCCAAATTGGAGAAAGAGAATACCTGAACCATATATTTGAATGCATTCACAGAGGTGGAGGAATAAATATCAATCAGTCATTGGCATGCTTTTCTAAGAAAGGACCAGACAGTGAATATTTTAGGCTTTGAGGGCCTTTGGTTTATGGTGCAACTACTTATCCCTATCTATGTAAATCAAAAGCAGCCATAGATATCATACAAATAACCATAGTTGTGTTCCACTAAAACTTTACTGATCAAAACAGACACAGGTTGGCACTGGGTCATAATTATAGTTTGCCAATTGCTGGTATAGATAAACAATAAAGAGGGATCGAGCGCTGAATACTTTAGGAGGTAAAGGGGGAAAGGAGCAAGATCTGGCTCAGGAAATTGAAAAGAAATAGCCAGGGATTAAAAAAAAAAAAAAAAACAGGAAAATGTGGTATTTTAAGACCTAAAATAAAATTTTGAAAGTCTATCAAATCCAGTGGATAGTTAAGTAAAATGAAGACTGAGAATTAACAGCAATGTGAGTGTCATAAGGTCCTTGGCAAGAACAGTGTGAGGAACTGGTTGGGGACAATACCCTGAGTGATATACTATCAAGATATGCTAGCAGTAAAGGACATAAGGATTTTAAATCATTGCTGGGAGTTTTCCTGCAAAAGGAAAAAAGAGTGAGGTCAAAATCTCTTGTTATAATAGGACAAAATCAGTATATTTCTATGGATAGAAGAGTTTATTGATAGGAATGGCCCAATAAAGAAGAAATCATGAGTACATGAGAAGGAACAGGGAATTATTAAGAATTGCCCTTGAATAGGTAGAAGTAATAAAATCTAGCTACCACTAAAGATGTCATCCTTAGATACAAACAAAAACATTCATCTGTAATAACAGGAGGCAGACAAAATGTATCAGGAAAGAAATGGTAGAAAGTGGTCAAATATGGTCATGGGAGATTAAAAATCATCTTGTGAAAGTCAACAGGAGAAAGTGCAGGAGGTTAAAGATCTGAGACTTAAGGAAAGAGAAGACAATATGAGGTAGTTAACTAAGGATGTGAGAAAATGATTGAATCAGAAATTACAGTGCATTAAAGGATGTCATCATGAATTTCAAGTAAAAGCAGTCAGTCGTGATGTGCAGATTTTTTTTACTGCTGTTCATCTACAGAGGAATAAACAATCCTCTGTTGGATTTAGCCAATATTAGAGTGTCACAAAATGATATGCCATAATGAGAAAATGAGAATTAACTGTGCAGAGTGATGAAAATAATATCCACTAATCTATGTAAAAAAGAAATTGACATCATGAAGGGTGAGGAACAATTAAAAAGTGATAGGATCAAAGGACTGTAGTTCCTACAAGGTTGAAAGATGGTTAAATTTGGAGAATAAGATAGAAATAACCTAGAAAGAGTGGAGGTATTATCAAAGAATGGGATGCATGAAATTGAATTTATGGGGGTCTACAATGACAAGCAATGACAAGGACATTGCTTGTTTTCCAAGATCCAGATGTTATTTCAAGCACTTGATAAGTATTCATTCATTTCAGTGACATAAAATAATTATAATGTACTTAATTATCAACAAGTATGATAAAAATCACTGCAATACTGAGTAAAGTAGTAATTCCTGACTTCTTATTGCTGGTAATCCAGAGTTTCCTTCAGAGGCATAACATAATGCCACATAGTTTAACCCAGTAGGCAAAGACATCTTTCTGGGGCATTCCTGTGTGTCTCTATGAAGATACTAATCACTTCACAGTTTGTATAGAACTTTCTGCTCTTATATTACTATCAAGAATGATATTTATACAAGTTATAAACAATGAAGATAAATTCTGCCACAACAATACACTGGATACATGGTGGTTTAATGAAACATCTCTACTAAGGAAATATATTTTACAAAATTCAACAATCTAACTGAAGGGGTTAATGATGGAAATATAAAATATATAATTAACAACTTAACTTTCTTAGAATGTATTGAAGTTTTTCTCTAAACCTACCAAACTTCAGAATAGTGTTACATCTCAGGAGAATATCTAGTATTTAGTAGGCATTCAGTAAGTATTAGATGAATGAGTGGGCATAAAGGAGACCATCCTCTGTTGGAAACCAGTAACCTCCATCCAACATTTAGTGATTTCATTTTCCTTATGATATAAAATTTCAGAAGCAAGGCTTGGTTTTTTCCCTCTTCCTAGGACTTTACTACAGAAGTTATTCTCCAGCTCACGTTAGGTAACAGCTAACAGACTTGCCTCATAAATACAAAACTGACAGAACTGTACTATTGGCTTCAAAAGACATTCCTCACTCATTAATTCATTTCCTATTAGTCCCAATCCTCACCTTTTATAGGACAATGTATAACAGGGACAAATCTTCCCCTGCTTTGCTCGTGCTCAGGAGTTAGCTGAGAGCCCAGCAAGCTATACTTCATACAAGACGATGCCAGCCAAACCCCGACAAAAAAATGATTGAACATTCTCAAATTAATTTCATGGCTATTTGTTCCATCCCAGAATCACATCAAGTATAGGCCTCTAGGTTGAAATTGCATCACTCTGTCCTTGCTGCCCAGGTAAGGGCAATGAAAAATGAGCATATTCCCCACCCTTTAATGATAAATAATGACTTTTCCCTTCACAACTGAGATATATTTTACAGCATCATCAGAGAAGTCTAATTACCAAACAAAATGATAAGATATATCAGGACACAAGGAGCTTAGATTAAACTCACAAGAAATAGGCATTTGCATCTTAACCATTTTTCAGTGTGACTGCAGTAATAGAAAAGTGGCAACCAGAAGGTGCATAATGAATATCCTATTAAATATTCATTTGGATTGTAAATAACTTAAAATTTTAAACTACCAAATAGAAGATTGTAAGAGAAGGGTGCAAACATGCCTGGTTGCTAAAAGAGAAAGCACAGCAAAATTGGAGGAGAAAATAACACAGGGAAGATTTACCATTAACTGAGTAAATAAAATGCTGTGGGACCACAAAGAAAGGAAGAAAAGCAATTGCTTTTAAGGATCTGACAGGACAAATTTAGCTTTTACAAAATTTGACCTGATTGCCCAAGTGGACTAGTATATTTTCTGCAATAGGATCATTCTTTTAATCATCTTTTTTTTTTTAACACTAATAGTCCCTTAACTTCAAGTGTGGTTCTTAACAATGAAAGGTTTTCCTGATTGTGAGTCATTTCCTTGTTTGAGACGTCAATGACCTAGGCCAATAATACTGATCTAATCATTCCAGTATCAATATAATAGAAAAATCAATAATTTGTTGGCAACAGTGGGGAAAAAAAAAGATTTGAAAAATAAGATTACAAGTACAGAAAATATAGTGGGAATAAACATTCACTGATTCAGAACCAGGAATTACTAGGTACTAAGTATTCATTTACATATATAACCTTACTTTCTCCAACAGCAACCTTACCTGGTTGTTGTTAGCATAACAAACTTTAAATGAAGGAAATAAATTTAGAAAAGTTAAGTAACTTAAGTCACACAATAGGAAAGAAATAGACTTAAATTTAAAGTTAAGTCTCTGTAAACCCAGTGCTTATTCTTTTTTTTTTTAAGATTTATTTATTTATGCATACAAGAGCTGGGGTACAGCCAGAATCATGGGAGGTGAGAAGATTCACCAGAGAGAGTGGGGAACAGAACAGACAGATCGACCAAAACACACTGCTGAGGGGAGCAGTGGGTGCAGCAGGAGAGGTCCACCACACCATGTGGGTCCCCTCCCTGGCCAGCCGCAGGGATCAAACTCGTGGAGCAGAGGCTGTGGTTTGCTTCATAGTGCATTGCTTAACCCTCGCCAGGGACGCCAGGGAGGCGTCCCCCAGTCCTTATTCTTTTTATCACTCCATATAGTGTTATTTGTCCCTATGAAAGTCATTATAGATCATAATCAAAAATGTAAAAGTTACAAGTTAAGTCACATTGGAATTTATATACCAAGTACCTCTTAAAGTGTCTGGCACACAATATACACCAAATAAATACTTGAAGGAAGTGAGGAAGAATGGAAGGGCAAGAGAGATGAGGAGGGACAGAGGAAGAGACCCAATCTGCCACTCAATATTAAACTATTTTTTGTAAAATAAGTACAAACAGTTGAGATCATTTTTCAAAAGTCAAATATATGTAAGTATAAAGAGAACATATTTGCCAAAGATATTATTGAACTCATAAATAAGGAAACCAATAAAATGTTACAAATGGTACAAAAGAGAATCAAAAGAGCCACATAATAGTAGTAGGTAAGAAATGCTGAAATAAATTTGCTCACTAGATGCAAATCTGAGGAACAATCAACTGTGATTCATGGGGCACAATTTGCATATCTATGAAAAAAATAACTTTCATCACAATTTTTATTATGCAACTATATAGAGTTTTAAAATAGCTCAAAGACAATGAAAAGCAGAGATAACATAGAAGGATACACCAGATAAGAAAGTCAATAACATGTTTTTTCCCATTTCAGTCCTACATAACCTACATATGACATATATATGAATAGCTTCAGGTTTACAAAGTAGTTTCTCAAAGGTTTGACACAGTCAAAGGAAAGCAATGTTTTTTCTCCTTGCCATTAACTTCTTAGAGACCACTGGCTATCTATGAAACAAAATGAATGAATGTATTATGAATTTTGTCATAAAAGCAGAAGACTTTCAATAAACCATAAAATGGAATATTTCTCTAAAAATTTACAGAGTTTAAACAATAGAAAATTCTAATGCCAGAGTTAGAATAGCAGCTATCATTACTAGACAACCATTCTCCCTCTGCCATCTTGTGCTTCTTTCTCTATCAATGCCATATTGAGCAAATAGCATTCATGTCTGTCTCCAGAATTGTTGGTTGGAACAAGTCACTATTAACCTTTTTGTTTGTTTTGTTACGTACCTCTCCATCCATCCCCCTCCCTCCCCTTTCTTTCTTAACATCTTTCTTAACATCTTTCTCCCTTTCTTATTGTGGAACTTACATGATACACAGCTCTACATTTCTAATACTGGAACTCACTACAGACATATGAATCATACATAAATGTGTTTTATAAGTTGCTTTACAGGGACGTACTTTTGTCCACAGATTAAATTACATTTGTGCCATTCACATCAGTCTGAAGCTAATGCCCAAAATTCAGGTATTAACTTATTTCTTGAATTCTATTGCCACTGACTTGAAAGTAGTTTTCATATAGTTTCCTTCATTGATTGTATATTAGTCCCCTGTTCATAGATACTTGTTTGTCCAACAGTGAATGTCATATACTCTATGTGGTATATTATATCATTTAAAACTACTTAGCAATCTATTGCCTGAGAATGATTTACACATATCTCCTCTGGTTTCAGGACATATCTAATAGTGAACTTGGTTAAGATGAAATGGCATCCACCTACTTAGCATGAATGTTCATACTATGGTTGGTCTAATCTTGCCTCCTACTTGAAACGCCAGGAATTGTGTAGGCAGTGGAGAATCTCAGAATGATGGAAGAACCTTCTGTTCATCTGCAGTTTACTACACAGTATAGAAAAGGGCCTACCGTGGCCAGCACATGTCCACACTAACACTGACAGTTATGTATGAGTGGCAATTTAGGGGCTTTTGTAGCAGCTGTTAGAGTACTTCCGTTCCAGGATTTTGCTATGCTGGTTTTGAAAAGACACTACCAAAATTTATGCCAGCAATCACATTAGGTTTTTGGCAGCACAGAGATTATTCTGTCCTAGAAAATAACAGGAGCACAATGGAAGGAACTCTTCTCCCAATTTCACCACACTGCTCTCTCAGCACAAAGGAAGACTCCAACTTTACTTGATGATCTGTGTCCAGGTCTTTGGAAAAAAGATACTTCAGGAGTGTTTTGATTATGCATGATAAATAGAAAAAATATTATGCTAAATAACTGAAAACCTAGATGATAAGGAATAACAGTTCCTATAAGATTATTTTTATTACCATACAATTTATATCCAGGATACATCCCTCCCCCCAAAAAAAAGGTTTAAGGTGATTCAAAAGTCATTCAACTGGAATTGTGCTGAATATAAATATGATGGTTTCCTTTGGAACATCTAGTAGGAAGAATCATAAACTACTAGATAAAATGCCAAGGAAAGGCAGAGAAGGGAGAGACTTATTCTGCTGAGAAGTAATCCTGGAGGGCTGCACACTTGGTATGAACCATCAAGCATAAATACAAGACAAAGAGGAAGAAAGGCTTTTCCAGGTATCTCCAAGAGAAGGGTATGCTGAGGGAATTACAAGTAGCTAGTTATATCAAGAATCAAGGATATAGGAATGTAGAATGGAGAGCTAGAATGGAAAGGGAGTGTATAAAATCCAAAGAGCATCATGATGAAAAACAGTGAATAGCATGTTTAAGATTTTAAACTTAACCTATTGATAATAGGCACACATTAAAATTAGAAAAATAGAAAAATTTAGAAAACGGGTAACAAAAAAATTTCAAGAAAAGAGTGGATAACACTTCAAAAGTTCAGAGTGATCATGAGGGAACATTTGTATATTGCCTCTCGATATCTAAAGCACTTTCTTTTTCTGGTGGAAAATCGTGTTTTATGTGATGTGCAAAGGGCTACGTATCCACAAATGAGCAGACAGAGTTCATTGAGATGAGTGACCCAGGCCCACGAAACTGAATATTCCCTTGGGGCTTGCAGTCTCAAATGAGGATGCAGATGTAGAGAAACAGCTCAGAGTTCATACTCGGTGACTGAGGAAGTGTCGACTATCCCGCAGCATTTAACCAATTGGTCCTATTGGCCATCATTGGCATGGATCCTTTCTTTGCTTCTTTGTCTCATGCTGGCTCTCCATCATGCCATCGGCTCTGAGAGCTACCCAAAATTCTTCTCGAATATTTAATTCTGACTTGTCTCAAGAGACATTTCTAATGCTTATGTCAACCAATCCATACCAATGGTAAGGACTGAATGTAGTCTTAGATTTTGATAAAACTGGAACAGTATTGCCTTCTTTACTGACAGCAGTTTCAATAGTGACAGACAGTAGCCAGATTCAGTTGGAGTAAGGTTTAATATTAAGTGAGAAAAATAGGTGCACAAGTATAGACCACTTTTTCCAAGTAGTTTTGCAGTGAATGAAGAAAAACCAGTGAATAGAAAAACCAGAGTTGAAGGAAGCACTTTCTTCCTCTTTTTTTCAATAAAAAGGCATAAGCCTCTTCACAAGCAGAAAGATAGTTTAGAAAGATACAGATTTTAGAAGAGGCATTATTTGATTTCATGAAGTACCAAAGGAGAAATTGGAAAATGAATGTTTAGAAGGCCTTTATGAAAAGGCTAGACTTATAAAGTGGAAAGGATAAATAAAGATAAAGAAAGCTTAGCAGTTCAATGAGATGGATTCTGAGGGTTAGCACACCTGATAAGATCTATTTTATCTGTGAAAAAGGCAAAAAAGGAAGTTCACATATCTCAATTAAAAGATTACAACTTAAGACCAAAAAAAAGACAATTACTTATGGAGAGTATGAAGAAAATGTTAGCAGACCACTACCTGTATTTAAAAGTAAATATTTGAAATTAATTAAAATATTTTATAAATAATGTAGCCATATTTTTATTTGGTTATTGAACAATTCAGTGAAGCCATTTCTATAGGAAACTAATATAGTGCAGTGTAAGCACTTAGATAGCTGGTCATCTAACTTTGAAAAAATGTAATACTTAAAATGAATTGTGTAAATTAATCATAATTAATTTATCTCAGAATATTTTCTCTTCTCAAAATGTCTTCATTCTAATCACCTAGAAGATCCCTATTAACTTGAGAATCAGAACAAGCTTGTCTGTTAGAAATGTTTACTACCTATAAAAGGCAATATTCATTCTTCTATCTAGAGTCTTTATAGCACTGTGCTTGAGAAATAATGTTAATACTTATCAGATAAAGTCCTCCCTGGTGGCGCAGGGGTTAGTCTCAGTGCTGTCAAGTTATTGTCAGCCACTGCGGCATGAGTTCCATCCCCAACCAGGGAGCTAATACACACAAAAGCAGACCTCTCCTGTCTTGCCTGCTGCTCCCTTCAACAGTGTATCTCAGTAGATTTGTCTGTTCTCTAGTGGTTCTTCTCACCACCCGCTCCTCTGGCATACACCCCAGGTATTGTACACATAAATGAATAAAGCAAATTTTTTTTAAAAATACTTTTCATATGATAGATCATTTCTAAGTGTAGTTCCCACAATATAATATGAGACAGATATAACAGATTATTCATTAATGGATCCCAAAGATCCACAACAGCACCTTGCATATAACAGGAGCTTGACCAATACTGTTCAGACAGGTAGATAAAATTTTACTGAATACCATTTATTCTCGTCTGAGATTGATTGGACCTTATTAGTTGTAGACCATACTGCAAGATAAGAAATTAGAGCACGAAAGTCTTCTCAAGCATTCTGAAAAAAGATAAGTACTGGTCTAGTAGTTTTGTTCTTTGAAATCTGGGGAGATATAACAGAGAGAATATGTTCTATTCATTCAAAAAGAATAATAAAATGCTGTAATTTAAGTAAAGGATGTTGAGAAAGTGACCAACACTTTGGATAATAATTCTAAATATCACAGAGAAATAGCTGTATTTTGCTATAGTATTTCCTTCTTCTATATAGTAGCAAATAGACTTCCATATAGTAACAGATTCTAAGTTTCTGCACAGTAGGAGCTTTAGAGGAGTTCAAGTGTATGATGGGCAGAGTTGTTTCTAGGGGACTTACTTGAAGTTGTGCCTGCTTTTCAGACATACTGTTTTTTACACAGACTTTTTGCAGGATAATTTGAAGGACATATTGAAAATTTGGAGCGCTATTGCTATGACCTCAGGGCAGTGGTTGAAAAAAGAAGTCACTCTTTAGGGAACATCACTTCTACAATTAAGACCTAGATGACACCAGCATAGTAATATACATAATAAGCATATATCTCATCCTTATGCATCATTATCTATTTTATCTTAAATGTTTTAGAACATAAGGAAGAGAAAAAGTACATCAATATTTGGCTAAAATTTGCTTCCTGCACTATTAACAAATAATAGAGAGCTGGGTTAGGAATGCCTCCATGTGTATTAGTAATGCCTTATGCTTCTTTATATATCCTACTTAATTAGAATTACCCGTTAGCTTGTTAATCTCTCCCACTAGGTTGTGAGCATCTTGAGATAGAGACATTGTCTTATTTATTTTTGTCTCCTTCAAGATTAACACAGTCCCTGGTATTTGGTGAGCATTAAATCTTTTTTATTTTCTCGTGAATAAATGTGTATAAGGTAAATGCCCTTCATCAGGGAGAAAAAGGTCAACGCTGATTTTTTTTAAGTAGTTGTACTATACATTGTGAGTCTGTACATGGCTTTCCATTTGAAGACAAATTAATTGTTATTTAATTCTGTATTCTCACATTCCTACTCCATTTTTTTACCCTTCACATCAATCTGTCTGTCATGTTTAATAAAAGTATGATGAAATTCAACTGTTTTCCCTCCCTCTCTTGATCAAAATTCTATATTGTAATAGAAAAAATTCAGTACAGGGCCTCCCTGGTGGCGCAGTGGGTTAAGCAACGCACTATGAAACAAACAGCAGCCACTGCAGCACAAGTTCGATCCCTGCTGCCAGCCAGGGCGGGG
>JAGFMF010012074.1:10802994-10817734 GCA_019455555.1 Galemys pyrenaicus
TCCCTGCTCTCTGTGGTGAATCCTCTCACCCCCCTACACCTCTGGCCTGTACCCCAGTGCTTGTATGCATAAATAAATAAATCTTTAAAAAAAAAATAGAAAGAAAAAATTCAGTACAATGGCATGTGTTTGTAAAAGAAATTATCCCTATTTAATTCTTGGATTTAGACTACACAAAATTTACTCATAAACATCCATGCAGTTGATTAGATGCTTTCAGGACCAAAATAAGAATTTGAGGTCAAGGTGAAAAATAAACACTCTGAAGTTAAAAGAAAAATGAATATAAAATGGAAGGTATTAGCCACCTACAGAAAGAGCATATCTCTTGAGCTGTGATTCAGTCCATACCTGGTATACTGCCTCTCAGGGGACTTATAATATCATAACACCCACTAACATGGTACAGCAAAAGCAATGACCACTGTAGTCCTGTCTACCACATAAACTGCTCATGGGAAATGTAATAAAGAAGCACTCGGGTTAATAACTCGTTCTCTTTCAGATCAATTAACGTGGCGGGTTTCTCCAGAGCACAATCGGCCCCTAGTTAAACTAGTAATAGGACAATTCTAAATCTATAAAGCTGAGGAATGCATTTTAGACTCATGGTGACCCCAGTGCCATTCAAACTCCCAAAAGCTCAATCCAAAACTTTCCACCAGTCTGTCTCTTACCAACTTACCTTCAAAAGGTTACACAGTCATGTGATTATTAGGAAAGGAGATAAATGTCCCCTGAGAAAACACCCAAAATCCTGCTGAGACAGCCCTCCCTCTCAACACACCACCATCCCATTTGACAAGATAACAAAAGAATTAATATCCTCAACTAAACAAGTTTATCATACAATTTAACATTAAGGGAACTGGCTAACCAAAAATCCTAATCGTCTGACTATTTCAGTAATTCCATGATGGTCATGAGGGAAATGATAATTTCTGAGTTGTTAAACCCAGATCTCTTAGAGTACAAAATGTAGCTTGTTATATTTCTTCACCATTTTTTTGATCTGTGGGACAGATTGCAACTGATTACAGTATGCAGCAAACTACATTTCATAATTTTATCCTATGACTCATTCTCTCAACAAGATGGCTACCTCCAGACAAATGAAATAGCTTTGATTTCAAGCAAACAAAAGCTTCAGAGTTACCAAGCAACACCACATTATGTTTAGGAAAAACAGCAAACAAGTTCCTTTTCCAGGGGTCCTACAAAAAGCAGAGGTTGCCTTGAAGGGCATCCTGAGAGGCACTTGAGAAACTGTATAACCATCTGTTCTGGGTGATGCAGAAGAAATCACTTCATGCAAATAGAGGGTCACACCAGACAACTTCCAAGTTTGCTTCGAATCCTAAATCTGCTATTTAAAAAATTATGTGGAATGCAATCAATGTAAGCACCATTTAAAATTTCTCTTCTTGAAGATAGATATCTACATCAACTTACAAAGAAACAAATTACATTGGTCAACTCAATTAAAAAGGGCAGTAAATTGAAAGATAATGCCTAAAACAACATTCTTTTAAGAAGAGAGATGATGAGAATGTTCCTGACAGGCAAAGATCTATTTCCTACTGAAGAACTAGCAATTCTCCTCAGGAAACACTGGCATTGATGTTTCCTGCTCTTTAAAAATAACATAAATGTGTAGGAGTCTTTTTTCTTTATGAAACCAATGTTTTACTGTTAGCTCTCCTTAGAGAAATATCATTTTTTATTATTTTAACTGGCATCTGAAATCTATTTTTGTGGTTTAACAAGAGAAGCAACACTACCATCGTGTGGCAAATGAGATTAAATTTATTTTTAAAAAAGAAAAAGTTCCAGTCAGAGATGAATTTTAAATCCATAAATAAAAGTTCTAGTATGGTGATTCTTGGATTGCTTGGTTAACATTCCTGTCACTCATTAAATAATTTTCAATTTATCCAACAATTTTTAATAAAGGTAAATTTTTTTTAATTTATTTATTTATTTATGCATACTAGAGCTGGGTACAGGCCAGAGTCGCAGGAGGCGAGAGGATTCACCAGACAGAGTGGGGAGCAGAACAGGCAGGCTGACTGAAACACACTGCAGAGGGCAGCAACAGTGGAGGCAGAAGAGGTCTGCTGCACCATGTGGGTCCCCTCCCTGGCTGGCGGCAGGGATCGAACTCATGCTGCAGTGGTTGTGGTTAGCTTCATAGTGCATTGCTTAACCCACTGTGCCACCAGGGAGGCCCCAATTTTTAATAAAGGTAAAATTTGTATGAAAATGAAACTGATGAATTCTTCTCATTTAGACCATTAACAGTGGCTTCTTATTTTCTTGTGTATTACCAGTAAAACATATAAACAAAAAAACACACAAATGCACAGGGAAGTATCACTGATTTTATGTCAACAATGCAATCACAGGTACTTAAGAAGACAAGCAAAGAACTCTGGAAAATAATCAAGCAAAGAACAAAAGCTAGAAATCTAACTATTACTTTAAATTTTGAGGTACTTCCACATGCATTATCTTAATTGAGCCTAACAACAACACTCTGATATCATTACTATCCTCATTTTAATTCACAGAAAAGCTAAAATTCAAAAACAGTAACTTATTTCCAATTAGTTCACTCAGTCAGAAAGTGAACCAGCTCACCTGTCACTTTGTCAGGATTCTCAGATGCACTAAGGTAAAGCTGGCACTTTTCTTCTCTGACCCTGTTAATACTTTGCACTATCTCCTTCCTGCACTAACCACACTATTATAATCATCATTTTTTTCCTCAGTGAAAAGTAGGATCCTTGATATTTATTCAATAAATATTGTCAAAGCTTTACTAATAACCAGTGCCCCCAAGTGATATTTCCAATACATCCTTCTCCAAATTTGTTGTTCTCAAAGTGTGGATCCAGAGCCAGGAGTATCAGCATCACTTGAGAACTTATTAGACATGCAAATTCTGGGTCCTTCTCCAGACATACTAAATCAACAAATCTTGGGACTGGGACACAGAAATATGTGTTTTAAAAATTCCTTCAGGTAATCCTGAGTTACTCTCAAGTTTGACATCCACTGCTCTATCAAGACTACCAACATGGACATATTTGCTTGCAGCCCAGATCTGTAACAGGGTCCTCCCCAGGAAAGGGGGAAGTTCCAGAATCCCTTTTCTGCCCTAAGTGGGTGAAGCTAAACAGGAAAAAAAAAAATCTGCAGAGGAGGACAGAAGGAAGCAGGATGGAGAGCAGCAAGGAGAGCAAGGGAGGAGGCACGTGGAGCAGAGCGACATGTGAAGAAACTGCACTTGTTTTTTGGTGTTGGGCTGGTTGGAACAGATGTGGGTGAGAGACCCGTGGGGAGGTTAACAATGGCAGCTTTCATCTTGATTTTGATTTTGCTCTTTTCCTTCCAGATTTGTCTGACTCTTTCTGACCCATTTCTATGGGTCTCTACTGAAAGGTCCTTTAGACGTGTGGCAGGCTTTTGGGCCTTGCTTTGGGCCAATCTTATTTGGCTGGACTTTTACCCTCAAGGAGATGGGTAACTTTGGATGCTTAACTTAGTAACTATGTTCTTGGTCCTTTCTGTATTGTACCCTAATTATATTAAAGTTCCTTTCCATTAAAGGTTTTATATGTTTGTCTTAATGTGGTGGATGGCAGAACCCATTCAAAAAGGGCAGGTTTGGGGGTTTTGGGGTGCTCTTCTCCCTGCCCTGTAACAAAGGTAGCATTCACAGGTTTCAGGGAGATAATCTGGATATCTTTGGGACCATTATTGAATTTACCAGAGGTACTTTCAATTAACTATTCATTTACAATTCATTTTACTTGTTTCTCTCACTATATTTTTAAGTTTCTATTGTCTTTTTTTCATTATTTACATGTTATAGTCAACTCAGATTTATTTTCATGTTTCTCATTAATTTTAAGATTCAAGCTCATAGATTTTTAAAAGTTGTTATACAGTCTTTGAAATATTAAAAAATATGTGATTATTTTTAAATGTTTGGAAATTCTTTGATCCTCATCACATCAAAGTTGGAGCCAAATTTCCTTTCCTTTGAATATGAGTTGGGCCTGTTGGCTCACTTCTAACAAAAATACTATGACCAAAAAGAGAATAATATGGCTTTTACAGCCATGTAGTAAAATAATCAATAAAATATACATCACAGTCCTATGCAAAAATGTTAGTGTGTATCTGTATAAAGTACTGTCAAATAGAACTTTCAGCAATGGTGGAAATGTTTTATACCTGCACTGTCTATGGCTATGGGGCACTTGAAATGTAGTTCATGTAACTCAAGCTAAATTTTTAATTCACTTATTTTAATTAATTTAAATTTAAATATCCCTACATTTCCAGTGGCTACACTATGGGACTGTATAGCTACAATTTATATTATTTACTTGCCCTAATAAGATATAAAGTCTTTATGGAGTTTTATATATTTTACATAATTCCTAAAGTATTATAAAATCACAGGAGTTTAGATAAAATGATAATAAAAAAAACAATTCTTTGCAAATCTTAGAATGTTTTTTGTCTCCCTAAAATTTTGAAATTTTGAAATCCTAACCCCCAATATGATAGTATTAGAGGGTTGAGAGCCTCTGAGAGGTGATTGGTCATGAATGGGTTAGGGCCCTTACAAAACTTACTCTACAGAACTATCTTGCTACTCCTGATACATGAGGATGCAGCAAAAAGATGGTTGTCTATAAACCAGTGTAGGGTAAAGGTTAATCAGGACTTTCCGCCCTCCTACCACTGATAATGGAAACCTGTGCACATGCCTGAGTGGGCATGCACAAGTAGATGCACCTGGGCTGATGCACCAGGTGTATAAAGCTAGCGTCCCGGAGACGCCGGTGTGGTGGTGTGGTGGTTTGGAGGGATACCGTGACGGCAGCGAAGAAACTGCTTGAACCGACAATGAACCTCCTACCCAATCTGGGATGGTTGCAAGACAACCAGGAAACAAGCTCTTAGCAGGAGTTGAATCTGCCTGTTCCTTGAACTTGAATTTCCTAGTCTCCAGACTATAAGACATAAATGTTTTATTATATCAGCCACCCAGTTTATAGCATTGTTACAATAGCCCTAACAGATGAAGACATTCTGTGTAAAGTCATAAAACCATGAAATATTCTAGTTATTTTTATATTTAATGCAAATCAATACACCACTGAGTTTTTTTAATCCATAAAGTCTATATATAATTTGATAGCTACCATAGCTCACAAAGGTACATTAAGAGTTGATACAATATTTTATTACTATGTTGGAGACTTAGAAGAAATAATGTTCAGATGGTAACATGATTATTGTGTTATGACCTCCCTTATATGGTTTGAGTAATGAGTTCTTTAATTCCCATAATCTCAAACAATTTAAATAAAACTTTTGGAGATGGCTAAATTAGATGGTTTGATGGAATAATGTTTAGAGTTAAGCAATTGAATAAAACTGTGGGGAGCATCTGTAATCAAGCTAGATTTAAGTAACATCTGATGCACATTTATGCAATAATAGCCTTGATGGTAAGCTAATTTGAGAAAAGTAGGTCCAGCTGTATATTCATTAGAAAGAAGGAAAATGGTCTCTCTAAAACATAAAGTAATATACAAGAAGCAATCTTGTAAAATATCCACGAGCTTACAGGTATATCTATATATATCCAAGGGCAGTCACCATTCCATCATTCACTAAGCAAGTTCATTTCAGTTCCTTCTTTCATGTTCCTGTGTCTCAGAAAAACAGAATGAAACAGCCCCACATTTGTCCTGCATACTTGTCATTTCACTAATACTTTGAATATAAGTGTACCAATTTGGAGATAGGGAATAGGTGTATCGATCATTTTAGGCAATGCATTACTTCAATTTATTATAACAAAAACTTTGGAACTTTTCAAACCATATATACTGTCAAGGAACAATATGTTCTCAGTAAAGATAATGTTATTTCTAAGCAGTTTGAACTCATTTGTATATACTAACTTTAAAATTATTTTAACACATTAGTAATTTCATAAGATGAATCCAGAATGCAGGTTTTAGATGTTTACAAATCAGTAAGTATGCAGTGTATTCCTTATTCTATTCTACAGAAGGTCACAATGTGCTATATCACCAAAAAAGATAAGCATTACAATCCACACAAACTTGAAACTGAAATTCAACAGATCTTTTAAGTTACTCTTCAGATGTTTTCTCATCTGTAAAGTGAACATGGGCCTCCTTGGTAGCGCAATGGGTTAAGCACAGCACTATGAGGCAAACCACAGTCGCTGCAGCACAAGTTTGATCCCTGCTGCCAGCCAGGTAGGTGACCCACTGTAGGGTTAGAGAAATCAGGTCTTTCCACCCTCCCACCACTGTGATGATGGACACCTGCGGTGCTGCAAGCATTCCAGGGTGGGCATGTGCAAGTGAGCGCACCTGAGTTTGACACGGGCATAAATAAATGGGCGGTGTCATGAGGACGCCAGGAGAGAACTGACAGGACCGACCAACAGGGGGAGCACCAAAGAGCAGCAGTGAAAGCGAGAGCAGCAGAGAGAGAGAGAGAGAGAGAGAAGCAGCCGAGAGAGTGAGATGCACTGGGGGCTGGGAGGCCTGCCAGCCTCCCGGCCCCCCGGCACCCATGCCTGCCATGTACCTGATGCCGCTTCTGATGTAGATATCAATAAAAGCATGAAAAAGCCACCAAGGGCTCCAAGACTCCCTTTCCTTGACCCGTCTTCCCAGAACCATCTTGAACCTTGCTCCTGTGCCATCCTTCCTGCCGCTACACCCACACAGCACAGCAGACCTCTCCTGTCTCTCCCAGTGCTCTCCTCAGCAGTGTGATTCAGTTGATCTGCCTATTTTGTTCCCCACTCTATCTCTGGTGAATCCTCTCACCTCCCCCTACCCATGCCTATGGCTTGTATCCCAGTTCTTGTACGCACAAATAAATTTTAAAATATATATATAAAGTGAACATTATATAAAACATTAAGTAAAAAATATGCATATTTTAAACATTACATAGATGCTTATATCTTCTTTATTACTAATTTTTCTGTCATTTATCAATTTATTCTCCCTGTCTTCCTTTCCCCATATGTTTCACCCTCTTTCTACACCACAATCTGATCGTGATTCAGTCACAAAAGGATGATTGAAAATTCACAAGAGAGTTTAAAGAGAAAAAATTCAATCACTTTCAAGTTTCCTTTTGAGGCATAATCTTGAGATGGATAACAGCTTATGAGTAAATAGCCTGCATCCTGTTTTCATCTAACCCATGAATTAAGAATAGGTACAAAAAGAAATAAGACAAAGAGCAAAGGGAGAGGAAGAAGAGGTGTAAATGAGGAGGAAGAGAAGAAAAAGGTCTCTAACACCTAAATATTTACTATTTGGCTCATAAGTAAAATTGTTTAACTTCTGGACTATGTTCTGAAGTCTTTGTAATTGAAGGTCTCTTCTAATTAATTGGCACTGAGAACTGAGCAAAATCAATTTTAAGGAAATAAATAAAAACCTAGACTTATAAAGAACTATGCTTATTAGCAATAAAGAAACCGAAAGAAGATTAAAAGTTTAACAAACCTGTGCTTACTTTAGATATTAGAAAAAATAATCTTGGTTACCTAGAGTCTAAGTTAAAATTAAATTCATTTGAAATGTTGCTTAAATTACTGGAGGGCTTCCAGTTTTGCAACCAAAAGGTTTTTGCATCATACGTTATTAGAACACTATGGCAGTGAAAGTTGAACATGCTGAATTAAAATGCCTGAACTGCAGTATTAGTAGTTATTTATTGAGCTGTTATTTCAGAACTTTGAAGGAAATACTATTTGTATCTTAAACAGGCAATAAAACCCCAGTATGAAAGTCAAACTTCCAACTACCTCTTCTTTCAGCAGAAATTTAACATTTTGCCAAATCTGATTTCTCTTCATATATTTAGGCTTATGGAAATAATAAGCACCAGACTTGGTCAAAGTACAAAAGGATCAAACTTTAGGCAAAAGTATTAATAAAAATTAGAAAAGTATCCATAATATTAGTGGTCTTCAGTTTTATGAGTACTGATATGCACTCTGTAATAGATATATAAACCCCTTTTCTGAGAACTGATTCCCCTACAGCGCTGTTTTACCCATATAATCCCAACATAGTTGTAACTCAGCAGACAGAGTCTCTTCCATCCAAAACTGGGTTTCAGATATATTAGTCAGTCTTTAATTGGTTGAGTTCTTGTGGAAATATAGAGAATTGCTTTTCAACCATATGCAGAAACAAACAAACAAAAACAAAGTTAAAAAAAATAATTCATTATACAAGGAAAATTTCAGAAGATTCGCAGAACAAGGACAGGCAAGCCCATGCCATCCTCTATCTAGAAAGTCTACATTACTGCCTTTGAGAATTAGTACCCCAAGATTATACATGAGTCCTTTTGTGAATGACAGAATGATATGGTTACATTTTTCAGCAAGTTGGGGGACAGGGCCTATGATCTTCAATTCCAGATATTTCCTTTCTGATTAATTGCCCACTCACCCAAACCTCCCTTTATAAACTAGTGTGGCAACCCCCTTTGTGATAACTTAGGACTCCACAAACTATTAACAAGTGTCTCCTTCCATTTTTTTTTCCCACAATCCACACAACCTTATGAAAGAATGCTCACTTCTGAGAATGATGCTAGTCCTCTTACTCCTAGCAGTCTCCCATCATATGTTACACACAAACTCAAGAACACTAATATTGTCTCTCCCAGGGTGGACCATTTCCACTGAACTTCTCTCAGCCTAAAACAATCAACTTGTATCACCTTGAGAAGCCTAACTCTTCAAAAATAAGATGTGTTTGATATTCTTTGAAGGTAAAAGACTAAATTGCTTAAGAGGGAGAGAAAGTTCTTGAATGCAGAATGCAGGCACTTAGACTTAGTTTGGTACCAAACTGGAAATTTATAAATATGTACAGAACACAAACTTCATAAAGCATAGGGTCTATCTCCACAGTCTTGAAGAAAAAAAATCAACTACAATTCCTTAAGGCCAGGACTTCAGGGAGTTAAGTCATCTTGGCATCAAAACAAATCCCTGAGCACGTTTATTCATTCAACAAATATTTGCTAGGCTTATATATACTCAACAAACAATCTGAGATTTATGGGACTTCACAAAGTCTGGGAGAAAAGTGACCTCTTTGAGGAAAATAACAATATTATAAATACAAAATCAACTATCAAAGAATTTATTTGGAATGAGGAGATAAATCACAACAAATTACAAGCTTTATTAAGTTGCAATACCAAAAACCATAAAATCAGGAAAAAAAACATATTTCTATTAGCTAATTTCCTTCACTAAATTACTTTAAATTTCACAATTTGCCATTGACAATGACATACAGGGTTTTAGGATTATTGTCATATTGAGGAAAATCCCTTTTAAAAAGAGGATTGTTTCAATTATGTATTGATGCGAATTCATTTCTCTAATTACATTTTACTTATCTGATATATGGAAGGATCTTCTACAAATTGGCTTCTAACTCCAAACATTACTTTGTTCTCTTCCCAAATACTTTGGGTGCTTAAGTTGTAGGACAAATTCGTATTATGAATAAATGCCTATAGTGCACTTTTATGCCTCAACACTGATTGAATCAACACAGGCTATACTGATATTCCTGGAAAACATTGCAGTTTCAGCAGGGCTAACAATATTTTAACTGCAACCCACATTAAATCTCAAATAAATAAAACCACAAATAAATCTCATTAAATCATTTATTGCCAAATTAATTTCCATTAAAGCCAGAACCTGAAACTGCCCACACTTCCTGAATACCAGCCCATTACAAAAGGAAGTAAGATAGAGGTAAAGATGCAGTGAAAAGAATGATTGCAGATTGAAAACAAAATTACTTTAAAAAATATTTGCAAAATTTACCAAAAACATGAATATTGTTATGGCCTCTCCCAAGACCTTGAAATAAGTCCATGCAAATGAGGATCCTAAAAATATGCTTTATTTAATTATGCTAAACCTGCCTCTACATCCTCTGGTTAGCAAAATCAGGAGTTAACATTATTTTAGAGAAATGGATGATATGTAAAGGATAAATGCTCTGGATTTGAGGAGACTTAGTACAATTTGCAGGATCCTTAAACTCTACTGGTCATGGGTTATGCACCTGACTTCAGTTTCCTCACCACAAAAATAAGGCTGGTAACAATAATGTCTTCCTAAAGACAAAATTTACATGAGTGCAGTTATATTTATAGAGAACTTTATAAATATTTATAATTATTTTATTGATAGTATCAGTACTATTATTAGCATTATTGATAGTATCAGTAGTCAACTTGAAGTTATAAACACTGCTTTTAGCCTTCTGTATTTTTAGCATCTAGTCTGTATTCATCTGTTGCTAACCTAGATGAAAATGTAAGCATAGTGGGCCCTCCCTTGTGGCGCAGTGGGTTAAGCAACGCACTATGAAGCAAACCTCAGCCACTGCTGCACGAGTTCGATCCCTGCCGCCGGCCAGGGAGGGGACCCGCATGGCCAGGCCTCTCCTGACCCGCCCGATCTGCCTGTTCTGCTCCCCGCTCTGTCTGGTGAATTCTCTCACCCCCCCTCCCCCATGCCTCTGGCCTGTACCCCAGTGCTTGTATGCATAAATAAATAAATTTTAAAAAAAAATGTAAGCATAGCAATATTATAGCTTTGCTACACACATGGACTCCTAACACACAAATATCCTTTTCCAGTGAGGAAAGGTTTCCCTGCTAACTTGTCTTTCTAAGTGCACTCTTCATAGCTACCTGAAATAACCACACAATGGATTACGTATGCAAATTGCTTCTTTAGCAATCTGCTTAAATTCCTAATAATTTTTTGAATGAGTTTTCTAAAAAGGACACATCATTCTCCTCTTCTAAATAATGTTGAAATGCATTTGAGTACAGCTTTATGCTTAGTTTTTTTAAATTTTAACGTCTTTATATATATCTATATATATATATTTGATATCAAGTGTAATATCTGTGGAGTTTCAACCACCAGTTCACCAGTGCACCATCACCTTACTTCCTTGGGCTCTTCACACCCTCATTTTGATCCCTCTCCCTGCCCCTTCTCTGTAAAATGTCTCTGATTTGTCGTTGTCTGTTTATTTTTGTTTTGTTTTCTTCTGTGTTTTTTTAATTGTTATTTTCTTTTCCCTAATTCCTTATTTGGTTCCATCACATTCCTCCTATAAGTGAAACAATCCAATATTTTTTTTCCTTCTGACTTATTTCACTGAGCATATCCTTTCTAGCTCCATCCATGTTGCTGCAATAGTATTTTGGAGGCTGAATAGTATTCCATTGTATAGATATATACCACATCTTGATCCAGTCGTCTATTTTTGGGCATTTGGGTTGTTTCCAAGTTTTACCTATTACAAGTAGTGCTGTAATAAACATAGGTGTGCAGGTATCCTTTTGAATTAAGGTCTTTGCATCCTCTGGGTAGATCCCTAGGAGTGGAATTGCTGAGTAATATGGTAGTTCCATTTTTAGTAGTCTGAGGAATCTCCACACAGCCTTCCATAGTGGTTGAACTAGTTTACATTCCCACCAGCAGTATAGGAGAGTCCCTTTTTCATCACATCCTCACTGATATTTGTTGTTGCTAGTTTTTTTAATGTGTGCTATTCTTATTGGTGTAAGGTGGTATCTCACTGAGGTTTTAATTTGCGTTTCCCTGATTATGAGGGATGTTGAACATTTTTTCACGTGCCTGTTGGCCATTTGCGTTTCATCTTTGGAGAAGGTCTTTTAAGTTCTGCCAATTTTTGGACTAGATTGTTTACTTTGTTTTTCTTGAGTTCTATGAATTTTTTGTATCTTTGTGATATGTCCCTTATCATTTGTATGGAGTGCAAAATTTTTTCCCAATCAGTGGGGTATCGCTTTGTTTTGGTTAATGTTTCTTTTACTGTACTTAAGCTTTTTAATTTGATGTAATCCCACCTGTTTATCTTCTTCATTTTCTTTGCTTTGGGAGATTTGTCTTTAAAGATGTTACCGAAATATATGCCTTGTAGTGTGTGGGGTTTTTTGGATTGTGTGTGTGTGTGTGGTTTTAACAAAAATATGTAGGGATCTGCTCATACCAGTAATCCAGCTAATGAACTTGAGGATGGCTCATGGCCAATTTTACAAGTAGATCTACTCAGGAATACATAAAGTCACAAAATTTTTAAGAAATTGTAAAATGCATAACTCAGTTTTTCACATCAAATTTTATTCATATTTGTCCAAGAGACTGAATATAGTTTTAAATTTTCTCTTGAATACTTTTTGCTTGGAAATCAACATTCATGAAAGAATTCTGTAGTTTAGAAAAAAGAATCTGCCATTTTAAAGTGAACATAAAGCGCTTACAAAATCGAATAACTGCAAAGGGGATCATTTTAATGTGAACAGGGAAAGGATGAACAAAAACAAAGTTATTTCTTTGTGCCTTTTAATAATCCTGAGTAGATCTGAGATCATTTCAAAATAATTATATTACAGAATTCTGTAGACACACAGTAAAGTTTTAAATTTATTCCCAAAGTCCTCATAAAGCAATTAATAAGTATAACATGAAAACAAAGCATAAAAGTATAGAAATCCACATGATAAGCACAATGGTATCTAAGGGACCAATTAAAGAACTTTAGGTGTTATAAAGTATTAAAATAATGATAGCAATTTCTCGTAGTGCCTATTCCAGGACTGTGTCTCCTCTAACTGTTGTGTACCACAGAGTTTAGAATCAGTTTCCATATATTATGTTCGGCTTTTCATTCATTCAATATTCATTGAATACCATCCTTCATTCTGTAGACAATGGAGATATAAAATGGTCCCTCATCATGTTTGAGCTTTCTTTTAGGAACTTCTCCCAAGAGGAACCCTAGCAGCAAAATGCTTGGAACAAACCAGAAGCTAGGAATGCAGGAGGTAGGAAAAAATTAAGCCACACTAACTGTCCCATATCAGGGATCAGCAGGAAGTATGAAGAGGATCTCCCTGCGTCTTGGGACAGAAATGAATGATTAGAACCACAGACCTCTCATAAATTAGCAAGAAACTGCTTCTACTCACAGTCCAGTAGGTCTGCCTATTCAACACTCCTTCCTCTTAACCAGGACTTAAGAGGAGGAAGGCACATGGGGATACTCTGCTTGAAGCTGCTAAAAATACAGAATGTTCTAGCTATGCTTTGAAAAGAAGAGAAAGCTTTAAACAGAGCTTGTGACAGAAGTCTTAAAATGTACAAGACTGTACATTGAATACTGAAATAGTACTGTTCTAATAACTAAAAATGCCTGTTATATTAAATATTTATTTACAATCCCATTAGGCAAAGTGAATAACATTGTTCTCCCCAGAGTCTGTCCCAAGGCATGAGTAAAGCTAACAGTAATAAAAAGGGAGGTTGGCAGATGAGTTGTTGAATATTAGATGTGTGGTTTAGGTAGGATTGACCTCAGAAAAGATATCTGAATCAAAAGTACAAATTTAGAAACTCTCAGCACTTAGAAATGATAGCACAAATCAATTTTAACAAAATATATTATTAACAATAACAATTAACATTTATTGAATTCTTATTACTTGCCAGGCACTCTACTAAGAGTTTTATTTGATTTATATAATTCAATCTCTGGGAAATCCTAATTTACCCAGAGATAGCATTTTTTTTAAAGATTCATTTTTTTATGTGTAAAAGAACTGGGGTACAGACCACAGGTACCCACAGTGAGAGTATTCACCAGAGACAGAACGGGAAGCAGAACAGGCATGCTGGCTGAAATACACTGCTGAGGGGAGCAGCAGGAGAGACAGAAGAGGTCTGCAGCGCCAAGTGAGTGATATCCGTGGACTGGGCTTGAACTCAGGCCATAGAGGTGATAGCGCTGAGACTTAACCCCTAGGACATCGACCTCCAGAAGCCAGAGATGGCACTTGTGTGTCTGCTTCAATAGAAGGAAATGAACATTTAGAGAATTTAAGGAATGGTCCAGTTCCCAGCTGGTAAATAAAAGAACAAGTATCTAAACTAAAGTAGTTCTGATTCCTGTGACCACTTAACGACTGAATTCATTAAACTGTCTTCTGAATATTTTAGGTGATATGAAAGACGTTATTTAGAGATACATAAAATGAGGGGGAATTGTGAAAAACATTTAAAACAGAGATGAAGAAAGATGAAGAAGAGTCAGGAGAGTGTCATATAGATATTTTATAACATAAGGAAGAGTGAAATGGTTACACAATTTTTTTTTTTTCTCTAACCAGCACTGAGAGCCAATTTAAGATGAAGAACACTTCATCCATCATTTCCATTTCTACTGATACTAGCAGCACAGGATAAAGTACATGATTAACATCTTTGTGATATGTATGCTCAACTTTAAGGAAAAGATACAACTAGTGAATGGATATATATGTTTTTTGAAATAGCAGAAGTATATTTTGTGGATCACATTCTTTTAACATGACTTGTTTTGTTTATGGGGTATAAACATTCCATATTTTCAGTTACTTACAGAAGTTTGAACTAAGATAGTTGAGGTCCATTTTGTAGTTAAATAAACAAAAATAGGGCCTCCCCTGGTGGCGCAGTGGGTTAAGCAACGCACTACAAAGCAAATCGCAGCCACTGCAGCACGAGTTCGATCCCTGCTGCCGGCCAGGG
>JAGFMF010012074.1:10817784-10849152 GCA_019455555.1 Galemys pyrenaicus
CTGCTCCCTGCTCTCTGTGGTGAATCCTCTCACCCCCCTACACCTCTGGCCTGTACCCCAGTGCTTGTATGCATAAATAAATAAATCTTAAAAAAAAATTAAAAAAAATAATGTATTTACTATAATTCCTATTTTATATAGCCACACCTCATTTAACTGGCATTTCTGAAGAATGAGGTATACAACATTATTGAGTTTTCTAAGTAACTGAAGTTTACCCACTATAGTATCAAACTGATTCTCTTTGAATGAATTTGATTAAAATCCATAAAATATATAACTCTGGATTTTTTATAGAAGGTATATTATATAACATTTATCCTTTTCTTGGTAGTCAAGAATCATTCTTAGAAACAACAGTTTGTTTTATAATGTGGCAATGCCCCCAAGGAGCTGTTCAGATAGTCTTTCTTTAGACTAAGACTACTTCAGAGTAGGCATAATTATTTTTTTAATAAAACAAAGCACAACAAAGAAATATCATGTTGCCTTAGATCCAGTTATACATGGATTAAAATATTGGCTCTCCAATGTAAGAGTTGGGTAACTCCTTAGGTAAGTTACTAATCACTTTAGTCTTTGTTTTCCCATTAGCAAAATGGTGGTAAAATAAGAGTTAATATTGAGTATGCACAAAGGGCTGGCCACTATGCTGTGACATTGACTCTAGAATGAGAAGCAATATAATGCAGGTGATAGATAATCACAGACTCTGGAACTGGACCTTTTCCTAGCTTTCTTATCTTAGGAAAAATCTTTTTTTTTATTTAAATTTATTAAATATATTATTTTACATCAATTGTAGTCCCCAGGGAATTCCCACCACCATTTCACCCGTGCATCATCACCTCAATTTCACCTGTGCACCACAACGTCACCTCAATACCTTAGGAAAAATCTTAATCTTACCATGACCTAGGTTTTCTTATTGGTGAAAATGAGACCATAAAAACACCTTCTTTATTGTTAGTTATTGTAAAAGCTGATATTCAAAATCAATAAACCAGGAAGCCACTAAGTAGAATAAATGATGATGATGATAATGATGATGATGATGATGATGACGATCTCACTTAATTCTCATAACAATCCTGAGTTCCTGAATGTTATGATTCCTTATTTTAGAAATAAGGAGACTAAGCTTAGAGACCTTAAATAACTTGTCAAGGTCACACCACTAATAAGGAAGTCTGACTGCAAATGCAAGATAACTACTGAACATATCACACATGGTGTTGACATCCAAGTCGTGCAGGGCACAGTGTATGCACAGCTCTCTGAGGCTGCCTTGCAATTAAGGCCAACTCCCTATTTCATGTAATATTTTGAGAAAGGATAGAGACACCAAACACATCTTCTTGCACATAGCCTTAAAGAAGTGCTTATCACCTTTCTGTTAGTTTCTTTTAGCCTTTTCAGCTGAATCCAGTCTAGCACATTCTAAACCTAAAGACTGTCAGTTCAATAATTAATAATAAAGCTTCTTTCAGGTTTAAAAAACATACTCTTATCTCCTAGTAGGAAAAGATCATGGGCTTTTTAAAAGATACTATGTGTGTCGTAGGCAGTTTTGAAAATGACTCCAAATGATCCTAATAGCCTCTTGGTATTTATACCTTTGAGTAATCTCTTTCCCTTCAGTGTGAGCTCAATCTAGTTACTTGCTTTAACAAAGAGAATGAAGCAAAGGGATGATTAGACAATGATTTTTAACTTGCTTGCACTCCTGCTCTTGCCCTCTCACTCCCTCACTCTGTGAAGCCAGCTACCATGCTGCAGATTGCCCCCTGGAAAGATCTACCTGGTGTGAAACTAAGGGCAATCTCCGGGCAATAGCAACAAAGAAGTGAGTCTAACAACCCACAGGACTGTGCCTGGAAGCAAATCTACCCTAGACAAATCTTGTGATTACTAAAGCACAACCCTGATGGCAGTCTGTGAGAGATCCTTGGTCAGAGGACATATAGCAGGGTTTAGGATTTTAACCAATAGAAATTTCCAGGTAAGTCATGTTATTGGCTTAAGTCACTGAGTTCTGGGGTAACACACTGGAGTACAGAAAAGTAACACACTGGAGCTTTCTTAGCTCGTGTTTGACCAATACCTCACTATTAAAATAGTGAGCCAGTAACAAATAGATCCAACAAAATTTTTGTCCTTTCCTGATTTCTTTTTGTTGACTATACTAGACTAAGAGCTCATTTCATAGAGCTGAAAATGTGTATTTTTCCAAATTAGGAACCTCATTATCTAGTTACTAAAGCATACAAGTAAGGTTAAAAGTCAAAGATGAAGTTCAAGCTAAGGAAGAGCAAAATCTGGGAAGGAGGAAGAAGAGGCCATGATCAAAGAGGGGATACAAATTTGAGATCCCAGAAAAAAAACACAACAATCAAAATGATGATAATGTGTGAACTGTGAACATATTCTAATTGGTATAAAAGCCATTTTTAATTATTCCATAGATGGCAGCTTTTGAAAGGCAATAACCACACAAGAATAAGTAATGAACCAAGCTCCCTCTTTTCTGATAAAGCAATCTAGAGCTAATTCTGACAACCTAACACCTTTCTAACATTTCTTGACCTCAGGAATAAGAGTCCAGGACTAGAACATCACACCCAGTTCTATTTCCAGACACAGCATGACAAAATAATAGTGAGCAATAACTTTGATATATCACTTAGAACAAGCTGCTAATCAAAAAAAAAATAAAAATTGTTTATATGAATTCTTACGAGCAGAGATTTAAAAGGTTAGTATTACATTACATTAAGACAAATCAGTTGTTTAATATACTTTATCTTCCAAATTGATGTGCTCTTTCATGAGAATTCACTGTTCCTATTTGAGAAATGATATCAGCTTTTTGTTTAATAACTACTTTTAATAGCTAAACTATTTTTTAAACTTTGCTATCCTTAATTTTTATATTTTAATAGTTAGCAAAACTAATAGAATATATATTTTTCTATCCTATTATTTGTTACTTATATCATGAGGGATAAAGTAGGCAAGAGACTGTATTTTATGGAAATAATATGGATCAGAACACAGGGGATTTGGGTTCAAATCTCAAGATATTCCACTAACATGTATCCTTAAATAATATTTAACTTCTATATTACTTATATTAATTATCAGGCCAACTGGAAAGATATCTAGTACAGGATTTTTGTGTGGATATAGTGAGAGGTAAATGTGAAAAGTCTTCGATGAGGTTAAGAGAACTGTTCAACAAATCATAACTAAGACACCAATGTGCATCTATATCCTTCAAGAAAAAAACTCACTTTGTCTAAGAAACTTTCTCCAACTACAACTTTATCAGTTATTCTACATCAGGCACAGGTAAAACAGATGACAAACATTTCATAGCTTAATAGAAAACTGGTTTATTGTGATATCAATTCTACCCTTTCTTAGGATTTCTATTCCCACCACTTTTTTGTCTTCTTAGTGACTGATGTGGGAAGGAAGATGAAGAGATGAAATTGTTACATAGTTCACCATTTCCACAAGGACACACATCTGAGGAGCCTACCTCACAGGAGCATTACAGAAACGCTGTATCACTGTGGAGCTGCAGGTGGATTAGTCTTGCAGTGCCTCAGTTATAATCATGCTACCCTGTCCTGAGTTACTTCTCTAGTGTGAGAGCCCCTGCCAGTGTTTTCCAAGTCACTCAGCCTTACAAAGCAGGCACTGTAATCCCCCAAGATACAGCAGTCATCACTATTATTTCAGATTCTGAAGCACATGTAGACAAAATCCCAAAAACTATGGTCTTCTCTCTTTCCTAATATAGGAAGCCTTCCCAGAGAAAAATTAAAAAGCACATTCCAGGTAAAATTAAGTTCCCTCGTGTGCACCTATGGCACACTGTGCCCTTCCTCATTAAAACACCTACCACATCATTATATTGAAAATATCCCAGTTTTCCCAGTTTAAGTATAAAGTACTTATAGACAGGTATCAGATATTGGCAATGTTTGCCAGAGCTATAATCTGACTATGTCTTTGGAATTTAATTAAACTAAGTAAAAGCAATGTTCTGGGAAGTTGTAAATCTCCAACTTATCCTCACTATATTTCATATGCTCAAAATAGAAAATGTTCCTAAAAGCTTTCTAATGAAATTTTAAGCTATTTTAAAACACGTGTTCTATATATTAAATTTAAAAATATTAAAATTATCTCATTCTTTTGTACTGCTGTCATTAAATTTTTCAAAAATATGTCCATATCTTAATATGTATGTGTATTTTGGATTCTAATTCTTTTATTTTATTCAACTACCATAATACAATTTGCTACATAATACATAATACAATTCACTCACTAAAATAGAAAATCTACTACATCTCATCTCCAAAATAAATGATAATAGTATAAAATAGGACTATGAAGAATTGTGAGTCCCTGGATAAGCACTGGTAAGGAAGCATAAATGCATCATAATCTCTGTATTAATTATGATCTAAAGAGATAATAAAGTCTTGAAACCAAACAACTGGGTAATTGAGTAACAAAATAAAAATTACAGTAAAAAAAGCTACTCATCTCATTTTTTGTTTTAGACTTTGACTGATAAAATATTTTGTACTTTCATGGTTGGGCTTAGTTAACATTTTTATTATTTCTTCAGAAACCTGAAGATTTTATTTCATTTTAAATTATTAAATAGAACACAAAGATATACCAATAAGAATGTGTAATTTAAAAGAGTAATCAAACTAAAGATTTTTTTAAATAATCACATACTACATCTACAGATCTCAAAGCAAATGCTTTGAGAAGGAAAGAATTCATGAAGAACACGATTTCTTTCACTACAATAAAGAACAATTACTCTAGTATCGATAAGACATTTGTAAAGGACAAAGTTCCCCTCATAAAAGAAAAATCATCTCTAATTATTTCATTCAAAAATTCTATACTGAGAAGCTATGAAAGCTTCTCCTTCATTATCAATTAACTAGTCATTTATTGTTCTCTACTATATTATCAAATATAGCTATAAAACATGAGCAGGGTACACAGGGCAACTACAGTAGAGACCTAAAAGTAAGTAGTACCAAGCAAACTGGCACCAAAAAAAAAAAAGAGAGCGAGAGAGAAAGAAAGAAAACAAAACTTACTGGCAGTAAGTTCTACTTTTTATTTACTCTGGCATCACTAGTCTGGACTCAGTTCCATCTGAAACACAGAAATAAATTTGGCTGTGAACAGACAGATATGCCTCTAGGTTCACAACAATAACAAAAAGCAGAAAAGAAATCTTCTAACAGCAAGAATGTCATTTTTTTCTTTTGTCCTCCATTCTCTCATGCCCAGCCCCTAAGCAATTCCATGATGGCTCAGTGACAACAACAGAGATAGCAATGAGAAGTACAATAATCAGCCTCATAGCAGAATAAAGATGATGGAAATTAGTGAACATAAATATAGAGAAACTGAGATTATATAACCTGGAAAACAGAGAGAAATGATTTAAGAAACTAAATAGAGCCTCAGTAATCTGTATTATAACAAAGGTCTAATATTTGTGCTGCCAAAAACCAGAGTCAAAAAATGTATGCTGGACTCTACAAACTAAAGGAAGGGCATAAACCTGCAGGTTCAAGAAATTCAGTGAACTCAAACAAAACAAATCCAAAGAAATCTATGCCCAGTCCCATGATAATCAAACTACTAATAACTGCAGACAAAGAAAATATCATGAAATCATCAAGAGAAATATAATACAGTACTTTTAGGGGAACATTTATGCAAATGACTACAGCTGCCTGGGTTTACCATATTTTCAATGTACACACTATAGTTACAGGGTAGTTCACCAAATGATTTCTTTCTGATTTGGGAATATATACCTACATACGTACATATACATTTGATAGTTATATAATACAATAGCATTTGTTTCACATAAACCGACAGGACCTCATTAATGAATTTCATTCCCTGAATGATAGCATTAGCCCTAAGTAGTTAAAACAGAATTAAGAATTGGCATTAAAGTTCAAAGAAAAGAAGTCTATAAAATGTCTTATGATATGAAGCCTAGCATTTCCTATAGCCTCCTCCCTCAATGCTACTTCTCTGTCAGAAGAAACAAAAGATAAAGTAAAAAAGCATATAATTCCAGGAAGTATCATAGGAAACTACTTCATGCAATTTTCCATAAGTAAGAGCTAAAGTCATGCATTAATAGTGGAATATAATTTATTAAACTATATTACTTTTATTATAGTGCCCTAAACACACACATCCACATACTCAAACACAAACATTTTCAGAGAGGAAAAATCCAAGACAAGGAACCTAAACATAGTAATATTTAAATATAGAAAAACTATAGGGTCCTCCCTGGTGGCACAAGGGGTTAAGCACCGCACTATGAGGCATCCACAGCCACTGCAGCATAAGTTCTATACCTGGCCAGGAAGGTGACCCACATGGCACAGCAGACCCTTCCTGTCTCACCTGCTGCTCCCCTCAGCAATATATGTCAGTAGAGCTTCCTGTTCTGCTCTCCACTCTGTCTGTGGTGAACCCTCTCATCCGCGCCCCCACATTTCTGGCCTGTACCTCATTTCTTATATGTACAAATAAATAAATCTTTTAAAATAATAAAAAAACTATAACCTAAACAAAATTGAAAAGTATTTAAAACTTCTTCCACAGAATTTTAATATGCTTTGAATACACACTTTTAAGAATGAATAAGACATCAAAACAAAGTATCAAGATGCAGTCAAAATGTTGTCCAAGAACGGTTATCCATAGTTTTGACTGGGGCTAAAGGATCCACTTTCTGGTGTTCACTCAACTGATAGTTAAAAGAAAACTTCAGCTGTTCCTCCCAGGAACATCTCAAAAGACTACCTAAATGGCCTCAAAATGTGGAAGCTTTTCTGATTTTCCCCAGAAAAAAGGTCCAAATTTCTTTTATGATCTGATGTCATGATTCACACTGTCATTTCTGCAATGTCCTGTTGGCTTACCTACTTGGCTTGTGATGGAAAACAAAAGACCATGAATACTAAGAAGCATGAATTATTGATGGCTGTCTTAGAGGCTGGCTAATAAATCTTGCACAGAAAAGAAAAATCACATAATTCAATTCTTCATAGACTTTTCAACCCCAAATATTACTTTCTTTTAAATTATTTCATTACACATAAACATACCTAGAAAAATATGGAATAGGGCAGCCTGACTATAACTCAAAGTGCTCTCCTCCTCCTCCTTCCAACTCTAAATAGACTTCAATAATGCCTTTCAAACTATAGAGTTTATTAGAAGTTTTGAAGAAATATTGTTGGCACTTCCATTTACAAAATGCTGGGAGACTAGCCATCTCAGAAGGTAAAACTCCCCACTAAAACCAAAAGTCCTAAAAATAGCTGAGCTGTTCAACATCTGAAAAGTTCTTCATAAAGTCAGCATCTGATGGTGAGCCAATTCTGCTAATATTCCCAAGGTACTTAATGGTTTCTCTGTTTACTCTATAGAGCTCTATTATATAGAATGGTATAAGCCCCTACCAAAAAGTTAAATGGCATTCACCCCACCCCTCTGAGATATACCACACTCATTCACATTCTTGAAAAAATTCTTTCACTGGAGATCACTGCATGGTAAGTGACAAAAATCTAAGCACACAAATAGAAAACAATTATCAGATCAGGTAATCCAATTCTAGGGATGTAAACTAGCCTCCAAAAGACTAACATTAAGCACCATGTAGCTCTCATTTCTGTTTTTTAGGCATCAGTACATTTTACCATATTAGAAATGTTCATTCAACTGAAATTATACCCACCCATGGCTCCTTGCTCATATGGTCTCAGCTTAGTCACCAGAAAAAGAAAGCTTTTCCCTCTTGACCTAATTTAGGGGGAAAAAAAAATCTCAGAGGATTCTGCTTAACTCAGTTTGGTCATATGAATCAGGAGAGTAGAACACTCTGACTCAATTGGAAGTAATTTTTACTCCTGAGAGCAACGAAGACAGAAGAATCTATTTAAAATACATGTTATAGTAGAAGTAGTTGACCAAATAAGGAAGTGCGCTACTCCTAGATCTGAAAATCAATTGCCAGATCAATAAATATAAATTACACTTCTAATCCTAAACTAGCAGATAGGTAGGTGCGTACTAGGAGATATATTAGAACCTTGGAAATGAATGACTGAAAAGTAAAATGTAATGATTTGAAAAATATTGACATGAATTTACCTGCTCTTTATTGGAACTCATCTCAGTCAGTAACATGTAACTTAAAAAAATAGTTTATATGAATACATAAATTTTAAAAATCAGTGCAAATAGTGAAAAATCAGCAGATCAAGGAAGAGGCTCATTTTTAAGCATTCCACAATGAGTTACAATAAAACATAGGAATGTAAAGGAAATTAAAACAATGAATTCAAATCTTAATTGAAAAATTCTCTTAGAACTTGAGAGGAAAAAATAATAAAGTAACAATTACAGAAGAAAAAGTAAGATAGATCCAGGATATCAAATAATCAGTAACAGTTTCAGAAGCTAAGAGGAAAACACACTGGAGAAGTTGAAAATAATAAGGAAATTTTTTCAGACCAACCCAAATATCAGTCAGGATTCATGAAATCAGAATCACAACTAGACATAGGCTGTTGGAATGGCTAAACTTCAAGAATAAATAAATCTTACAAATATACAAAAAAATTATAATAAATTTCCTATGAAGGAAAGATAATTGGATCTATCACACTTACACAGGTTTCCTTTAGTGATAAGAAAAAAATTTCATCAATTCACCAAATTTCTATCAAATGCCTATTATTGATCTGGAGATATGGCAGTGAAAAAACTAGAAAAAGTTTCTGCTTTAGAACTTATATTCTAGTGAAAATAAATGAAACTGTACTTCCAACAGAGAAAGCCTGTTAGAACAGAAAATTAGAATAGAAAATTTCCAGCTGCGTGGGAAATTTTTTTCTCATCATATATTATGTTTATGTTTCACTCTATTTATGAGATGATACATTCATTTATTTTTCTTTTGTGATATTCCTATCAATTAGGATTAGGTTCTGATAAAAAGTATATTAACTAAGATGCGTTATTTCTTTCATATAAAATTCTGTAGGGATTTTTACGAGCATTATAGGAGCTCAGTTCCATGAAGTCTTCAGAAATCCAGGCTCTTTAATTTACAGGGATGCCTTGTCACACAATAACCCCCATCCCCACCACCCACACACATACACACACACACAGTCCTCCCAAATTGTTGGAGAATCCAAGGAATCAGCATCTTCACAGACATCCTAACTGATCCTTATACAAGTGGTTTGTAACCAAAGAAATTATGATATAGGGGAATGAAGATTATGAGGTGTCTTCCAAAAATAGCATAAAGAAAACTATTTATAAGAATCAAACTAATATCAATAATTAGCTAATAAGAACAGAGACATGTAAAATTACCTAAAAGAAGTCTAAACCACCTACACTGACAGTAACCTGATTTTTCAGCTATTTTTCTTATCTAAAGAAACTGTCAATGAGAAGGTGGATGATGCTGAGCAAGTTCAGACACATGGAAAAATCTAAAAACAGTCTCAGAAATTTTCCCAAGATGTGACCCAGTCATCTTGTTATGTACCTTTTTAGACCCCTCCAGCCATTCTCTTCGTTCTCTTATGAAAAGCTTGGTCTTACTTTTATTGTTACTGTTTAAGATGTTTCAAATGATACTTTATAATTTTAAATTAATTTGTGCCATTAATAGTGCTCCCTGTCAAGTAATGTCTTAGAAATACAGGTAATATTAAGCTGTAGCTATTCATATCAAAGGCAGTGTATGTGATAACTTTCAACTTAAAAGTTAGGCAAAATGGTAAAATAAATTTTGGCTTCCACATTCTCTATCACCATTTCATTCTGAAGGGTAAAAGAAAAAAGGAATAATGTGTCCCAAAAAGACGGTAACATTATTTTTGTAACATCTATCACTCTAGTTTTATTTACCACAAATGCAAAACTGAGTTGATTGTTCCTGTTTGCCATGTGCCTTCTCCAAATTCCTATGCACCAGTCCTGCTCAGAAAACAGGTGTCTCCATCTATATTATCTTCTCTCCAATAGGCGAGATACAAGACCACGAAATGACTCCTCTCTAGAATATTTTCCAATATCTCTCCTTTTCAGTAAGTCCTGTCCTTACAAACTGCTGTTTAACTTCCAAATTAATTCTTCCACAACTTCAAACCACTCAAGCAACCAGAGTCTACTGTATTTTGGGATCCCTAGCATCAAATAAGTTTAATGTAAGTATAAAGAATGAACGCCACCAACCAAACGAAGACTTTGGGCAAGTCTCTTCAATGCTCAGACCTTATTTCAGTGATTTCATTTGAAAAATGCCGTTTGGGGAAGATTTTCCAAAATCCCATTAATTTTCTAAGTTATAAGCATGATATATATAACCAAGATGCTTACAAAGGTACTGTGACCATCTTTTAAGGGAAGAAATTTGGCAAGTTCTACACAACTTTTCCTAAGCCCCTCAATGTACGTACTTACCTACTGATACTCTATTTTACAACTGAGCTGGGTGTGTGGGTAGAGAGGTACCCTATATAGGTTTGCACTGGGGAGAAAGGAATACTGATCCCTGCTAAAAGCACGACCCCTGCTAAAATCGCGAGCACTGCAAAATTCACCCAGCAAGATTTTCAGAAGCCAATCCGGGGAGGTGATCAAATGAAAGCTACTCCCTGATGTGCCTCGTTATAAACACGCTAAGCATTTGCGGGAGATGGTGAACTGTCAGGCTTAAAAGACTGGGGAGTGGGCGGAATATGTTTGATTTTTGGTTTTCATTCCAAATTTCAAAAGGCTGGACTATAGTCCGATCAGGGACTAACCCGCCTCACCCGTTCGCAGTGTGGAAACATGACTCCGCCTCGCCAACGACCGCAAGAGGGAGAAGCAGCTCCAGGGAACACGGTGAGACTCCGAGCACGTCCCACCCGCGGGGAGAGCAGGCCAGCAGGTGCCAGCCGCCCGCACACCGCTCCAGCGCCGGGAGAGGCGTCCCGCCCACCCACGCGCTGCTGGGGCTTGGCGGCGTGTCACGTGATCCTCGGACCGACCAATCAGTGCCTTCTTCGGCGGTATTCAAATCGCCGGCGGGCCGGCTGTTGTGCCGAGCGTCGCAGACTGGGTTGCTGGATCAGTGTCGACTTCCGCCGCCATGCTGAGTGCCTGGTTCTGACGGACCGGGGGCTTGGTGGGCGGAATGGAGAATCGGAGTGTGCCCCCTGGGCCTTACCGGGCCACCAGGCTGGTAAGATGGCGCGGAACGCGAGACTGGGCAGCCGGGTTGAATATAGAGTGCTCGTAGGTCACCACCAGCGCGGGGATGGATTTCAGAGCTCTTCGGCCGGGAGAGAGTGAGGTTCACCCTCGACGTGGCTCTCGCAGGCCTTGTCTCTCCCTTTCCTTTGCGCTGTACACACAGGGCCGTTAGATCCAAAGGGGAAAGCCATTGGAAAGCCCCCTTCATACTGTCGCCTGGCATATTCTGCCTGCTGTTGTCCGGGTCCCCTGGGATATTCCGCAGCTAGCCCCTCACCACCCCCATCAAGATTCGAAAAGATTTTAGAATGAATTTCAGTGCTTTCTATGGTCAGATAGGCATGCCTGAGTATGATAAATTCCTTTTGCTGGGTTTATAGAATTTAATGCAGATATAGCATTTGAATAGCACTTAGTGTCAGCTACTTATTCCACAGATTACTTTTAAGGACCAGTCAGGAACTGCTATAGGTCGTCACTGGATTTACGCTCTTAAACATGTCTTCTGCATTTGTATCTTTGGTTATGGGACATTAGGAGAGTCACTTAACTAAGCGAGCCTCAGTTTTCATAATAATAATGTAGGACTGGTAGTACATGTCCCCCTTGTTGAGATTTCCTGAGAGCATACTGCATGTGAAAGTGTAGTATGTGAGATCTACAGACTATCAGACAACTTATCTTGTAAGGATCGCCCTTTAAGAGGACACTTATTAGTAGCCCGGTTACTAATATGGAAACAGACTCAAAGAACATGAATGACCCTCCTAAAGTCACGTAAACAATAAATAGCAGAGTTGGAATAATCCTGTCTTCCTACTACAGTGATCTTTACATGGATTCTGTTCTCAGTAAGTTTTGGTTATATTTACCTCTATAAGGATAAAATTTAGGACTGAAAGTAACCTTAGATCAGGTAATCCTGTCATATCTTTTTAAAATTCAGTAGGTTAAAAAATTGCAAGCACAGTGTTATCACTTACCATGTATTAATTCATTTTAACATTACACCAAGCCCATTAGGTAAGTAATATTGCTCCCATTTTATGGCTAAGAATATTGAGGCCCAGATCAATAATTTGACAGAATTAACTCAGATCCAAAAAGTCATACACAATAAGTGATAGAACTAGCGTTAGAAACAAATCCTAGTAATCTCACTCCAGAATCCACTCTCAAAACACTAAATGGCATTTCAGAAAGACTATTTTATAATCTATTTAAGGGCAAGGAGCCCTTCTATCATTTTCACTTCTGCATCCACAGTACATAATACTGAGGGAATATGTAGGATTGTTATCAGTCCTTAAATTTTGCATTTTGTTATTAAGGCCACATAGGTTAAATGTTTTTATTGGCATAGCTGGGGTTACAAATCACATCTATTGATCTCTAACATTGGACTCTTTGATTCAAAAATCACATATTCTGCAGTATCATCACCTTTATGCTTCAATATCAGAGCTGTCACAAACCTAAAAGTTTGGGAGGTTTGACAACAATTTGGAAATATAAATATTTTTAATGTAAATTTATAATGTCTAGGTAAATACAAAATGGACTTAAAATTTATTGATTTGCACCATCTGTTTATGTTCACATAGGAATCTTCAAATAAGATACTTAGTAAACAAATAATGTATTTTAATGTGAAAGATATGACGCCTATAAATTACTCTGTGCCATGAATTTTGTATGGCTACCTTACATAACTCTAGAGTCTAGTTTCTGGAATCAGTCAAACCTGGCTTCTGAATGTCTGGATTCATCACTTAGCTGTGTGGTCTTGGTCAAATTATTAACTCTTTCTGGGCTGTCTTTACTTATCTGAAAGTGAGATAATACCGGTACCTATTATATGAATTAAAGTGAAATAATGTAAAGTACAGTGCCTGATACAGATGCTATCAGTGTATTATTAATAATTCGGGGGAAATAAACAAGAATAAGTACTTTTTCTGTTGAGAAATAAAGGTAGGTTCATTGTAGTGCTCTCTTATTCTAGGTTTCCTAAATAAGTTAACCAACCATGAAATGCTTTTAGTGGGGAAAAAAAAACTATCACATAAAATTATTTCAACTCCAGAATTTAAAAAATTAATATGAGATATCAGATTTTCTGTCATACAAATAAGATGTTTTCTTCATAAAGTTTAGGATGTAATCAAATATGAATGAATTTACTTTGTCTAGTTTATATCAAATCAATAAGAGATTTTGTTTGGTTGGTGTTTATTTTTATTTTTTTCCTTCTTTTCGCAGTGGAATGAAGTTACCACATCTTTTCGAGCAGGAATGCCTCTACGAAAACACAGGCAACACTTTAAAAAATATGGCAATTGTTTTACAGCAGGAGAAGCAGTGGATTGGCTTTATGACCTATTAAGAAATAATAGTAATTTTGGTCCTGAAGTCACAAGGCAACAGACTATCCAACTGTTGAGAAAATTTCTCAAGAATCATGTAATTGAAGATATCAAAGGCAAATGGGGATCAGAAAACCTTGATGACAACAGCCAGCTATTCAGGTACTGAACAGATAAATGACTGGAAAATTGAATTACTTAATACTAAAGTTAAGTAGCTTCTTTAGAAAAAATTACTGCTTTTAGCCCAAATAAAATAATTTGGATGTTAAATTTAATTGCTATGTAATTCAAAAGTCTTAATTGTTGTACTATATAATAAAGTAGGAAACTGGGAAAAGTGAAATATCACTTCTGCATATTCTGACATTTTAAGGAAAAATTAACCTTTGGTTTCATAAATTTAACAACTACATACAAATTCTTATAGGTCCATGAGAATTACATAATCCTAAATAATTTTAGTGTCACATGATAAGATAGACAACATCAAACTTTATATAATAAATAACAGAAGAAATATACCACAGGTTAAAGAGAATATTAAGCCCTGTTTTATGATTAACATGTTTTCTTATTTTATCTTCTAAAATAGGCAGGTAGGGCCCGCCCTGGTGGCGCAGTGGGTTAAGCAGGGCACTATGAAGCAAACCGCAGCCACTGCAGCACAAGTTCAATCCCTGCCGCCGGCCAGGGAGGAGACCCACATGGCATAGCAAACCTCTCCTGCCTCGCCCGCTGCTCCCCTCAGCAGTGTGTTTCTGTCAATCTTCCTGTTCTGCATCCTGCTCTGTCTGGTGGATTCTCTCACCACCCCACGCCTCTGGCCTGTACCCCAGTGCTTGTATGCATAAATAAATAAATCTTTAAAAAAATAAAATAAAATAGGCAGGTAACTATTTTTTTTTACATATGAAAATGCTGAGACCATGCTTCATCAACTTTTTTCGTTCTGTCTGAAATGTTCTTCAACCTTGAAACAACTCCACATTTATCAGACCACTACATATATTTCTTCTCAACCCTCTGTTATAGCTTCCTCTGTTAGACCTATCTCTGTTAGACCAACATAGTTGCTTTTTCTCTTATGCAACAGGGTTCTGTTATATATCCATTAACTAGGTCCTTGGATTCTAATATCCATGCAGATTTTTTTCCTACAAAATTAGTACTTTTCTAATGCAGTGTCTTAGAAATTGATTATTGCTCTTATATCAGAAGTGATCTCTATTATATAGAAAACTAATAACAACCACATAAATAGTTGATTTTGCATAATACTCTACAGCTACTCTCATAATTGCTCCTCAGTTACCTTTGTTGTCTCCTCTGCTGCTGTTCATCCCTTGACTGATTACTGGTCCTCAAGGTCCTACACTTGTCTTCACTTGACCTCATTCTGTGGATAATCTCATACCATGTCTTCACCTACCTTTCCAACCTCCAAAACAAACATTTCTCTTGAACTTTAGAACCATTCTTTGCCTGTTAAATACTTTATATTATATAAAAAGTCTTTCATCTTTTAACCTACCTTTTGTATCCAGCCTGAATGAATGACACTGTCTTCCCTTAGTTGCATTGATTCTTTCCCTTCTCATTAAATATGATTTCATTATCAATTCATGTTTTCTGTACTGCCTGGTTACCTAATCTATCCATTCCGCTATACACTATGTATGTTCTTTTGTTAAGCCTTTAGTCTTTCTTACCTGGATTCTGTATAACTCTTTAACAAGTCTGCTCCTATGATAACAAAATTCAAAAAATGGCCTTCCTGGTGGCGCAGCGGGTTGAGCACTGCACTATGAAGCATCTGCAGCACAGCAGTGCGAGTTCGATCCCTGGCCAGGGAGGGGACCCACATGGCGAGGCAGACCTCTCCTGCCTTGCCCGCTGCTCCTCTCAGCAGTGTATTTCAGTTGATTTGCCTGTTCTGCTTCCCACTCTGTCTCTGGTGAATCCTCTCACCTCCAGCGCCTCTGGCCTGTACCCCTGCTCTTGTATGCATAAATAAAAAAATCTTAAAAAAAAACTTGCCCAAAATGCATAAGATCTTATTGGAGAAAATTACAAAATTGTACCTATGATAATGAAAGGAAAAAGATAATCTGTTCATGAATGAGACTTAGTATCATAAATAAATCACATCTTCCCAAATTGATATATAAATTCAGTACATTTTCTTTCAGAACCCCGTATAATTTTTTTTAGTTGACATTCTAAACTTCAATTGGCAATGTAAAGGTCCAAGACAATTTGAAGAACAAAGAAGGAACAAGAATTGCCTTACCTGATAGCTAGGCATAAATTAAAGCAATTAAGTACTGAGAAAACAATTAAACCCTTATATACATGGGAACTTGGTATACAAGGTGAAATGACAGTGGGAATTCCATGGGGACCACAATTGAAGTTAAATATGTATAAAGAAAAAGAGGAGAAAAAAAGGAAATGTTCTATGTATATTAAATATGTAAACTTATGAGAGAATGTAAGAAAATATTTTTAGTACAGTAGACTAGAAAGAGCTCCTGGGATCACTAAAAACTGATGTAAAGTGAAAAACACCAAATCATTTATTTTTTTTTAATATTTATTAAAAGAAAGAATAAAAACATAAAACACTAAGGAAATACATTAACTCCAGGTTATTGAGTTTCCTTAGCAAGGGAGAAATAGGCAAATAATTTTCTTTCATTTAAAGAAAAAAAGATAATGAAATTTTGGCAAAATGTTAGAAATTGCATTGATTGATTGTTACGTGAATATTGTTTTATATTACTGTACTTTTTTATATCTTTGAAATATTTTATATTAAAATGAAGAGAAAAGTACAACCAAAACCAGCAATAGCACAAATTCTGGATATTAGAAAAATTACATTTGAAAGGGAGAAAATATATATTAAAGACTCTTTCAAAGGAATTTTGAAAATAACATTCTGGAATCATTAACTCTCCAACAGAATTAATCCTAATAACCCTAAATTACATGGAAATAAAACTAAAATATGTGTGTTATACTAAAGAAAACAGGAAGCTATAAAAAGTATTTTTAAAGTTTTAATGGGAAAATCAATGTATGTAGAAGTTCGAATCTTTAGTAATATAAGTAAATCCAGTTCTTTGTGTTGATTTTAAAGAAAAAGATATATGAGAAGTTTGTTCTTGATCTCACATTTAATCACATATAATTTTTAAACCAGATTTCCTACAAATTCTCCACTGAAAGCTCTTCCACGAAGGCATCCGGAATTGAGAAAAAACAGCGTAGAGAACTTTTCCAGAGATAAGGATAGTATTTTTAAATTGCGAAACTTATCTCGTAGAACTCCTAAGACGCATGGGTTATATTTCTCTCAGGTAAAATATCCTTTTACTAATCATCTATTCAAATATGATTTCTATGTGCTTAGCAAGAGAATCGCTAAAAGTAAATGATCCTTTAATATTTGAAGCCGATACTGAAATCTGTTAATCTAAAATTACTTAAAATGTATGCATAAATTTGTTGGAACCCATTACTGCAATGAAAAAATCATAGGAATACATGAAACATTTGTATAATTTAAGCAGATTTTGTTTTAAATTGACTTGATGGTGACAACTGTAAAACCAAAAGCTATTGCCATGTTATACTGTTTCTTCAAGTGATACCATATAACTTCACTATGGACTGATATTAATATTAGGAGTGATATTAGTTCAATATGTCCTTAATTTGAGCTGGACAAAGTAACACACAGTAATCCCTTTTCTTTTCCCCCCATCCCTCAGGAAAATGCAGGAAAAATGAACTGTGAAATAATCAATGAAGATCAAGAAAACTCAGTTAATAATAGAGAAATAAGCCAGGAAGATGTTGAAGAAGTTTGGAAATATGTTATCCTGACCTAGTAAGCTATAACCAAGTTCTTGGGGTGGTTAAAATGTTCATTTGATGTTTTCATCAAAATATATAAAAGAAAAATGAAAGATTTCTTCTTGTAGCCTAGAATTTAACCCACTTGTTTTTCTTAAATTTTTTCTATAGTTGTAGTACAGTAGAAAATAAAGTATTTTTCAGTATAATTTGCCTTTTTGAATCAGAGTTGTAACACTAATTTGGGATCTTTATGGAAACCTTTAGACAGTACAAAGATAAATTTATTTGAAAGTATATACTAAACCTAAGCCTTCAAAATTTGGCTTAAGAAAAAAACAAAACATTATGATGACATTTTTGTCTTTCTTACTCTTTCATATCTATATTCTCTTCCACTTACCAAGAAAAAAAGGTTGTATTCTTTTCTTCTGTTTAGCCTACAAACCATTTTAGGTGTGTCATCCCTGGAAGAAGTCATAAATCCAAAACAAGTAATTCCTCAATATGTAATGTACAACATGACCAATACAAGTAAACACGGAATAGTTATACTACAAGACAAATCAGGTTGGTATTACTAAAAAGAGTTGCAATCTTTTTAAATTTGCTAATAAAGGTAGCAGCAATAGTGAGGGTACAAAGACACCAAATGTAGAAAGTATACTAATTGAGGGAGCATTAAGGGTGATTTTATCATGGGTCATTTAGTAATCACAATGGAACAATTCTTAAGTTAAAATTCATGCTATTATTTTAGCTTCCAAGGTCGATTTGTGAATACTGCTTTTAATGCTAGGATCAGACATAAAAAGTTTTGAAAATACAATTAAACCTATTGATAACCACATTTTTATAGAGAGTCTACATTGTGCCAGATATTATGCTAAAAGTTTAGTAATAAACAAGATAGAGATGGTCTATGCCTTCATGGAGTTTCTATAAGTAGTTATCTACAAATTTACAGGGGTCAAGGAATATATGTAAAACCCATAAAATAAGACCAAACTCTCAACACCATTATTCTGAAGAACTCTGAATTTGTAATATATATTTATATAATGATTTGTGATATGAGATACAAAAATCAAAGAACTAAAGCAAACCAGATGACTAAACTTAGATTACAAAATATAAATTACAATAGATCTACTTAAAATGTTAATTCTTTTAAAAATAATAGCTATTAGAATTAGCTGATATACATTATTTAGAGTTTCTATGGGCAAGAACTTTGAAGTTTTAATTATAGGAACAAAAACTAAGTTCTGAAATCAAAAGTTTATTATCATATAGCTCTGGACAAGTCCTATCTTTCATTATCTAAAATATCAGTAACACACTTAACAATCTCATCCAAACTTTCTGTCCTTTATAACCATAAACTTTCAAATTGCTTTTATGTATGTTTTGTGTTTGTGTCAAAAATCTGCTATCTTTTATGAATAATAGTACATTTTGTGGCACTTAAAAGATATTAGACTGTTAAAATTAACACTGATATTAATTTTCATTTTAAGGTACTTTGAAGACACCTTTCTATTCAAACAGTATACTTATAGTTAGAACAGATCATGGGGTGAAGCAAAGATAGGTAATAAAGATGAATGTGAATTTATTTCTTAGTGTGGTATATTTATAGTTAGAACAGATCATGGGGGTGAAGGAAAGATAGGTAATAAAGATGGATGTAAATTTATTTCTTAGTGTGATGCTTAGCCCCTTGTGCCATCAGGGAGGCCTGAATATGAATTTATTTCTGATCCCCCCTAGCCCCCAGAAAAATATAATGAATCCTTGATTGGGGGTAGCTAATTGTTTCATGTATTGTGGAAATAGTCAAATTCAATATACCTATAAATTTTAAACTTGTATTTTAAAATAATGAATAAGTATGAAGTTTTAAGTCTACTGTCATAAAAATTGTATAATTTTCTAAATAATATTAATTTTTTTGTGTACAGATGACCTTCCTCACTGGGTATTGTCTGCTATGAAGTGCCTAGCAAATTGTAAGTTAAGCTAACAAAAATGTTTATTTTATTGATAGTGTTTAACAAGAACTAAGGAAATTTTTAGAATAACTTTGTAGTACTGATAAAAATACATTATTTCTCTTGATGTTTAGTGTTTAAGTGAAAAGAATAGTTTAAATTTTTACATTTCTTTGTATGAGCCCTTAACTTTCGCTATGCAGTAAGTGATTTTATAATTCAAGCCCATCACTTAAGATGCCATTCTCATAAATTGTAGAATTGTAGGCTAGAGGATCTCAAGGGAATTTTAGGCATAATAACCCACTTGCCTCAGTAAGCTAGAGAGTTTAAATAGCCTCTTTTATTTTTTTTTGTTGTTAAAGATTTATTTATGCATATAAAAACTGAGGTATAGGCCAGAGGCATGGGGAGATGAGAGAATTCACCAGAGACAGAGTAGGGAGCAGAACAGGCAGATTACTGAGGTACACTGCTGAGGGGAGCAACAGGCAAGACCTGAGAGGTCTGCTGTACAATATGGGTTATCTCCCTAACTGGGGATCAAACTCATGCTGCCTACAGCTTCATAGCTCTGTGACTTAACCCCTTGTGCCACCAGGAAGGCCCTTAAATAGCCTCTTTTAAAGAAAGCAGCTTGTATGTGAAAAAGTAGAAATAAAGTCTCATAAAATTCATTTCAGTCTTGGCTTTGTGCACAACTTCAACATTCAGGTGCTTTACAACATGTTTCTACTCCATAAAATGTATTAATGGAACTTTAATGGTCATGAAAAAAAAATCTGTCATTAATTGGCAAATAATTTTTCTAACATTTTATTCATCAAGTTGTCTTTATACTGATCAGTTTTAATTGATTTTTATAATTTAAGTCATGATTAAAATAGAAATCCTAATTTTTAAAAATGTGTAAAGATAAATGCTTCTAAAATCCTCAAAAATTAAGTTATATTTAATGATTTTGTTACAAAAGTATTTTCTTAGTATTTACAAAATTAGTATTTTATTAATGTTCAGGATAAATATATATCCCCTAGTTGTCCACTGGGTGTCAATATGACAAAATAACAGAATTAACTAAATAAACTTAAGTAATGTAAGGTTCAAAACCATTTTATTTTGCAGATTGAGGTAAAGTATTAGACCATAGGTTTAAGATTTTTGAGTTTCTCTTTCTACCTTTTCTCTTCCTAACTACCCTTCTTGCTCATACTGTGGCTTCTGGTTAGCAACTCAGATCAACTTCCTTTTAGGTATGTCTAGATATCCCATCTTCAGGGATTAAGTATCTTCCTTTTCTTCCCAGTTTGTGATACACCTAGCTGATAGAAAAGATAGAACTTACTAAATGCACTGTAGCCAGATACTGTATTAAGACTTTCAAGTAACTCTTATTTAATTCTGCACAATAATCCTATGAAATATAGAAATCAGAGGTCTATATACTGTCCACAATTTTTTTTTTCAGAAGAGATTTAAGGCTAAGGAAGTCATCTAATAAGTAAGAAACTATGTATTTAAATATAGATTTTCTAACATAAATTCTTTATTTTTAATTCCAGTATTTCCTATATTAAAATATCCAATAATCATCAAATTCTTTTGTCATACATATTAAGAATATTTCCCATGTCCTCTTTAAAAAAATGTTTTACTCTACATAAAACCCATATTAGCTTTTAAGCTTTTGTGTATATGTGTACATATGTATGATTTGTTTTCTTTAATCCATTTTTCAGTGTGTTTCCTTATACTTTGTGACCATACAAGTTTGGAGACAGAGAAGAGAGATTAGTTGGGTTTTAGGGGAAAAAAATGTTTAAATTTGAGAGGTAGCATAATAACTCAAATCTGAGTGCATGTTGCATTCACTGGGGAGACAATTTGCAAGGATTGTGATTTAGTTGAAGAGATAAAAAAATCTTTATTTCAAAGTCATACCTCAGAAAAGTCCCCAGTTAGTATTTGAAAATTTAGTAAGCAAATCCAAAGTAAACATTTCTAAGTCAGTAATTCTTAGTTCCACCTCTATAGATTCTGATCTATGTAGGGAAAAATATATTTTTAATAGACATGTTGGGTGATACTTTAAATGCTGTTGAATCTCAAGATCCTGGGCCTTGCTTTTACTTTATACTTTCTAAATTTGGGTTCTACCTTTGCTACCCATTCATATTGGGCAAGTTAAAGTTACTTTTGAGTTTACTTTTCCTGACCTCTAACATGAGATCAGGTCTTATTTCTGCAGGAAACACTATTCAGTAGGCGTTATTATTACAGTACCATTAAACTAAGTAAATATCAATATAAAGATAATAACTTAAATTCATTAAGGGTGTGTTTCACAACAGACAAAATTTATTCATGAAAACGTAAATTTACAAAAAAAATTGGAAGAATTATTTGGATTATCCTAATCTTTGCTAATAAAATGAATTGCAATAATGAGTTGCGGTAAAATCCCACTAAGATCAACTTCCCTGATACTCGTAAAGTGTATTTCAAATTTTGCTGTATAATATGGTTTTCAGATATAAATACTAAAATAAAATGCTAGTTATGGCAATAATTTCTAGTAAAAAAATAACAACGAATGAGATAGGTTTAACCCTGTAAAATTTTTGTCAAATATATAAAAACATAAATTCTGCATGAAATACAGGCTTATACTTTTTATAGGTCCAAAATTTACATTGAAATAAACTATATTTTGCTTACTTTTTTGTGTTCTTTCTTAGGGCCAAGAAGTAATGATTTGAATAATCCAACTTATGTTGGATTTGAAAGAGATGTATTCAGAACTATTGCAGATTATTTTCTACATCTCCCTGAACCTCTGCTTACCTTCGAGTATTATGAATTATTTGTGAACATTTTGGGTATGTATAAATTCTTACTGTTTAAATTCTTTTGTTAAAGTTTTCAAATAAAAGTATAAGTAAATATGAAGATGGCAGGTTATAAATTATTTTGGAACTCAGTTTTTTGTTGTTTTCAGTAACTCAACTAATTGGTTCAGTAATTTCAACTAATTGGTTGTCCTACAATTCATTTTAGTTCTGACAGTACACAGACACTTAGCAAATGAAAGATAAAGTTCGTCAACTCAATTCTGATACTGGCTGTTCAAAATTAGTGTGAAATCCACAGGCTAAGGGTTCAGTTTCACAAAACTATCCTCACTTCAGGCACCATGTACAACTGGAATCCTTAAACTATACTACCGCCTGACTGACTACCAATTTGGGGATTGCAACAACTCATTCAAGTTTATTAATTCATTGCAATAACTCAAAACTCTTTTAAGTGTTTTACTTAACCATTACCACTTTTTTATAAGGGTACAAGTCGGCAACAATCAAGTGAAAGAGATGTAGGCCAAGGTATGGAGTAGGGATTACGTAGCACTTCTTTGTCTTCTCCAGAATTGTCCACCCAGCATGTTGTTGGGTTCACCAACCAGAAAACCCGTGGTAGCCTTGTTTTAGTTTTAGTGGAAGTCCCCTTACACAGCCATGGATCAATGAAATCCTTGGTCTTTGGTGATTGAACTCAATTTCCAATCATATCCCTTTTCCCCTCCAGGAAGGATTGGAGGTAGGGCAGGAGTTCTGACTCTCTAAGCAAGGCTAGCCATGAATCATCTTATTAGCATAAACTATGGGGTGCTCAAATAAATAAAGACTTCTACTTAGGAAACTCCAGGGGTTTTAAGTGGTGGGCACCAGGAGCAAAGATCAAATCTATGTTTTGTTATACCATAGTTGTAGTTTGTACTTACAGTTTGAGAACAGATATTTATAAATATATTTGATTCAACTCATTTAATTATATTGTTGAAGTAAATTTTTTAAGTTATTTATATCACAAGTTGGAAAATTTCTGCTTAAGTCTTGTACTTTGTGACTGAATGTTGCATGTGTCCTATTTAAGTGGCTTCTGAATTAAGCAACTGCTGTTTGTACTAACAATATATACTATAATGATGCTTTATTTTTTTTAACTTTACTATTGTTTTTGTTTTATTTTGTCTACTGTCATACAGTTGCATCTTAATTTTTGTTTCATTTCCTGGTAGTTGTTTGTGGCTACATCACAGTTTCACATAAACCCAATGGGATTCATAAAATTCAAGATGATCCACAGTCTTCAGAAATCCTTCACTTAAACTGTTTGAATTCCTTCAAATCAACTGAGTGTCTCCTTCTTAGTCTGCTTCATAAAGACAAAAACAAAGAAGAATCAGATACTACTGAGAGACTACAGATAAGTGATCAAGGATTTCAAGAAAAATATGCTAAAAAAGTACAGCTAGTTAATCTAAAAAACAGAAGAGCCACTACTAATGATATAATGGGAGGAAGTTGTCATAATTTAGTAGGTTTAAGTAGTATGCATGTTCTATCCTCTAATATCAAACCAAAGTGCTATTCTTTAGAAGGAATTGTAGATATGCCAGGGAGTTCAAGTATAGATGTCTCCAGCATATTCCATCAATCTGTACTAAACATAGAAGGACAAAATAATAAACAATCCTCAGAGTCTAAAACCAAACAGGAATCCCTATTGAATCTTCATTCAGAGGAAAGCATTCAAAAGCCAGTCTGTGTTGGTTTTAAGAGAACCTCTACTCTGACTGTTCAAGACCAAGAAAAGTTATATAATGGGAAATGCAAGTCAAAACAACTCTGTAGATCTCAGAGTTTACTTTTAAGAAGTAGTACAAGAAAAAATAGCTATATCAATATGCCAGTGGCTGAAATAATCATGAAACCAAATCTTGGACGTGACAGTACAAGTGTGCAAACAGCTATGGAAAGTGAACTCGGAGAGTCTAGTGCCACAATCAATAAAAGACTCTGCAAAAGTGCAATAGAACTTTCAGAAAATTCTTTACCTCCACCTTCTTCTATGTTGACTGGCACACAAAGTAAGGTTGATGCTTTGATGCATGTAATATTAACTCTTAATGTTGACTAACTGTTTGCTTATGTGGCTTTTCTTCTCTGAAATTGCTTTATTTTTTTTCTTACATAAAGGGATTTCTTGTTGTAAAGTACCATTCTCATGGCATAATCCAGATTTATTCTACTTACCTAAAAGCACTTAATTGCTTTTTTTTCACTTTCACTTATTCTGAGTCACTTAGTTTATAATAAGTGAAGGATTTTAATATTTAGAAATAGGTTATAAAGGAAATGTAATTCTTACAGTGCTTTTGAGGAATGTGAAAATTTCAAAGAACCGTTATAAAAATTACTAAAATATTGTTTTGCCTTCTGCATAATGTATATGCTGCTACATGAAAGCAACTAGTTTCACTGATGATTTCTTTGGCGGGGGGTAACTTTGCCTTCTAGGTTTGCTGCAACCTCATTTAGAGAGAGTTGCCATCGATGCACTGCAGTTATGTTGTTTGTTACTGCCCCCACCAAATCGTAGAAAGCTTCAACTTTTAATGCGCATGATTTCTCGAATGAGTCAAAATGTTGATATGCCCAGACTTCATGATACAATGGGTACAAGGTCACTGGTAAGTTAAATTGATTTCTTAAGGAAAGAATAAGCTTTATACTATTTCAAGAGATCATAAGTAAATAAACCAAAAACAAGAAAATCAAATTGTCTAAAATGACTACTCTAGCTATAACTGTGGTTTTGAAATTCTAGCATTCTGGATTAGAAAGTTTCTTGAAATTCTAACCTTTCCTAGCGCAGAATGTTGTTGTGTTAACCTTTTGCGCTAAATCTGTTACACATATATATCATAATCTTTATCTTGTCATGTCTGAGGACAGCTTGTTTCAGGATTTGAAGACTCCTCACAAAGGAATTGAAAATACATATTTTTTGCTTTCAAAGGCTGGTGAAGTAAGCATTAAAAACCTTTCTGAGTCTTGAAAGGTAAATGGGTACAACTTTGTCACTAAAGATGTTTAGATATTCTGGTTTGTGTTTTTGTGAGATTAATAATTCATTTTTCTCTCATGGCCTTTAGGCAATGTATTTACATGGCATTAATGGAACTTGTCATGTTTACTGTTAAAATAGTGACGAAATTAAAGAAAATACTAAACCTTTATATTCCCTTGGAATTAAGAAAATTCTTTTATTTATAGAATAATACCTATTCTTTAATAATAACCTTATTCAGTAAATCGCCATTAGTTTTAAGCTAAAGTTGGCTTATTGTATCTCAGAATTTGAACATAATGCTACTTGGAAATTACTGATATTCTAATTTATATAAAGCCTGAGGTTTATCAATTCATATCTCTTAATATGCTTCTAGATGATACACACTTTTTCGAGATGTGTACTATGCTGTGCTGAAGAAGTTGATCTTGATGAGCTTCTTGCTGCAAGATTAGTTTCTTTCTTAATGGATCATCATCAGGAAATTCTTCAAGTACCCTCTTATTTACAGTCTGCAGTGGAGAAACATCTTGACTACTTAAAAAAGGGCCATGTATGTATTATAAGACTTAGATTTTTCTGCATTAGAGTGGCAAACTCATCTAGAACTAGCCTTAATCAAAAAGGGAGATTTATCAGCTCACTTAAATAACTTCTAAATGAATAGAGGCAGAATCTGAGAACTCAAATAGCAGTAATACTCTGTTCTATCCCTTTGTCTCTTATTTCCATTTTGGTCCTATTTTTGACAAATTGTTCTTTCACATAAGGGGAATATGACTGAGCAAAACTGTTGAGTCAGACTTTGCAATTTAAATTAAAAAGAACTCTTCCCTCTACCTCCAATTTGAAAAGTCCTTGATATAGACTCTGACAGACCTAATCTTTGGGTGGTTGAGAGTACATAGGTTAGAAGAAGATCCATACTCTGGCTCACAGATTAGAGAGCAATCAATTCTTTAAAAAAAGTGAGGATGGTGGTAGAAGTAGAATGAAAAATAACTGTGGAACTCTTAAAGGAGGAGAAAAAGAATACTGAGCAGCCAGAACAAATGCCTGTTACATTCAGAATATGTCCAGGGTCTCCCTGGTGGCACAGGGATTAAGTATCAGCCCTATCAAGCTGTCACCGACCACTGAGGCATTAGTTAGATCCTGGCCAAGGAGCTGACCCACATGGCACAGCAGACCTCTCCTGTCTCACCTGCTCCTCTCAGCAGAATATTTCAGTCAATCCTCCTGTTCTGCTTCCTATTCTCTGGTAAATCCTCTCACCCCCTACACCTCTGGCTTACACCCCAGTTCTTATATGCATAAATAAATAAATCTTTAAAAAATAAAATCAAAATATGCCCAGTGTGCTGTCCTGATTTATCATTACAATTAACTTTTATAATTTTTATCAATATGTCATGGACTCTACCATGCCCCCTACACGTGAAAACTGGTAAATTATTTTAACAATTACTATGTCAGAACATTAATGTTTTAAGGTGAATTAAAATATCATTATTGTTTCATAATAAAAAATCTACAGTTAATGATAATAATGAAAAAATGATGATAGCTACCTTTGTTTAATACTTACTTTGTGCTACATCCTTTATTTATATATATATTTATAAAATCTTGTGTTAACCCATTGTGCAGATGAAGAAAAACAGGCCAAGGGAAATTAAATAGCTTGCTGAAGATTACAAAATTACTAAATTGTAGAGCTTGGCTTTAGCTACTATTGACTTAATACTATACTGCATAGTTCAGTTTTCTGTATTTTTGTTGAATGTGTTAACATTTGTAGCAATATGATACCAAATTCCATCAAAAGAAGTGATACCAGCTAGGCTAGAGACTTGACCAGAATTAATAGATATGCACTATCATTTTGTTCACTACAGATTAAAAATCCTGGAGAAGAATTGATTGCTCCTTTGCCGACATACTCATACTGTAAGCAGATTAGTACTCAGGAGTTTGATGAACAAAAAGTATCTACCTCTCAAGCTGCAATTTCAGAACTTTTAGAGAATATTATTAAAAATAAGAGTTTGCCTCTAAAGGAGAAAAGGAAAAAACTGAAACAGGTAAGAGAATAAACAAGTTTTTAATGATAAATATTTTCTCTAATATGCTTTTGTTGGTTATTTAATATTTAGAATGTAATTTCTCGTTTTAACATTCCGTGTTTTATATATTGAATATATAGACTTTGTACAACCACCTTCCTAAATTCACTCTTTATTCTAAAACAACCGTAACAGTAATAACAGCTATTCTCCTTTGTTTCTAGTATTTTCCATGAGTGTAGCTTGGATTAACTTGGGAAAACAATTACAAAATTTGGATTATAATATGTAACTTTTAGTAACTTATACGTACCATTTAGAATTTTTAGCCCTACATCAAAACCCAGAGCCACATGATTCTGGTAAGTCCAGTTCCAGGTGTGTAATGCTCAAAGAAATATAAAATATACCATCAGTAGATACCTGTGATCTTCATAGGATTTACAAGTAGAAGGGAAGCAAATGTGGAATTGAAAGGGAGATTATAGCAGAAAAAAAGCTAAAATGTTACTGCTAACTGAGGTCTAAGAAACCTTATACTGTACCTTTCACATGAAAAAGCAAGGACAAAGTGAACGAATCCTCATGTCTAATATATAATACACCTTTGTGAAAGTTACTGAATTCTTATGAAATCTTGAATGCTGACTTCAACAAGTATGATGTTAAATGCCATCTAATTCCTCACCTTGGTTTTTAAGTTTCAGAAGGCGTATCCTCTGATATATCAGAAAAAGTTTCCAACCACAGAGAGTGAAGCAGCACTTTTTGGTGACAGACCTACAATCAAGCAACCAATACTAATTTTAAGGAAACCAAAGTTTCGCAGTCTAAGATATTAACTGAAATAAAAATTATGTAATGTTTGTGGAACTATGGTAAATAAAGCCATATGTATGAATCTCACAACTGAAATAGAATATTAATAAGGTTTTTCTAAAGAGGACACATTATATAAGGAAATGCATAACATTAGTTTATTACCAGATATTTTAACCAGAAATTTTTGTTTTTGCACAACTACCTGGAAAATTTCTCATGGTGTGCACTGAAATTTTATTTGCTTAAATTTTGAAAGTTGACCTATGCATCAAGATTAAGCTGTAATTCTATCTTTGAAAGAAAAACACTTATCTACATATGTGTTGTGGGTATTAGCTAAAGAACTGATTGTTTTGTGTTACTATTTTTTTATATGAGTGTAAGAATGTGAATAATTGAAAACCCAATGAATTCTCAGTTGCTAAACTTTGCACTCTTGTATGTTTTTCTATTTTTAATCTATTTATATATGTATGTGGTTTTTAAAAATGTGTGTGTGAGAAAGAGACCAGTTTGCCTTAAATATCACAATTACATCAGTCTTTTGGGTGTTGTGTTTTGTTGTTTGTTTGTTTTTTTAAGTAAATAGCTTTTGCATTCTTAATGTAAATCTACAGAAGATAGAGGTATAAAAGAAGTAAAAGCAATCATGTATTCACTCGAAAAATACTTATGTAGCAACAACTATGTGCCTTTTATTTTCAGGTATGCAGAAACTATGACAAATAAAATATTTTTCTTAAAGTGTGTATTTTCTAATCAAGAGAAACATACCTGTGAGATCCTTAACATATATAACCCCTGAAATCAAGTCATGGGGATGTTTTCAGATGAAGATTGGCTACTCTTATTATGGAACCATTCTCTAAGATAATGTTTCTCAAGCTTTGCATATCAGGATCACCTGGAGAATTTCAAACCAACATTTGCTCAGACCCTCCCTTATTCCAATTAAATCTGAATTCTAAGTGATAGCATATAGTTATCAGTATTTTTCTCTTTTTATTTATTATTTATTTATTTATTTATTTATGCATATAAGAGCTGGGGTACAGGCCAGAGTCCAGGGAGGTGAGAGAATTCACCACAGAGAGCGGGGAGAACAGGCAGATCAACAGAAGTACACTGCTGAGGAGAGCAGCCCGCACAGCAGGAGAGGTCTGCTACGCCCTGTGGGTCCCCTCCCTGGCCAGAGGCAGGGATCGAACTGTGCTGCAGTGGCTGTGGTTTGCTTCATAGTGTGTTGCTTAACCCACTGAACCACCAATCATTCTAAGTGATTCCAATATCCAGCCAACTTTGAGAATCAGTGCCCTAAATACTTGCCTTAAACATTTAAATAAATGTCAACATGTTAGCACTCATATCAATAGAAGAAAATACCAAATATAAATGTCTCACATCTTAATACAAGATTATTTAAATGTTCTGATTATTTGACTTGATATAAATTTAAAAGTTTTTTGTCCATACTTTATTCCATTATTTAAGATCCATTTCTTAAGTGTCAAGATATCCAGAATGATGCAATGACTGTCCTACTTTCTCAATGTAAGTCCTCATTTTTCTTTAAAATGACTGTCATGTTTCATGAAATTACTAATTTTTATTAAAATTTGGACAGAAAATCTTTGCCTAGAAATCTTGGCTTTAAAATTTTTGACAAAATTGGGATTCTTTCCAAGATGTTTGTATGCTATGACTTTTCCTTAAAGGTTTGCAGTAATGTGATGTATGTTGCTTGCTTAGATAAAAAAAAAAAATCATGATTTGTAATAATTTGATTTTGGTTTTGTATTTATACTAAAAAGTTTATAAAAAGTAAAATTTCATCTGCATTAGTTGTGAACACATTACACACTGAGATCACAAAATGTATGTTAACACTAATAATGTGAACTCTGAAGTTAGATTTTAATTCACTGCTATATACTATGCAAACTCAACCTCTGCCAAGTCTGTTTCCTTATCTGTTAAGTTAAGATTAAACTATTTTTAAGTTATTAGCAAAGATTCTGAATGTACATTCTGTTTGAAAATTTTTGATCTACTATAAAGAGAAAATTTAATGAGGAAGTTAATATAATCTGAAGCAATATCCTTGATTATGTGATAGGATACAGAAAACTGTACAAGACTGCTCCTTAGCCCTTGTCTGGAACATGGACAAATTCCATTATATCAGAAAGAAAATCATCTTCAAGTTTAAATGTCGATGATTAATTGGTTTATTTGATGTTTGTTTATAGAAATCCTCTACTTGCTAAGAAATAAGAACAGCAACAGCACTGAGTAAAGCAAGCATTGGAAGGATATTGAATGGAGAAGGTACGAAGTAGTCTAGCAAAATTTTTAGCAAGCACAGATTACAATAGATCGGATAGTCTCTAGTTATTTTATAAATCGTCTAGTCCTAGAAGTAATTGGCATTACTATACCCTTAGCTTCTGCTAATTGTTATACAGTAATGCACTCTTATGTTATCCAAACAGTTATGTAGTTGAAAATACATGGAATTTTCTACTGACAGATTACCTTTCTGTCCTTGAGAAACTTACAGTCTGACTCATGTAAATGAGTAATAACATCTAGTTAGACAATTTATTATTGAAATCAGGAGACAATATATTTAAATATGGAACTCCACAAACCTGTGCTCCACTTCTAAGTTTTTTCCTTTTTATATTGAATTTAACAAGCTCTTAACTGATTAAAACTCCTACCAAATTTCTATCCTCAAATATCATAATTATTTTATTTGTGATAATTCTTTTGATTTTATTTTTGGGTGAAATTAAAAAATGGTTCTAGAATTTTATATCCTGACAATCTGTACCTCTCCAACAGAAATCAAGTATATGAAACTAGTATCTTTATTTTTTTTTTAAGATTTATTTATTTATGCATATAAGCACTGGGGTACAGGCCAGAGGTGTGGGGGGTGAGAGGATTCACCACAGAGAGCAGGGAGCAGAACAGGCAGAT